>OX578140.1:158840977-159230281 GCA_951213105.1 Amaurobius ferox | reverse complement strand
AAAATATTGCCAAGAACGTTGCTGCCCTTGTAAATTGTAAACAACTGGTAAACGAGGATGTACGTGATTATGCGAATCGCATAGAAGCCGAATCCTATGTTGCCTTTCCGCAAGATGTTGTGTCTGATAATGAAGATTCCTTGAGAACTGCTATTTTGCTCAACTCTTTTAAAAAAGGGTTGAAAATCAGTATTCGAAAAGCTGTCTTATCTGCAAATCCACAGTCATTTGAAGCTGCGAAAGAAATTGCCATTCTGGAGGAAGAGGTGCAAAATGAAGAGCTGGAAGAAATGACAGAAGACGTAAATACTGTAAGAACTGAAAATGACCCTAAACAAGAAATTGAAGAACTGAAGAAAGAATTAAACTTGAAGAGGAAAGAATTTGAGAAGTTAAGAAGAAAATTTAGTGAGAACTCAGAAAAAAGAAAGAAAAGACTGAATGAAATAAGAGAAGATCTGGAAAAGAGCAATTCCAGTTTTGAAGAATCTTTCCTGGATACGCCCTCTACAAGCAGATACAATGAAAATGAATTGGAAGAGGAAGATTGGGAAGATATTCCAGTAAAGAAGAAACATAAACCATCAACATCTTTCAGAACTTCTACACCATCTAAAAGATCTGAAAGTAGAAACCGTTTCAGTCAAAGAAGAATTCCAGTTGCCTCACAGGAAGAAGAGTGGTACGTTAAAAGTCCATATCAAAATTATTCTCCAAGAAAGAACTCTCATATTTTTGGAAGACCATATCAAAATTATGCTCCAAGAAAAAACTCTCATATTTTTAGAAGACCTTTTCGTAACAGTTCATATAGAAATTCAAATTTTAGAAATTCCTTTGATAATTATAAATCACAAAACTTCAATAATTTTGGATATAGAAGAAATAACAGATATTTTAATAATAGATTTGGTAATAGAAGGCAATTTAGAAGACAAAACTTTAGAACACAAAATTTTCAATCTCCACTAGTTAATAGACGAAATTCTGAAGTTAGTTTCATGACGGAAATAGAGGATCCTTGCCAAAACAATTTTCCTATTATTCAAGTTTTTGTTGAAGATGTCACACTAAATGCCTTAATCGACACTGGAAGTTCTATAAACATTATCTATAGTGATGCTTTACACAAAATCAATCCGAGAAAAGTACAATTAAAGCATACATCCACTATTTTGAGAGGAATTGGAAGTCAAAATATTTTGGTTGAGAGAAAAGCTTCTTTTCCCATTATTATTGGAAATGAAAGAGATATGATTGAATGCTGCATTTTAAATACACCTGCCCCAGGAAGGTACAACATGATTTTGGGAAATACATTTTTACATGAGAAACAAGTGACAATTACTTATAGACATAAACGTGTGAATTTTTTGTACTGTAGTATTCCTTTTACTGAATTTACCGAATCACAAAGCTTTACTGTGATTTCTGATGATGTACAATCTAAACCAGTCGAGAGTTATGCAATAAGCCATGATTTTGACAGAAGAAATTACAATTTTACAAATGATGTAGATTATAGATCCAAAGACACAAATTTTTCAAGAAATTATGAAAATAGATATAATAATGGATATTTATTTGAACAAAACAATTTTCATAATGAATTTAGAGACGTTGATTTTAGAAATTTTGATGCAAATGGAAATGAAAGGTCAAATTATGAATGTGAAAATGATTTACATGAAAGACAAATGAATGACAATGTACATACAGACAGATTTTTGACAAAAGACAATACCAGTAACAATGAAATATTTCAGACAGATTGTGATAAACATGATGAAGGAAGTTCACAACAAAACCAGGCAATAGGGATTGCCAAAGCTTTCAACAAATGTGTTTTGAAGCCTTTTACTGAGTCATTTATTAAATTAAAAAGAAATTACAAAATTAAGAAAGACAAGACAATATTACTGGAACCTATCAATAATAAAGAATTTTCTGCAAACAAAATTTTCGTAGCCAGAAGTATTCACAAAATTCCTGAAAATGACTTTTTGTATGCAAAAGTTGCAAATCCATCTGAAAAAGTTGTTTATATTAACAAAGGTATGAAATTGGGAACTTTCGAAAACATCCATGAATCTGATATTGACATAAATAATAGAGTTGACATTGAAAACTGTATTGAAGAAAATGAAACATTTGATGCATGGGGAGGAGATTTTGATTTGAAACATATGAACTATGTGCAGAAAACTCTACTTCTGAAATTACTAAGTAAATATAAACATGTTTTTGCTAAAAATATGAAAGAATTGTCTGGATGTGTCACTATTTTGCACGAAATTAATCTTGAATCTAACATACCTGTTAGGCAAAAGCCATACCGCATTCCACACAATTTACAGAAAGAACTTTCGCGCCAAGTGAATGAATTGCTTGATGCCAAAATCATTCAACCAAGCACTTCGCCTTACAATACTCCAGTGCTTTTTGTGAAGAAACCTGATGGAAGTTACCGTTTGGTAGCGGATTTTCGAAAGCTCAATAAGATCACTATTGTTGAGAATTATCCTATTCCGAACATATCGGAATTGATCGATAACTTGTCTGGAGCCTTGTATTTTTCTACTCTGGATTTAACCAGTGGATTTTACCAATTGTGTTTACATCCTGATGATTATCCAAAGACTTCTTTTTCAACACCTGATGGCCACTTTGAATGGACCAGAACTCCATTTGGTCTTAAGAATGCGCCTGCATCCTTTCAGAGACTGATGTCTCTGGTGCTGGCTGGCATATCTGGAATTTACATAGATGACATTATAGTTGCTTCAAGAACATTCGAAGAACATTTGAAAAAACTAGAAGAGATTTTTGTAAGATTAAGTAAACATGGTCTTAAATTGAAACCAAGTAAATGCCATTTTTTCAGAAAAACAATTAAGTATCTTGGATTTTTGGTATCAAATGGAAAAGTACAACCTGATACTCATAATTTAGAAGTTGTAGAGAAATTCAAAATTCCTAAATCAATTAAGAATGTGAGACAATTTCTTGGACTCACCGGATTCTATAGAAAATTCATAAAAGACTATGCAGAACTGACTTTGCCATTAACAGAATTATTGAAAACTAAGAATAATGAAAGTAAAAAGAAATTTATTTGGACTAATGAAGCTCAAAAATCTTTTGAAATTTTAAAAGGAAAACTTCTATCAAAACCTATTTTGACCCTTCCAGATTTTAGAAAACCATTTATTTTACATACAGACGCATCAAATCACTCTTTAGGTAGCTATTTGTCTCAAGAAGATGAGAATAAAATTTTGCATCCAATATCTTACGCAAGCAGAAAGCTTAGCGAAGCAGAATGTAAATACAGTGTTGTCGAAAGAGAAGCATTAGCTGTTGTTTGGGCTACAAACTATTACAAACATTATTTAATTGGAAAACCTTTTACAATTTTTTGCGACCAAAAATCTTTGTCCTTTGTATTTAAATTAAAAGATCCTACATCTAGATTGGCAAGATGGATTGCATCTCTATCACAGTTTGATTATCAAATAGTACATAAACCAGGAAAAGCAAATGTTGTTGCTGATTATATGTCAAGAAATGTAGATGAATGTACAAATACTATTGACAATATTCCACAAAGATTTGTGTCACAATATAAAGTTATAAATCAAAATGTTAATCAAAATTCTCAAAGTTCTAATGATGTAAACAATACTAATAGTAACAATAGAAGAGAATCAGAAGTCAATTTGAATCCAGCAAATACAAATGAAGAAAATGAAATTTGTGCTGTTAATAATAATGAAAGTGAAATGCAAAATGAAAATAACATACAAATTGGTCAATTGGAACAAACATTTACTTGTCCTACGTTGCTCATAAGAATTAAGAATGCTCAAAAGTCTGATCCAAGGTGCAATAAAATTATAGATCTCTTAGATAAAAACATAAAACCTTACCCACAAACTTTGGTATTTTTTAGAAAAGATGATATACTGTGGTGTACGCACAGGTACCCAAAGCGTAGACATCAAGAACAAGAAAGAGTTGTTGTTCCGCAGGAACTTGTGTCTGAAATTTTATGGTTACATCATGACTGTCCCACTTATGCACATTGTGGATTTAGAAGAACTTTAGCTTCTGTAAGTAGAAAATATTTTTGGCAGGGAATGTATTCCCAAACTCAAAATTATGTTGCATCATGCGAAATTTGTGTGGTAAATCGGGGCTTTAGAAATAACAAAGCACCCATACAAAGATTTTCGAAATCCACATACCCATTTGAGCGTATCGCCATGGATTGTGTCGGACCATTACCTATATCAAGATCAGGAAATAAATTCATACTTGTCATAACTGACTATTTTACAAGATGGCCTGAAGCATATCCCTTAGCTTCAATTAAAACTGAAGACATTTTAAGTTGCTTAGAGCACTACATGGCTCAGCATGGTATACCTAAATTCATCGTCTCGGATCAAGGGACGAATTTTGTTTCTAGAACAGCAAGATGTTTTTATAAGAAATTAGGAATAATAAAGAATACTACTACTGCCTACATGCCATCTGTAGACGGTTGTGTTGAAAGATTAAATGGTACTTTGATCAGATCCTTGAAAAATATTGCATATAACGATAAAGATAATTGGGACAATCTGATACATTTTGCTTTATTAGCGCATAGAAATGCCATACATGCTTCTACGGGTGAATCGCCTGCTTATTTACTCTATGGTAGAGATTTAACAGTTCCAAATACTTTGATCGCTGGATTTAAACCTCCGACATATGAATCAACATATGATTATGGAGAAGACATGAGATTCCGACTTAAAAGAACATATGATGTAGTAAAAATTAACTTAGAAAAAGCTGAAAATTCACAAATTTTACAACAGCATAAGAAAGCAAAGATGCCCAATATTAAAGTTGGTGATTTAGTGTATCTTTACACTCCCTTTTTACCTCAAGGCCAGTCAAGAAAACTGAGCTCTTTTAACAGAGGTCCTTTTAAAGTGATAAAACAAACTTCTGCTGTTAACTTTTTGATCAGACATGTAATGAATCCCAAAAATGAACAACTGGTTCATGTGAACAGACTGACTCTTTTACCTCCAAGAAGAGAGGAATTGCAAAAATTTTCAAAACAAACTCATGAAAGTCAAAAATTGAACTCTAAGCCAAATAAACTTACTCCTGTGATCACCGCTGAGAAAGACTCTGTGAAACTAAAATCTTGTTTAACAAGATCTGGAGATAAATCTCAAAACAAAAAAACTGTGAAACGAGTAAGATTTAATTTGCCAAATAAAAGGGTAAATGAAAATGCTGTTCAGGCTAGATCAAATTTTCATGCAAATCAAAATCAACAATATGTTCAGAGAAATAATTCAAATAACTTTGATAATAGAGGAAATGGAAGAATCATTTACAACAATAACTTTAGAAATAGTTATACACCACACCAAAATCAGTATTACATGACAAACAGAAATACACGTACACCTTATAATCTGAGGAATCAAAGATTTTCACAATATTAAATTTTAGTTGAGTTCACAATTTTTCAGAAATTAAATTTTGCAAGAAAAGATTTCATTTTAAGTTAAAGTTTATACTTGTTTAAGTTTTATATTTCAATATTGTCTTTTAAAATAGAATTTATGAAAAAAATTGTTGTGATTTTGAAATTTATTGAAAATCTTGCATTTAAGTTAAAAAAGTAAATAAGAAAAAGTAATTGATTTGTGAACTATAATTTATGAATGTTATATTATAATTTTAATAATAAGTAAATTTGTTAATTGACTCTCCTTGGACTTTAAAATTTTTCGAGAGTCCTGTCTTGATTGACTTTGATTATATTGATGTGTTTTAATGTAAAAAAATGTTTGATCATTTGTTTAAGTTCATTAATGAAAATAATTAAAATGGTGTTGGTAATTGAATTGTCCCCTAAGTAAAAGGGAGGAAATTTTGAATTCTGAAGGAAATTTTGAATTTTGAAAAAGTAAATATTGAAAACTAAATGATTTTGATAAAATAAAATTGAAATTAAGATTGAAATTAATATAAAGTAAATATAAAGAATTTAAGTAATTGAAATAAATTAAGTAATTTGAAAGTGAAAATGAAAAGTTTGAATTTGAAAATTTTTGAAAATTTAATGAAATTTTTTTTGAAGATCAAAAGTAAATGATCTCTTGTGGAAAATGTTTTTGAAACTTTGTTGCTGAGAGAGGTGAAAATTTTTGGCTGATGTTTTGTTGAAATTCTGTTCTCTTGAAATTCCATTTCACATTATTGTTTTTTTGACCAGCAGTTTTCAAACATCTACACAAGTTTAAGTTAGACATCATATTTTTATGCTGCAACCCCTTTTTCTGAAAGCTGGCTGGTGGACGCAAACATGGACATATTTACATTGGAGCACAGATGAAGAAGCAGCTTAGCAAATTAATTGTCCGAACTTTTGTGGCAGGACTGGAGTCCTGGACGACAACTTGCTCCGAGCCTACCTAGGACGGTTGTGATTGGCCAGGTGGGAAACTGGTGAAGCTATGAGGATGATGATGATGAAGAAGATGATGATGATGTTGGGATCAGCGCAAGCTGCCCAAAAATTTTGATGATATCCGTGCTTCTGAGGCATGTCCTG
The DNA here is from genome assembly GCA_951213105.1 of Amaurobius ferox. Classification (NCBI taxonomy): domain Eukaryota; kingdom Metazoa; phylum Arthropoda; class Arachnida; order Araneae; family Amaurobiidae; genus Amaurobius; species Amaurobius ferox. Next base: position 159,223,653 of record OX578140.1, on the reverse strand, counting down.
GCGTCCTGTTTCTGCTGCAATCGCTTCCTGCACGCGAGTATTTTTTTTCTTTTTTCTACACCTCCTTTTTTTAGTGTTGGCAACTCGTTAGTCCCCGCCGAGTTTGCTCTTTTGATGTGTTCCTGCTCTTTTACATAACTGACGTGAATTTCAGGAGAAATTTTTCTCCTCTTCTCTCTCTCAGTAGACAAATGTATAAATGTAAATTTTTCTTTTGTGACATGAAGTAGTCACTTGTTGAGTTATTTCAGAGATTTGTTAAAACTAAAGTAAATTGAAATTTTAAGATAAATTAAATAATGTAAATATAAATGAATAATTTAAAGTAATTTATGAAAGTTGAGTCAGAATGAGAAAATTCTGAATTGTCTTGATGACAAAAATAAGTTGAATAAAAGTTAATATTGAATATGTTGAATAAATGATGAAAAGTTCAAATGTTGAAAAATTGAAGATAAATGTAAATTAAAGTTAATATGTTGAACTTGAAAGTAATTTAAAGTGAAAGTTAAGATTTTAATGAAAGTTTTGAAATGAAAAATTGAAATTGAAAAATGGAAATATTGAAAGTGACCTTGTTCTCAAATAGTGAGACAAATTTTTGAATGAGTAAAAGAATCTCATTACTTGAATATGACAAATTTAAATTAAAATTAATTCTCAAAATATGTAATCCTTAAGAACTTTTGTGTCACTTGTGTGTTTGAAAGTGACAATTGTTTGAAATTGTTTGAATTTTTTTGAATTGTTATATTGTTAAGTTTGTAAATTCATATTATATCATATTTTATTTTCGTATCATCTGGTTGATCTCAATGTAGATGATTGAGATATTGTGTTGTCAGGCAAAGTGCCTTGACAAATTTTTCCTTGAATGTTTTAAATGTGTATTTTTGTAAAGGTTCCTTTAAGATGTGGTGACGCCTTGTCATCCTTTTGGTTTTCTTTTGGTCCTTTCCTGTGGTGATGAGTGGCTTGGCCAGTCATTCAGATCTACAGTGCTGTTGTTTTTGAGAATCGTGACGTACGCACCTTTCTCGCCCAAAATTTTGTTTTAAATTATTTTACACTTACAGGTTCCTAAAATTCTTTGTAAATTTTGTAATTTTGTGTTGTGTGTTTTTGTGTGAGAGAAAAATTTTCCTCACTGTGTTCTGAAAATTTTTGCCTCCCAGAAGGGGAGAGCTGTCATGTCGCAATTTTGCGCCATGAGCCTTTTTGTATTTTCTGCGAGAGAAACATCCTTCTCTCCGTTCGTGCCTGTGCAGTGTTTTTACTAACACTTGTTTCCATTGAAATTACATTAAAAAGCGCATTTCGTCGTGAAATCGTTGGATTGTCTGGACTTAGTGTCTGGCCGGGATGCGTGACGTTTGCTCGCTGTTGCCGAGGAGGAGCGCGCCGTCCAATCAGGAAGAGGCGCATTTTTTGCGAAGGAGAACTTTGCGTGGGCTCAGAGGACCCATGTTCTCTCTCTTCGTGCTGGAACACTTGGACTGGAAGGTCGCATCGAAAGTTTGTCGAAAGGAGACAAAGGCCTTTAGCCTAAATGGCTTGCCTTTTCTGGAGCTGAAGAAGCGGAGCCTGGAAACCATTATTAAATATTCTGATGTGCATATTTTTCTAAATCTTTCTTTTTATTCCAGGTATATATCCGTCATCAAACCCCCGGATTTTTTTGATGAGTTCATTCGAAAAATGATTCTGACCGGTGAAAAATGGACTGATGTCCTGAGAAAAAGTTTGGTTTTCCTTTCCTCGACATTTTCCCCATTGGAACTTTTGACTCAGCTTTTATCCGTGATTACTTGATGCGAACCTGTTGCTCTAAAAATTTGTAACTAAGAGTCAAGGTAATTTCTCCCCTTTATCCGGAACCAATGTTTCCGAAGTGGCACTGGCATGATGAAACTAAATTTAATAAGTATAAGAGGCTCATATTAAAATATTTATAGTTAAGTTAGAAATGATTTAAAATCATATGATTAGTAAATAATTTGATTATTGGTTGCTATATGATTTTTACCAGAGCAATAGTTTGAATATGTCTAATATAAGTGAAGCTCTGAAGTCATGATTTATTATTTGAAAGATAAAAATGCATATATTGATTTCTTTGGAAAATCTAAAATAAATTCTTAATTTGTGTGAAATATGAGCATGTTTATTTGTGTCTGCATATTTACTTTACTCACTGTACTTCATTTAGGATTAATTCTCCTAAACTGGGATAACTCCTTTAAACCTTGAACCTGGTGTTTTTGCTGTTAAATTTTTTTGAGACTAGATATGTCCAATATATGTCTCTTTGGCCTTTTGAAATTACGATCACGAAGTTGTGGGTGGTGGAGTCGGTAGGTGCTGTTTGTACTGACCCAGCTCCCACAAATTGGTGCCGTATCCCTTTCCCAGAGTATTACAGTGAGTGGAGTATAAATTTATGAAAGAGTGCAAATTTTTTTTTATTGTGATTATATATATTGCAGTACTAATATGTCGAAGTAAGTTGAAAAATTCTTTAGTGGTGCAAAATATTTGAGTTTAATGGGCATGAAAATTTTTGTTTATGTGGCATATAGTAAATAAGTGCAAAAGCACATAAGCCCAGATGCACCAGAGTATTATTTGCATGATTGAATTCGCATATTACATGTTGAAATTGTGTTACATATATATTTTGAGGTACTTGACATACATAAATACACAAAATTCTGTGTGATATATGATATAAGTGAAATTTCCAAATACACACACATTAAAAGGTAAATACATGAAGTGCATACATTTATTTTGAAAAGTGAATACAAAAGTTCTGTGTACATGCAAAAGTGATTCGAGGTTCATGATAATGAAAAAAAAGTGAAAAAGTTACACGTTGTGTTTTTCAGTGCTCTGTTTACACATAAATAGGTGATTTAAGCAAAAGTGAAATCAATTTTCCACAATAAACTGTGCTTCGTGATAAATTTGAAATTTTTTTGGTGAAAAACCTTGTGCTAAAATGCCTAAATCTAGAAATACGAGAGCAAGCAGGAGTAGAGACTCCTCTGCTCATCCAAGTGTGTCCAACCACCGTATCCCTTCGGTGTCTCCACCACGACCTTCTCCTAATGCTGGCAGATCAGCTTCCGCTGTCAGAGACTCTAACAAAATGAAAATTGGAGTTGGATCTCAGTTCCTTGGATCCATTCCAAGTTTTGCTGGTAATGCGGGTGAATCTTTTCAGGACTTTTTGGAGAAATTCTCGCTTGTCGCTGACCATGCAGACTGGTCAAACAAAGATAAAATTTTCGTTTTGAAGCTGAAATTGTCTGGTAGGGCAGAAAGACTGATAAAATCAATTCCTAAATTAAACCAAAGCACGAATTTTTCAGAATTAGTGAATACACTCAAGGACAATTTTATGAAAAAAGAAAATATTGCCAAGAACGTTGCTGCCCTTGTAAATTGTAAACAACTGGTAAACGAGGATGTACGTGATTATGCGAATCGCATAGAAGCCGAATCCTATGTTGCCTTTCCGCAAGATGTTGTGTCTGATAATGAAGATTCCTTGAGAACTGCTATTTTGCTCAACTCTTTTAAAAAAGGGTTGAAAATCAGTATTCGAAAAGCTGTCTTATCTGCAAATCCACAGTCATTTGAAGCTGCGAAAGAAATTGCCATTCTGGAGGAAGAGGTGCAAAATGAAGAGCTGGAAGAAATGACAGAAGACGTAAATACTGTAAGAACTGAAAATGACCCTAAACAAGAAATTGAAGAACTGAAGAAAGAATTAAACTTGAAGAGGAAAGAATTTGAGAAGTTAAGAAGAAAATTTAGTGAGAACTCAGAAAAAAGAAAGAAAAGACTGAATGAAATAAGAGAAGATCTGGAAAAGAGCAATTCCAGTTTTGAAGAATCTTTCCTGGATACGCCCTCTACAAGCAGATACAATGAAAATGAATTGGAAGAGGAAGATTGGGAAGATATTCCAGTAAAGAAGAAACATAAACCATCAACATCTTTCAGAACTTCTACACCATCTAAAAGATCTGAAAGTAGAAACCGTTTCAGTCAAAGAAGAATTCCAGTTGCCTCACAGGAAGAAGAGTGGTACGTTAAAAGTCCATATCAAAATTATTCTCCAAGAAAGAACTCTCATATTTTTGGAAGACCATATCAAAATTATGCTCCAAGAAAAAACTCTCATATTTTTAGAAGACCTTTTCGTAACAGTTCATATAGAAATTCAAATTTTAGAAATTCCTTTGATAATTATAAATCACAAAACTTCAATAATTTTGGATATAGAAGAAATAACAGATATTTTAATAATAGATTTGGTAATAGAAGGCAATTTAGAAGACAAAACTTTAGAACACAAAATTTTCAATCTCCACTAGTTAATAGACGAAATTCTGAAGTTAGTTTCATGACGGAAATAGAGGATCCTTGCCAAAACAATTTTCCTATTATTCAAGTTTTTGTTGAAGATGTCACACTAAATGCCTTAATCGACACTGGAAGTTCTATAAACATTATCTATAGTGATGCTTTACACAAAATCAATCCGAGAAAAGTACAATTAAAGCATACATCCACTATTTTGAGAGGAATTGGAAGTCAAAATATTTTGGTTGAGAGAAAAGCTTCTTTTCCCATTATTATTGGAAATGAAAGAGATATGATTGAATGCTGCATTTTAAATACACCTGCCCCAGGAAGGTACAACATGATTTTGGGAAATACATTTTTACATGAGAAACAAGTGACAATTACTTATAGACATAAACGTGTGAATTTTTTGTACTGTAGTATTCCTTTTACTGAATTTACCGAATCACAAAGCTTTACTGTGATTTCTGATGATGTACAATCTAAACCAGTCGAGAGTTATGCAATAAGCCATGATTTTGACAGAAGAAATTACAATTTTACAAATGATGTAGATTATAGATCCAAAGACACAAATTTTTCAAGAAATTATGAAAATAGATATAATAATGGATATTTATTTGAACAAAACAATTTTCATAATGAATTTAGAGACGTTGATTTTAGAAATTTTGATGCAAATGGAAATGAAAGGTCAAATTATGAATGTGAAAATGATTTACATGAAAGACAAATGAATGACAATGTACATACAGACAGATTTTTGACAAAAGACAATACCAGTAACAATGAAATATTTCAGACAGATTGTGATAAACATGATGAAGGAAGTTCACAACAAAACCAGGCAATAGGGATTGCCAAAGCTTTCAACAAATGTGTTTTGAAGCCTTTTACTGAGTCATTTATTAAATTAAAAAGAAATTACAAAATTAAGAAAGACAAGACAATATTACTGGAACCTATCAATAATAAAGAATTTTCTGCAAACAAAATTTTCGTAGCCAGAAGTATTCACAAAATTCCTGAAAATGACTTTTTGTATGCAAAAGTTGCAAATCCATCTGAAAAAGTTGTTTATATTAACAAAGGTATGAAATTGGGAACTTTCGAAAACATCCATGAATCTGATATTGACATAAATAATAGAGTTGACATTGAAAACTGTATTGAAGAAAATGAAACATTTGATGCATGGGGAGGAGATTTTGATTTGAAACATATGAACTATGTGCAGAAAACTCTACTTCTGAAATTACTAAGTAAATATAAACATGTTTTTGCTAAAAATATGAAAGAATTGTCTGGATGTGTCACTATTTTGCACGAAATTAATCTTGAATCTAACATACCTGTTAGGCAAAAGCCATACCGCATTCCACACAATTTACAGAAAGAACTTTCGCGCCAAGTGAATGAATTGCTTGATGCCAAAATCATTCAACCAAGCACTTCGCCTTACAATACTCCAGTGCTTTTTGTGAAGAAACCTGATGGAAGTTACCGTTTGGTAGCGGATTTTCGAAAGCTCAATAAGATCACTATTGTTGAGAATTATCCTATTCCGAACATATCGGAATTGATCGATAACTTGTCTGGAGCCTTGTATTTTTCTACTCTGGATTTAACCAGTGGATTTTACCAATTGTGTTTACATCCTGATGATTATCCAAAGACTTCTTTTTCAACACCTGATGGCCACTTTGAATGGACCAGAACTCCATTTGGTCTTAAGAATGCGCCTGCATCCTTTCAGAGACTGATGTCTCTGGTGCTGGCTGGCATATCTGGAATTTACATAGATGACATTATAGTTGCTTCAAGAACATTCGAAGAACATTTGAAAAAACTAGAAGAGATTTTTGTAAGATTAAGTAAACATGGTCTTAAATTGAAACCAAGTAAATGCCATTTTTTCAGAAAAACAATTAAGTATCTTGGATTTTTGGTATCAAATGGAAAAGTACAACCTGATACTCATAATTTAGAAGTTGTAGAGAAATTCAAAATTCCTAAATCAATTAAGAATGTGAGACAATTTCTTGGACTCACCGGATTCTATAGAAAATTCATAAAAGACTATGCAGAACTGACTTTGCCATTAACAGAATTATTGAAAACTAAGAATAATGAAAGTAAAAAGAAATTTATTTGGACTAATGAAGCTCAAAAATCTTTTGAAATTTTAAAAGGAAAACTTCTATCAAAACCTATTTTGACCCTTCCAGATTTTAGAAAACCATTTATTTTACATACAGACGCATCAAATCACTCTTTAGGTAGCTATTTGTCTCAAGAAGATGAGAATAAAATTTTGCATCCAATATCTTACGCAAGCAGAAAGCTTAGCGAAGCAGAATGTAAATACAGTGTTGTCGAAAGAGAAGCATTAGCTGTTGTTTGGGCTACAAACTATTACAAACATTATTTAATTGGAAAACCTTTTACAATTTTTTGCGACCAAAAATCTTTGTCCTTTGTATTTAAATTAAAAGATCCTACATCTAGATTGGCAAGATGGATTGCATCTCTATCACAGTTTGATTATCAAATAGTACATAAACCAGGAAAAGCAAATGTTGTTGCTGATTATATGTCAAGAAATGTAGATGAATGTACAAATACTATTGACAATATTCCACAAAGATTTGTGTCACAATATAAAGTTATAAATCAAAATGTTAATCAAAATTCTCAAAGTTCTAATGATGTAAACAATACTAATAGTAACAATAGAAGAGAATCAGAAGTCAATTTGAATCCAGCAAATACAAATGAAGAAAATGAAATTTGTGCTGTTAATAATAATGAAAGTGAAATGCAAAATGAAAATAACATACAAATTGGTCAATTGGAACAAACATTTACTTGTCCTACGTTGCTCATAAGAATTAAGAATGCTCAAAAGTCTGATCCAAGGTGCAATAAAATTATAGATCTCTTAGATAAAAACATAAAACCTTACCCACAAACTTTGGTATTTTTTAGAAAAGATGATATACTGTGGTGTACGCACAGGTACCCAAAGCGTAGACATCAAGAACAAGAAAGAGTTGTTGTTCCGCAGGAACTTGTGTCTGAAATTTTATGGTTACATCATGACTGTCCCACTTATGCACATTGTGGATTTAGAAGAACTTTAGCTTCTGTAAGTAGAAAATATTTTTGGCAGGGAATGTATTCCCAAACTCAAAATTATGTTGCATCATGCGAAATTTGTGTGGTAAATCGGGGCTTTAGAAATAACAAAGCACCCATACAAAGATTTTCGAAATCCACATACCCATTTGAGCGTATCGCCATGGATTGTGTCGGACCATTACCTATATCAAGATCAGGAAATAAATTCATACTTGTCATAACTGACTATTTTACAAGATGGCCTGAAGCATATCCCTTAGCTTCAATTAAAACTGAAGACATTTTAAGTTGCTTAGAGCACTACATGGCTCAGCATGGTATACCTAAATTCATCGTCTCGGATCAAGGGACGAATTTTGTTTCTAGAACAGCAAGATGTTTTTATAAGAAATTAGGAATAATAAAGAATACTACTACTGCCTACATGCCATCTGTAGACGGTTGTGTTGAAAGATTAAATGGTACTTTGATCAGATCCTTGAAAAATATTGCATATAACGATAAAGATAATTGGGACAATCTGATACATTTTGCTTTATTAGCGCATAGAAATGCCATACATGCTTCTACGGGTGAATCGCCTGCTTATTTACTCTATGGTAGAGATTTAACAGTTCCAAATACTTTGATCGCTGGATTTAAACCTCCGACATATGAATCAACATATGATTATGGAGAAGACATGAGATTCCGACTTAAAAGAACATATGATGTAGTAAAAATTAACTTAGAAAAAGCTGAAAATTCACAAATTTTACAACAGCATAAGAAAGCAAAGATGCCCAATATTAAAGTTGGTGATTTAGTGTATCTTTACACTCCCTTTTTACCTCAAGGCCAGTCAAGAAAACTGAGCTCTTTTAACAGAGGTCCTTTTAAAGTGATAAAACAAACTTCTGCTGTTAACTTTTTGATCAGACATGTAATGAATCCCAAAAATGAACAACTGGTTCATGTGAACAGACTGACTCTTTTACCTCCAAGAAGAGAGGAATTGCAAAAATTTTCAAAACAAACTCATGAAAGTCAAAAATTGAACTCTAAGCCAAATAAACTTACTCCTGTGATCACCGCTGAGAAAGACTCTGTGAAACTAAAATCTTGTTTAACAAGATCTGGAGATAAATCTCAAAACAAAAAAACTGTGAAACGAGTAAGATTTAATTTGCCAAATAAAAGGGTAAATGAAAATGCTGTTCAGGCTAGATCAAATTTTCATGCAAATCAAAATCAACAATATGTTCAGAGAAATAATTCAAATAACTTTGATAATAGAGGAAATGGAAGAATCATTTACAACAATAACTTTAGAAATAGTTATACACCACACCAAAATCAGTATTACATGACAAACAGAAATACACGTACACCTTATAATCTGAGGAATCAAAGATTTTCACAATATTAAATTTTAGTTGAGTTCACAATTTTTCAGAAATTAAATTTTGCAAGAAAAGATTTCATTTTAAGTTAAAGTTTATACTTGTTTAAGTTTTATATTTCAATATTGTCTTTTAAAATAGAATTTATGAAAAAAATTGTTGTGATTTTGAAATTTATTGAAAATCTTGCATTTAAGTTAAAAAAGTAAATAAGAAAAAGTAATTGATTTGTGAACTATAATTTATGAATGTTATATTATAATTTTAATAATAAGTAAATTTGTTAATTGACTCTCCTTGGACTTTAAAATTTTTCGAGAGTCCTGTCTTGATTGACTTTGATTATATTGATGTGTTTTAATGTAAAAAAATGTTTGATCATTTGTTTAAGTTCATTAATGAAAATAATTAAAATGGTGTTGGTAATTGAATTGTCCCCTAAGTAAAAGGGAGGAAATTTTGAATTCTGAAGGAAATTTTGAATTTTGAAAAAGTAAATATTGAAAACTAAATGATTTTGATAAAATAAAATTGAAATTAAGATTGAAATTAATATAAAGTAAATATAAAGAATTTAAGTAATTGAAATAAATTAAGTAATTTGAAAGTGAAAATGAAAAGTTTGAATTTGAAAATTTTTGAAAATTTAATGAAATTTTTTTTGAAGATCAAAAGTAAATGATCTCTTGTGGAAAATGTTTTTGAAACTTTGTTGCTGAGAGAGGTGAAAATTTTTGGCTGATGTTTTGTTGAAATTCTGTTCTCTTGAAATTCCATTTCACATTATTGTTTTTTTGACCAGCAGTTTTCAAACATCTACACAAGTTTAAGTTAGACATCATATTTTTATGCTGCAACCCCTTTTTCTGAAAGCTGGCTGGTGGACGCAAACATGGACATATTTACATTGGAGCACAGATGAAGAAGCAGCTTAGCAAATTAATTGTCCGAACTTTTGTGGCAGGACTGGAGTCCTGGACGACAACTTGCTCCGAGCCTACCTAGGACGGTTGTGATTGGCCAGGTGGGAAACTGGTGAAGCTATGAGGATGATGATGATGAAGAAGATGATGATGATGTTGGGATCAGCGCAAGCTGCCCAAAAATTTTGATGATATCCGTGCTTCTGAGGCATGTCCTGGCGTCCTGTTTCTGCTGCAATCGCTTCCTGCACGCGAGTATTTTTTTTCTTTTTTCTACACCTCCTTTTTTTAGTGTTGGCAACTCGTTAGTCCCCGCCGAGTTTGCTCTTTTGATGTGTTCCTGCTCTTTTACATAACTGACGTGAATTTCAGGAGAAATTTTTCTCCTCTTCTCTCTCTCAGTAGACAAATGTATAAATGTAAATTTTTCTTTTGTGACATGAAGTAGTCACTTGTTGAGTTATTTCAGAGATTTGTTAAAACTAAAGTAAATTGAAATTTTAAGATAAATTAAATAATGTAAATATAAATGAATAATTTAAAGTAATTTATGAAAGTTGAGTCAGAATGAGAAAATTCTGAATTGTCTTGATGACAAAAATAAGTTGAATAAAAGTTAATATTGAATATGTTGAATAAATGATGAAAAGTTCAAATGTTGAAAAATTGAAGATAAATGTAAATTAAAGTTAATATGTTGAACTTGAAAGTAATTTAAAGTGAAAGTTAAGATTTTAATGAAAGTTTTGAAATGAAAAATTGAAATTGAAAAATGGAAATATTGAAAGTGACCTTGTTCTCAAATAGTGAGACAAATTTTTGAATGAGTAAAAGAATCTCATTACTTGAATATGACAAATTTAAATTAAAATTAATTCTCAAAATATGTAATCCTTAAGAACTTTTGTGTCACTTGTGTGTTTGAAAGTGACAATTGTTTGAAATTGTTTGAATTTTTTTGAATTGTTATATTGTTAAGTTTGTAAATTCATATTATATCATATTTTATTTTCGTATCATCTGGTTGATCTCAATGTAGATGATTGAGATATTGTGTTGTCAGGCAAAGTGCCTTGACAAATTTTTCCTTGAATGTTTTAAATGTGTATTTTTGTAAAGGTTCCTTTAAGATGTGGTGACGCCTTGTCATCCTTTTGGTTTTCTTTTGGTCCTTTCCTGTGGTGATGAGTGGCTTGGCCAGTCATTCAGATCTACAGTGCTGTTGTTTTTGAGAATCGTGACGTACGCACCTTTCTCGCCCAAAATTTTGTTTTAAATTATTTTACACTTACAGGTTCCTAAAATTCTTTGTAAATTTTGTAATTTTGTGTTGTGTGTTTTTGTGTGAGAGAAAAATTTTCCTCACTGTGTTCTGAAAATTTTTGCCTCCCAGAAGGGGAGAGCTGTCATGTCGCAATTTTGCGCCATGAGCCTTTTTGTATTTTCTGCGAGAGAAACATCCTTCTCTCCGTTCGTGCCTGTGCAGTGTTTTTACTAACACTTGTTTCCATTGAAATTACATTAAAAAGCGCATTTCGTCGTGAAATCGTTGGATTGTCTGGACTTAGTGTCTGGCCGGGATGCGTGACGTTTGCTCGCTGTTGCCGAGGAGGAGCGCGCCGTCCAATCAGGAAGAGGCGCATTTTTTGCGAAGGAGAACTTTGCGTGGGCTCAGAGGACCCATGTTCTCTCTCTTCGTGCTGGAACACTTGGACTGGAAGGTCGCATCGAAAGTTTGTCGAAAGGAGACAAAGGCCTTTAGCCTAAATGGCTTGCCTTTTCTGGAGCTGAAGAAGCGGAGCCTGGAAACCATTATTAAATATTCTGATGTGCATATTTTTCTAAATCTTTCTTTTTATTCCAGGTATATATCCGTCATCAAACCCCCGGATTTTTTTGATGAGTTCATTCGAAAAATGATTCTGACCGGTGAAAAATGGACTGATGTCCTGAGAAAAAGTTTGGTTTTCCTTTCCTCGACATTTTCCCCATTGGAACTTTTGACTCAGCTTTTATCCGTGATTACTTGATGCGAACCTGTTGCTCTAAAAATTTGTAACTAAGAGTCAAGGTAATTTCTCCCCTTTATCCGGAACCAATGTTTCCGAAGTGGCACTGGCATGATGAAACTAAATTTAATAAGTATAAGAGGCTCATATTAAAATATTTATAGTTAAGTTAGAAATGATTTAAAATCATATGATTAGTAAATAATTTGATTATTGGTTGCTATATGATTTTTACCAGAGCAATAGTTTGAATATGTCTAATATAAGTGAAGCTCTGAAGTCATGATTTATTATTTGAAAGATAAAAATGCATATATTGATTTCTTTGGAAAATCTAAAATAAATTCTTAATTTGTGTGAAATATGAGCATGTTTATTTGTGTCTGCATATTTACTTTACTCACTGTACTTCATTTAGGATTAATTCTCCTAAACTGGGATAACTCCTTTAAACCTTGAACCTGGTGTTTTTGCTGTTAAATTTTTTTGAGACTAGATATGTCCAATATATGTCTCTTTGGCCTTTTGAAATTACGATCACGAAGTTGTGGGTGGTGGAGTCGGTAGGTGCTGTTTGTACTGACCCAGCTCCCACATTATAAAGGCACCAATCTGTGATCTCTTGAAAGAAACACCGCAGTTGTCAGCAAGTTCAACCATTCTGTGATCCTTTGATTATTCTTCGATTTCTCTGTACAAGATGGACGTTTGATACATTTATTTTAGATCTAGAAATATTTTGATGTAGAGTTTAAATTTTCAGATTATGGAATAGATTCTTAATGCGGGCCTGATTGGGTTTCCTGTCAAGAGTTTAAATTGTATAAAATTATTGTTATTGATGTTTTTTTGCTGAGCTATTGTCCTTCATGTTGCCCTTGGCCAAATCATGCAAGATGATATGTTATAGAATAATGAAGCTAATTAAATTAGAAATTAATAACTTCGTTAGGGCAGCGTGTATTAGATTAGTCCTATTATAGCCTATTTTGAAGGTTAAAATAATTTATTTCTCAAAACAAAAAGTCAGAGCAGCGATCGTTGTTGCCCGAGATGTTCCCAATAGATGTTACCAGAGAGTTACACATGTAATCCAGGCCGGCCTCTCAAAAATGCTGCTCATGTCTAAGGACGAGTCGGTTGGTCTGGGCTTTCGACATGTAATCCAGGAAGAATTGCGATTTCATGCAGAAAATATACATTTAAGGGTGAAGACGAAGGTACAGCTTTTCATTTTTAAACCAAATAGAGGTAGCAATAGCAAACCTAATGAAATGAACTAACTGCTTCAGATACCTAACTAGGAGTTCATTTAACCAACAGAACGAAATGAAGGCCTGTGGTTTCCCTATCCAATATTCCATTACGATGACTAACAGGCGCCAAACAGAAGGATTAATATTACCAATAGGCAAATTCGTAAGAATTAAAACATGAGAAACATCCTTGCAACATTATGTGTGATGCAAAAATGCAGATAGCGGTAATTTTGGGAATAGAGAAGTATCAAATCCAAGTTATAGTTTTAATTAAAACATAAAATCAAACCACGAACTGATTAATAATTCTAATGATTCTTGTATTCAGTTTACTTTTGAGTTAGAATGCAATATTTCTCTTTCATTCATGGATGTATTGGCTCTTCACAGTGCAAATTCATTTGATACTACTGTTTAGAATAGACCTGTTGCATTAGCACCTTAGTATAATTCATGTTATATCCCTGACGCTTGCCGTATTCAATACTACCTTACGATTAGCTAATGCTCTACTTCTGACCTATTAAAGTCTGTGATGAAAATTATTTAAAAGTTGTTGCCTTAAATTATGAATTCTCGCCCATAATTAGTGACCAAGCTTTCTCAAAATTTTCTAAGCCATTTTCATAAGCAAGGAAAATCTTGCTAAAGAGCTTTTACCAATGCTGTTTGACTTCCTTTTTACCCAAAAATAATTCATAAAATTGCTGGAATTTTGACTTAAAATTGATACCCATCACTCTATAAAATTAATGTCACTTCCCTTAACACTTTATTGAAAAGTTCAGTAATTGGGGTATGTGTCAAATTCCTTGTGAACGCTGACTATCGTATATTTATGAAACTAGATGTGCCCAAAAAACCGTTTGAAAGAACATAAAAAAATTCGTCAAAAACCAAACAATCAATAAATATTCTAACGCTAATCATGATTCAATAAGTAGTCAATCGTTTGATGTTTTTGCCTCCATTATTCAGAAATGCTGTTCCATATTCGATTTAAAATTTCAAAGCTTTTAATTTCAAAATAAATCCGCTAATATGGTTAATAATTTATCAGTCAATGACACTCTATTTCTCCGAGGTTTGGCATGACCATGTCTAATTTTTGTTTTTCTGTCTCGCTTTGTTTCTGAACATTTAGTTCAGATACTCAACATTTTCTTTCTTTCTCTTATTTGCTTCAAATGTTCACATTTCTTTGATTTTTCTTTTTATCTCATTTTACTTACGTCTTGCATTAGACGGCATCTGTTGGTAGTACTGCACTGGATTTTGTAACTCAACCATCTTCTGCTTAACCGGCTCAGTCTGAGATCTTTTGGGCACTTTGATCCTAAATTGGTGGTCTGCAGAAAGAAATCCAATCGTTTTTGAAAAGTGCGTATTCTTTTATATTTATTTATAATGCATTTTACGTTCTGATCCAGTTTATTACTTGCAATTTTAATTTTTATGCATGCTATGTATGTGCTCGAAGTAAAAATAAATGTGTTTTTAATTTATATAAGTCACATGTTGTATAACTGAATAGTAAATCCTGTAACGGATTCAACTTCACCGAAATTTCTATTATTTCGAAACATTTTTTCTCTTTTCTGCATTTTAACATTTCTATGAATATCGATAATAATGAATGCAGGAAACATCAATTGTTTACTTTGTTGATATATACATTATTCTTAGAACTAGATACACAAATTTTATATTCATATACATAGAAAATGCAATTTTAAACTCAATGTATACATTTGTTTGAATATATTCACTTATATATTAATGCAATATCTAAATTATTCCATATATTTCCAATATCCGTTAAAGTAAATTGGGATGAAGAGTTAGGAAAATATTTACATAATCATAAGACTTATTATAGGTGTCAGAAAGAAAAATTGATAACAGTTTACTTTAAATTCGAAAATTGTAGTTATCATAGAATATATGATTAACTTCAAGATGCCGTGCTTTTCTCACTAAGAAATCTTAATCTATTTATAGTTATAGGGTAGAGTCACTGTATTGTGATCCCCTCCTACTTTTGACGCAAACAGCACGTAGCAAATAAAAGAAGGCACATGCCGAGAGCTGGCCTGATGTGTGTATAAAGTGGGGTGTAGGCGTTCTAAAACGATATCACTCGTTGCTGGCTAAAAGGAGCGATTTATCAGATTTGGAAAAATGGATAATTATCGAGTTTCGGGGGAAGTCTGGGCAGTATTTCCGAAGCAGCGCAGTTTGTGAACTGTTCGTGTACTGATGTGGTAAAAGTGTATAGTCAATGGAGAAATGGCATCAATGCGAATAAGCGACGTGGTAACTGAGGAGCCCAACACATCATTGATTGGACAGGTGAACATCGACTCCGTAGGTTCGTGAGGGCCGATCTACTACAGTGGAGCAACTCACTGACCGATTGAACCAGGGGGCTACCGGAAGTGTGTCTCAAGCGACAATTCATTGTATTCTGTTGCGTATGGGCTTCCAAAGCAGCCAGAAGGTCGCTGCACCTATGATAGCAATGGTGCATCGGCAGAGAAGGCCTACATTTCCACAGCAGTATCGGAATAGGACCTCCGCTGATTAATAAAAGATTGCCTTCTCCGATGAGTCACGTTTCCTTCTTCATCGAAGGGATGAACGTTGGCGTATAAGGCGTGAAAGAGCGGAGAATAAACACTCATCAACCATTTCTGTAAGGATACAAGGCAGTAAGGGACAGCGTTATGGTCTGGGGAATGTTTTCGCAGCATTATCTAATTCATTATGAATCCATCCTTGCAGATCACATACACGCATACATGATGATTATCTTCCCTGCGGCATATGGGATCTATTAGCATCACAATGTGATGTATCACACAGCGATAACTGTCAGAGAATGGTTTGAGGATCAGGATGAAAACTTCAAAGTCCTTCCCTGTTCCCTTAATTCCCCAGATTTAAATCCGATTGAGCATCTGTAGAGCCATCTTGATCGGGTTGTTCGCTCTATGAATTCTGCACCACTCAACCTCCAGCAACTGTCAGATTCACTGCAGTCAGCATGGCTCCAGATACTTGTGAATATCTCTCAGCACCTTATTGAATCACTTATATTCCGTCTACCTGCTATTCGCGCTGCACACGGTGGTTACTTCGGATGTTAGCTGGTGGTCACAATGATGTGAATCTACGGTGTATTTTATGGTTCGTATTTTACAGCACAGCACCAGAAAAATATCAGCAAGAGGAATTTAGCAATTACTATTTTTTCTTTTTCCTTTGGTTCTGAAATTCACATATTAAAAGAAATGGTAGAATGCATTGCTAGGCCAAATTTTGTAAACAAATATGAACAAGAAATATCTGAAACAGTCTTCAAATGGTGGCAAGGAGTGTGTACAATGGGAGTGTCTTCAAATTTTTGGAAACGCCCCTTAGAAGAGAGTCTTATAAGTATGAATTATTACGCAGATAACATTTATTTTTCGATTTAAAAAATATATATATGATACAGAAATATTAAGCCTTTCCCAATAACGCGACATTTTCCTTCATAATTATTATTCCAAATTCCTATTTTATGTTCAGCACATATTGCAACTATATTGAATTCTATCCCACGCCATAAATATTAACAAAGTCTGTCAGCACATCCTCTTTTGCTCGAACATACCATATATGGTCACTAATCTTAACCTCTACATAAACTTTCTCACATGAAACTACTTCCCAATCACATTTTTAAAGCCTTATGGACGCGAAGACAGCATCTTTCACATACCACCAAATTCCCCCTCCTCCGATGTAACTGTACATTATGTGAAAAACCGCAGACTGCATTGAGATTTTGTGAGAGCAAGTCGACGATCGGATATATAACTATATAACTATATCTATATCTGACCAGCTATATCTATATATACTATATCTATATACAACTATATCTGACCACCCTATATAACTATATCTGTTTCCAGTATCATATAATAAAGGATATTTTTAGTAATGTGAAATGTCTCTTTCCTGGATTATTGTAGCCCATATTACATATATATTCAAAACATGAAGAGATTCCTTATTGTCGGTCATCCCCAAAAGTTACAAAGCATCTAACATTTGTCGATCGAAGTAATTATAACAAATTTTATTATGTTTTCACGATTTGTTTCGGAGATATAAGTATTTTCCACAGACATATACAACAATTAGAATACACACACACACATATATATATATATACAGTAAGCATTCAAATATGGTTTTTTTTTTTGCAGATGCTGGAAACGTATAGATCCTTCGCAATTCGCGTGTCGAATTTTTAACTCAGGCAAGAGACTTTCATTCCACATACATTATGTATTATAGGGAAAGTGAAATATAAGTATAAAATCAGAAAAATTTATGAAGGATCCTTCATATGTTGGAAAATAGTTATACACTTCATTTTTGATGCGATTATTAAGCATTTTTATTCTCTTTTGCATATTTGTTTCGTACGTTTATCAAATTTTCGGGAAAATTTTAAGTGCCATCTATAGAACAAAAAATATGATGTGGGCAACACATGACTTTCCTTATATAATGCAATGAATTTACTAATTTTACAGTTAAAAAAATGCTATTCTTATAGTAGATACTTATATTCTTTCCAAGATATTAATTTTTTTTCAATTAGTCGTCATTTTCACTGATTTGGCGTCATTTTTATCCATTTGGTGAGATTTTTGTTAATTTGGCAACAATTAATGTCGCCCAGTTGGAGACATTTCGCCAAATTCGTCGCCAAAATCTCGCCAAGCGTTATGGACGGAGAAACAAATTATTCTTACAGCAGATAAATGACTATTGGCGTTCAAATACAAAAGTATTACTCAGAGTATTTTTTTTTATGAATGGAAAGAGCTAGATCCACGAGAATGATGTCACTAAATTTATTGCATGGTATTACTTATGAAAAGTGAACATGTTTCTCAATAGGAATTTTTTTTTTATATAACTTTTTGATAATTTTTTTGAAAAATGTGCAATATCTCAAGAACGGTTCATGCCAACGTTCTAAAATTTATCTCAATCGTTTTCTAATGAAAAATTACATAAGAAATGTCTATTTGCCTAACTTTGTTAGCGGTTTTGATTGTTTGACGATTTTTTCAAAATTTCACTCGAAAATTTAGGGGGGTTTTGAATATTCGATTGCGTATAAAAACAATAGGCTTCTAGTGTTTACGGATTGTGATTTTTGCACCAAATTTCGTTCAAATCGGTCCATTCGTTCGTCAGTTATCTTCTCCACAGACTCACTGACACACACACACACACACACACAGACATCACTGCAAAAATGTTTGATTCGTGATCAGGGATCCTTAAAACGTGCTCTCCCGTCGAAACCTCGAATTCGAATTTTCGACCCCGTCACAATACTTTCCTTATACATTATGTATATAAGGAAAGTAAAAATGTGTATATTCAGTGAATCTCCAACCCCTTTAAATGCAATGCGAAATGCATAATAGTCATCATCTAAGCTCTATCTATAGCCAGTTTTGAGATGTAGATGCTAAAAGGAATTTTTCTTGGACCGGAAGGGAAAATCCTTATAAAAAGCTTCTAGAATTCGACGTTGATTCCATAATAATCATCATTTAAACTATATGTAGCAGGTTCTGAGGAATAAATATTTCAAGAAGAATGTACATTTACGAATCGGGACTACATTGCCTTAGCCCGAAGTGGAAATCATTGGTGAATCCCTTGAGTCCCTTCAGAATTTAATACTGACTTCACACACTAAAAAGTATGAGTAAAAACTTAAACTTCGTTTACTACCACAAAAATGACACTGTTAAACACTTAAATTTCCGGTTGCACACATAAAATGGTATATCTATCTACATGAACGTGTTATTTTACTCTTTTGAATTGCACAGGTATTGGGTATATTTTATTTTGCGCTGAAAAAACCCATTTTTAACTGGTAAAGAAGTAACATGAGATGTAAAGAGAAAACGTGAGATGTAAAGAGGTAACACGAGCTGTTCCTTAAATAAACATCTCATGTTGCCTCGTTACCTGTTTCAAAGTATTTTCAGCGTAAAGTAAAATATATCTAAAATTTCGTGCAAATCAGATATAAAAAATTAAAGTAACACACTCATATGGATATAGTTACCTTTAAAAGTGAGTAAATTTAAATTTACATATTTAAAAGTGTTATTGTAGTGGCAGTAAACCCAATTTTTTGTGTTTTTACTCATATTTTCTGGTGTGAATCAGTCCTTATTTAAACTCTATCAATGGCTATCCCTAAAATATAAATATTTCAAGAAACATTTGTCAACCGGAACAGGAGTTAAAATTTTATACAAATCAATCTACCTCCTTAAGAATTTGACTAGCTGAATACCCGTTAAAAATCAACGGTCTCGCAATAAGCAACCCCTGAATAATGTCAATTTTTTAATAATTCGCGTTTCACATTTATTCGACAAATCGAATATTTTGGTGTGCAAAACCCCCTAAAGAAGAAAATATTGAGAAACTTAATTTGCCCATTTCTTGCTTTCGATCTATCTACCCGTTCACCACATTAAAGTTATATCATCCCGAAGCATGCTATTTTATTATTTTTCCTTTCGAACTTTTTACTGCGAAGCACACACATAAATGAAGATTTTTGAAAAACTCTGTTTGACTTGGGTTTTTTATGATTGGCCCATATACCAAATATCAAGCCTCTATCACATTTAAAAGGAAACGTTCCTCATTTATTCGGAAATTCGAATATATTAGTGTGCGGCACCCCTTAAAGTAGCAAATATTAGAAATCTGAAATGTCACACTTTCTTCCTTTCAAACAATCTACCCGTTCACCAAATTTGAAGTCTCTATCCTATCGGGAAGCATGCTTCACTTCACCTTTCGAGCGTTTTTCTGTGTAGCACCCCGTTAATGAACATTTTTGTCAAACCGTAATCATCTTTGGATTTTTTGTGAAATGGTTAGCCCAAATACTAAATTTCAAGCCTCTATCACATTGTAAAGGAGGCGTTTTTTATTTGTTCGGTAAATCGAACATTTTAGTGAGCGGCAGCCCCTACAATAGCAAATGTTGGAAGACTGAAATTGCACACTTTTTTCCTTTCCAACTTTTTACCCGTACACCAAATGTGAAGTCTCTATCTCATTACGAACAGTTCTTTTCTAGCATTTCACCCTTCGAATGTTTTGTGTGGAGTACCCATACCCTTAAATATACATTTTTGAAAAACTCTATTTTTTTGTGATTTCTATCACATGATTCGTCCATATACCAAAGATCAAACCTCTACCATGTTTTAAAAGGGGCGTTTCTCCTTTATTCCGAAAATCGAACATTTTGGTGTGCGGCACTCCTTAAAGTAGAAAATATTGGTAAACTGAAATTGCACACTTTCTTCCTTCCAAACTATCTACCATTACACCAAATTTGATATCTCTATCTAATTTTGAAGTATGGATTTTTTATCAAATCACTTTTCGGACATTTTACTCTGGAGCACTCCCTTAAACGAACATTTTTGAAAAACTATATTCGTCTTGGGTGGTTTCTTGAAATGATTGTCCCATATACCAAATTTCAAGCCTCTATTAAATTTAAAAGGAGCCTTTTCTCATTTATTCAGTAAATCGAACATTTTGGTGTGCGGCACCTCCTTAAGTAGGAAATATTGGAAATCTGAAATTGCTCACTTTTTCCCTTTCGAACGATTTACCCATACACCAAATTTGAAGTGTCTATCTTATCGCAAAGCATGCTTTCCTATCATTTCACTTTTCGGACGTTTTGGTGTGAAGCACCCCCTCTATAGAACGTTTTCGAAAAATTCGATTCTTCCAGGGAGTTTTATCAAACGACCGAGCCGTGCACCAAATTGCGAGTCTCTATCTATTCGGGAAGTGCCTAAAAAAGCGTGACAGACGGACAGACGGACACTTGGCAATTAATATATATAGATGCTAAATCTATATTAAACGCAATTTAAGCTCTATGTATAGCAGCAAATAATGAGAAATAAATGTTTTAAGGAAAAATTTCTCCGAAAACACAATAGTATGGCAACATTTTTGCCACAAAATGAGATTTTAGGAAACCTTCTATTTTCTTCTATGAAACTCATTTAAAAAATCCCAACCAATCCATTTGATGGCAGCACAACCTACTTTCGATTCATCATGGTCTTCCGAAACATTACTCAAATTTCTTAATATTTGGACTCCACAATTTTTATCTGGAGACGAAGCCCTTTATTAGACAAAATCGTTAAAATGATACATAACATTCGACCGTTGGCAACGTTCTTGTCATGGAACGGCAACACAGATATTTTCTTCAGTAAGATCAATTGTTCTCTGCAAACAGAAAGAGGGAACAATCGATTGAAATGGATACTTCTTTATCAAATGTCTGATCATATGGTTTTTAAATTCAAATTGCTTTCGGATGAATGTTCTTGAATGCATTCATTTCACTTAATTTAAATGCATCAAATGCTGAAATCACAAGAATAGGAATAGAATATTTCTTTTTTCAATTTATATTATAAGACCAACATATATTATAAGACCAACATATATTATAAGACATATAAACTTCTGTAGTAGAATTTTGACATATAAACTTCTGTAGTAGAATTTTGACATATAAACTTCTGTAGTAGAATTTTGACATATAAACTTCTGTAGTAGAATTTTGAAATTTTTACTTTCTCATATGTAGTATTGAGAAAGTATTGTTTTCACGAAGATGTTTGAAAATATAAGTTTTAGGACTTTCTAAACACGTTTTAACTATTTTTGGAGTGATGTCTATCTGTAATTGATTTCTTGTGTTCACAATAGCTGTAATAGATATCCATGGATTTTCACAAAACTTCATATTCTTGACGAAATAACGAAATATCGAGAACTAAATGGATTTTTTTTTTTAATTCGACCGAAAATTTCGATATTTAACCAAATTTCATATTTTCACAACATGGCTGCATAGGAGAAAATTTTACATAATCATGCATCAACGGTGTTATTTATGGCTCAATGATCACTAAACTTCACAGTTTCAATAATTAATATTTATGGTGAAAATAGCCGTGATACAATTGTGTTCACGACGTCATACACCTCCAAGGCGGGGAGGGTCGCACTATCAAATTTGATATCAATCAAAATATTTTTTAAGCTTTTTAAAATGAAGTGTAAAATGCTATACTTATGATCATTTGGAACAATTATACACATTTTTCAAATTTTCTTTTGCAAAACTTGCAAAAAAACAGCTGTTAAAAATGAATTATAATATGATAAATTCGGAGTGACCCACACTTCAGTTATATTTATATGTTTATAGAATTTGAAACTAAATTTGGAAATAATCTTGATAAAACAAGTGAAAACGAAAGCACAAATTTATAGAGTACCCCGTTTATTATTTGTATGTAGCTAATATGGATTTTTAAAAATGTATGTAATTTAAATACACGAAAGACAACGGCATATGAAATTTGTACTTTCTAGTTGCTTCGTTTCTCAAGTCATTCTCCAAAAGCAAGTACATTCATATGGTGGGGCTGAGACGCAATAGGCCGAGGAAATTCAAATTCCAAAGAAATAACATATAGTCATAAAATACAACGGTATGTTAAATTTTCACATTCTAATCACTTAAGTTTTCGAGTTATTCTCAAAAAGGTTTACATTACTGTAGTGAATCCAGGAGCCCAATATGGTTCAAAATTCAAAGAATTAAAATATACCATAAAAAACTATAACATTCGAAATTTGGACTTTTTATATGCTTCGGTTTTCGAGTTATTATAAAAACAGCAGCCTACATATAATGGTGGGTCCAGATAGGCGGACCCATACTCATAATGCATTTCAAGCCATTTAATTTATTTAAAGCTTTTTAAATTATTTAATTCTGCTCTGAACCTACCCCCTCTTGCCATTTTATATAATTGATATATTTTAGAACATTACTACTCTTTAAGCCACAATATGAATCAGTTTTTAAAAGTTTTATTTCGAACGAACGAGCATTGGGAGTTACATTTTCTTCCGCTGAATTCGAGGTCGCCCTTTTGGCTGATGAAATTGAATACTGGAATTTCGTCTGTCTTCAATGTATATGTTTCTGCTGGGGAAAATTATATGTAGAGGTTGAGGCTTTGAGTCGCGACGGACGAAAGTTTTCCCCCTCTTTTCCGGTGCGACTTGGAGGCATCTGGTATTGATATCGTGAGAAGAATTTTGACAGTTTACATGTTGAATGGTAGCTTTCTCTGCATCCGCCAGGTGTACATAAATACTTGGGATACCAATTTCCCGCGGGCTTTTCCCTCATTTTGACTGCTTGAATTCTCTACGGCAGTCCGGGCTTCGATCCCGATAATTTCGAAGCTCACGTTGGGCCTCGGGAACTTGTCCGCCAGTGCCTGTGCCTTGAGGTCCGTGAGTGATTGCTCTCTGAGGAAATGTGGCCCCTGCTGACGTCCGGGATGATCTGAGGCCCTGCCGGATCGAAGACTAACTACTGTATTGCTTCTGGGATGACACAAACCGGGTCCGACTCCATAATATCGTCACTCCTTTTGGAATGACCCGAGACCCATGCCAGGATCGACTTCGTACTTGACGAAGCCGGATTGTACTGGCTGATTGTTTCCGTGTGAAGACCATGAGCAACGAGCCTGTCCGGACCATGTGAACGTATGGCACCGCTGGTGTGCTGGACCCATGTTATATGGAACGAATGTGACTCGCGAGGAACTTCGATCTCCGCTGGTCTGTTTGAAGACCCCCTTCGTCAACGTGGCTCAAGGTAAGCCTTTGAATTGTAACTTCGTTCCGAACCCTGAGGTTCGTTCCTCGGCAATCTCATATTTTATTTTACCACCCGGTGAAGACTCAAGAACGGTGAGCCTAACTTCCTTGCAACTCCTTTGCCGGCTCGCACATTTAATAACATGATTTCAGTGGTAAAATTAAGAGCCGAAGATATTATCTATAATGTTTTATAATCAAAAATCAGAAATTCTATTTTGAATGTACTTTGAATGCTCGCCCCCCTGTGTTTTTGACCATACCAATAATTCAAGAAACTTGATTATGAAAATTATTATTATTATAATTTAATGTTTTGCCATTCCGATTTATTACATTTGATTATTACGGCTCTGAAGGCTGTGACATTTGAATAAGTTCTTTTGCGACTGGGTCTAGTGGCGTTGCTGATAAGGATGCAGCAGTTGTTTGATTACTCCATACATAACATTAATAAATGTTTTTCTTTTAACTCCAAAATTTTGTGTATTTACTTGTTTACTTTGTTTTGTTGATTTTATATTTAATAATTTGTTGAAGATGAAATTCCTCAAGGTAAGGATTTTAGTTTTAAATGTTTTGGTTCTTCTGTGCTTCTGGACAAGTCATCTTGGAGATTCACTTCTCCGGACAGGAGGGTTAACCAAAGGGGTTATTTTGTGGCCTATTCGATCACTGATTTGTTATGGTGCTGGTGCTTGTGTCTTCTAAATTCCACATTTAAGGAGGCCACGTTCCACGCTTTAACACTAACCTCCCTTGGGGAAGGGGTGGGGAGCAAGTTAATTTACAGGAAGTTCAGTACCATACTTGGTATCAATCGAAATATTTTTCAAGCCCTTTAATATGAAATGTAACATGCTTTAGAATAACGATACATATTTATTATATTTTTTCTTGAAAATTTTGCAAAAAAAAGTTACAAGCTTACTACTTCTTACATGAAAAGACGATTTCGGCCAAATCCCGGTGATTATCACTTTTTTTATTTGCATGAATTTAAAAAAGCATTCGCTTTCCTTTGGCAGGCTTCGGACAGGCTAGGCCGATAAGATTTAATATCCGAAGAATTAAATACTACTATAAAAGACAATAAGTACCAAATTTGGGTTTATAGCTACTGCGTTCTCCGGTTTTTATTATGGACCCATACACGATGAACCGCTAAAGTTCAGAATCCAAATAATTACATATGCAGCGAAAGACAAGGACGTGCCTAATATGACCTTTCTATGTGCACTGATATTCCGAAGAATAAAAATATGCCGCGAAAGACAACGAGCGAGACAAAATTTGAGCTTTTACATGCTACCTTTCTTGAGCTTCTCTTACAAAAAACACGTATCTTCCAATTGGACTGGACCGGTAAGGTCCAAAATGAGGAATCAAAATATACTACACAAGACAATGGAATGCCAATTCACATTGATTTGTGATCCCTGGTTAGTTACGTCCTCAAATATTTAAATAGAGACAAATGTGTGTAATGAAAACAGTAGATAAACACGTCTATCCAATAATAGGTATCCGTTTAGAAACGTCCCACGTTTATTTTTTACAGTTCTAAACGGAGATGTGGTTTCACATTTCAAAATATATCTGTCCTGAACAATCAGCGCGCTATTTCTGAACAATTCAAGCAGGAGAAGAAGCAAAACTTTAAGCGGAGGAAAAAATCGACGTTTCTCTTTATTTATTTATACAGAAAACATTTTATACATTTATTTCAAGTAATATATAATTAAAAATAGGATGTAGGCAGCACATGACTTTCTCAGCAGACTTAAATTCATTTTCTCTTTGTTTCTTTAATAATTCATTAAATTGAGTTTAATTGCACAAATTAACACTGAATTATCACGTTAAATTCAATGTTTTTATTTGATAACTGAGCATTGTTTTCAAAGGCAACGTTGTAAAAATACGAAAAAAACTCATATATCTCGAGAATGGCTATTTCTAAAGTAATGGCGCTTATCTTATTCTTTTCTTAATAAAAAATTTTCATTTCGCAAAAGAGGCGGGTTCTTTTATCCCGAATCGCACTAAGAACTAATCAGCACCAGGATCACACACAAGGGATGTACCAAATTTTATGAAATTTGGACCAAACCCTGCGCCATTCCACATTAAGAGAATTATTTGGAACACAAATAATAATTAATGATTTTCTGTCCATTTAGACTCATATCTCAATTTCAAATTTTCATAAAAACAAGACATTTATCATTATAAAACTCGCATAATTCAAATCATTATTTCGTTATTGCCCAAACTTTGAAAACAGTTCTGAAAACTTTAAATTTATTCCAAAGCAACAATATTTTGAAGGAGAGTCTTAATGGTATATTACCGTCCTTTCATGTCACAAAGCGTTCTCATTTTTACCTCCGGTCTCTTTGTTTTACCTAGCAAAGTTTATTTATAGAATTTCAGAGTATTCCGGCACTAATGAGCAACTCTACACTTCATTAGAGTTTTGCCATTTCTTCTTTCGAGACATTTCCAATTATCAATTAGGGAATATTTTTGTTCTTTAAAAGATATGTGGTGGGCAGAACATGAATTTTTCTACATAATGCCAGAATTCAATTTTTCTACATAATGTCAGAATCCAATTTTTTCACAGTGAAATTATGATGTATATATAGTCACACAACACACTGTTTTGGTTGAATCAACATCATGTAAAGTGAAATTTGGTGTTCTTGGCAACTTTTGAGTCCAGACAGAAAGACTTATTCATACCCGAGTGCAAAATCATCATCTAGACGAAATGGTATATAATAAATATCCCACAAAATACTATTAGCGAATAATTTTGCAGTAAAATACACTATATTGCAAAAAATATATGCACCCATAAAAATTGAGATACAGCTGCGAAACTCAGATACAAATGTAGTTTTAAGAGTTTTGAAAATGATTAAACCGTCAAAGATATTATATGGCTCACACAACTCTCATTTAAAGCCACTGGTGGTCTCACTCACGGGGAATTGGAAATGCATTTTCTGCTTTAATACTGCAAGTTGCTTACGAAGATGCCTTTCAGATGTACTCGATGGCGTTACGACCAATTGTCGAATTCAGGGAGAGGTCACATCATAGGTCTAAGAGAAGTTGGTTAATCCAACGGATGTATCAATCGCCATCTTGTTCGGAGTGACGTGACAGTTGCTTGGTAATTGCAACAGTGGCTCAGAGAGGGCACATATAATCATCGCAGAGGCTCAGGACTCGCCATACTCACAACTACTCGAGAGAATCGTTTAGTCAGGAGAGGCGCCGCAGCCACACCAACGCCGTCGATATCAGCCACTTGAAGGCATTTGGCATCCTTCATCAGCCTTGACAGGTTTCGATTAGAGACATGTTGTCCTTAGCGACGAATCCCACTTCTCTCTCAGTGCTCATGACCGCCGTAACGTGTTGTTGCTGTTCAGACCCAGACCGTCTGACCTACCAGAAAGGTGTAATATAACGGTTTGGACGGCCGGGAAGTGCCACCCAATTTAGAATTACCCAGTGGGTAAGGCATCCACATGGACCGTACCCTCCTTCCCCTACCACCAACCTCTCGGAAAGACTTACGGACCCACATGTTCAACGTGATCGTACTTCGCATGAACACGGCGGCAGTTGCCCGTCGTAACGTGTGTAAAGGAAGACTGATCAGCGTTTTGTATCCAAGTTTGTTGTGAAGCTACACCTTTCCCAGACTGTCACCCGTGTGTTGGCAGTCCGGGGCGCCATCTCGTGGGACAGTCGATCTCCTCTAGTGATGCTGCTAGCCAATCTGACGGCTTGTACATAGATGATATTTTGCAGCTGATTGTTCTGCCTATAATTTCAAACATTCCAGGTTCCATTTACCAACAAGATAACGCTCACCCACATACTGCACGACATTCTCAAATATATATTCACAGATTGAATACCCTCCTATAGCCGTCCAAGTCCCCAGACCTATTACCAGTAGAACTTAAATAACGCGACTAACCCAATTGCGTATTACGCCCTAAATACGCTTTTTGCAATCCGTGTGGGTGTATAAGCTCTTTTGATACCCCGAAATTAGTATTATATTACATATTAAATAAGTTATTTTGATACACCCAAAATAAACTCTTTTGATACGCCCTGAATAAGTTCTTTTGATACACCGTAAATAAGTTCTTTTGAAATGTCCGAAATAAGCTCATTTGATATCGCATAAATAAGCTCTTTTGATTCGCCCCAAATATGCATTTCACCCTCTTCACGGATCTACAATCTCTTTTGATACGCCTTAAATGAGCTCTTTTGATGCACACTAAATAAACTCTTTCGATATGCCCTAAATAAGCTCTTTAGATCACCCTGAATGAGTTCTTTTGATATGCCTTTAATAAGCTATTTTGATATACTCCAAATAAGTTATTTTGATACGCCCTAATTAAGCAGTTTAGATATAATATAAATAAGCTTCTTTCATTCACCCAAGTACGCATTTCACCCTCTCTGTGGGCGTAATACGCTTTAAATATCCTTTTTTGATATATCTTATATAAGCAACTTCGATCCACTACATAAGCTCCTTCAATTCAAATGAACAGCACGTTTCCCAAATAAAAACCCTTGTAAATTCTGATAATATTTTCGATTCTAGTACTAATTCGCAATCAAAATATAGATGACACCAGTTTCGCTGATGATGTCAGAAATCCGTTCCAAGCGTGCTCAACGACGAGGGAAAACCTGTTTATCTGTAGTCTAGCAATTTTGGGATTTTCAATCAATTATTTTATTTTGCAATATAAAAATCTGATAAGTTTTTTACACGCGAATAGTATATATAATTTAAAAATTCACAAAAATCCGTTTATTCACGGCATGAATTCCCTTCAAAGCTTGTTCGAAAAACAATTTCTTGGTATTTCAGATAGTGGATGGAAATGGTATTTTCGGTCACTAAAGAACCGATTTGTGTGAAAATTGCTCATAATTGGGCTAAAACATAAAATAACTCAAAATACAATTCAAATCTATAAAAATATCACGTCGAATCATCTCCTCCCGATCCTGAAATATCTGTGTACCAAATTTCATGGACGTACGAAGATTAGATTTTCCTCTACAAACGATACAGACACCCAGACAGGCATCTTCCTTTATTATTATAGATTGGAGGGAAGCCGCATGTTGAAAGTTTTTTACACTGTTTTATTTAGGTTTGTTTCGCTGATTGTTTGGATCAAATGTTGAAATCAATTTTTGACCCACTTCTACCGAGCAGATATTCTTAAAATGTTACACGCATACATATTTGCGATCACAGTACAACATTTCATCAAATTTAAGTTTATCCCCTCCACGAACTCTGACCAACGGCACCCAGAGTCATGCCCAGAATGGCGTTGACCCAAACTATCCGACCTATCAGGAAGGTGTAAGGTAACTGTTTGGACGACCGGAGATGGCCACCCAATTTAAACCGAAACCCAGTGGGGGAGGCATCCACAGGGACCGTACCCTCCTTCCTCTAACACCAACATCTCGGACGGACTTACGGACCCACATGTCTAACGTGATCGTACTCCGCGTAAACACGGTGGCAGATTTGGTAGAGGAGGGGAATCGAACCCGACTGTAATTCCCGCGCGCTAATCACTGGGCTACCGCGCCAACCCCAGAATGGCGTATAAAAATCCTATTTATCTAAAAGAGTTTTAATGATATCACTATTTTATATATATATATATATATATATAGAAGGAGAGCCGCCGCACATTGGGCGTTTTATTAATTATCTTACAGCAAAAGGAAACAATAGGATTATATATATATATGTAAGTGGACAATTGCTAAGAACGGATCACAAATTGTAATGTACCACAACATTAATCGGGAGTGTAGGCCCAGCAGGATAAAATATTATTGCCACACTGACATTAGAGTAAAGATCATTTATTGTTCTGGAAAATACAGAAGGTTTTGAAACATCTGAAAAAAAAAGTGTTCATTTGATGCTGTGTACGGAGAAATGGAAAAATGCATATTAACGACAAAAGTCACCTTTGAGAAAGGTGTCAATACGGGATGCGACATTCCACATGTCATGTCAACATTATCCAGCAGCTGTTGAGGCAAGTTATCCCACTTCTCTGTCAGTGCACGGATGAAGGTGTTCTTGTTTGTTGGAGGATATTTCCGACCAGGAAGTCGCCTCCTCAGAGCATCCCAAACATTTTCAATGGGGTTTAGATCTGGAGAACGTGCTGACCATACGAGACATTGAATACCCTCGTTGACTAGACAATCCTGAACAGCGAGTGTTCGATGACATGGTGCGTTGTCGTCCATGAAAACAAATTTATCAAATTTATATGGCGATAATGTAGCTAATAGGTCTTGTATCCATTTTTTAAAATAACCACTCAGACTTGGATTTAATTAGTCATGAATATATTGATTTTAAAGTATTAAATAGGCACGAGTGAAGTCATTTCATACATTAGTATTTTAAATTAATTGTTAAAAAATTTTATAGAGTGCTTTTTGGTTTGATTTAGCGTAGAGTTGAAGGCCCAGACCACACGACCAACCCAAAGGTTTATGGTAGCAAAGTGTGTGGCCGGGATTTAGCGTAGAGTATTAAACTTAAGATTTACATAATATTGAAAGTGTATATGTTTGTATGTAATATTTACGGTTTTATAAGAGTCATGAAGTAGATAGGGTAGGGAGTATCGGCTACCGGGAGCGTTTGCCATGGCGGAAAAAAGCTTTAACCGGGGTGTAGGGGGTCGCAACTCCCCCCGGCCGTTACTCTTGTCACTCTTCTGGAAACATACGAGTACATTGTTACTTGTCCTTTTGGGGAATTTATATATATATATATATATATATATATAATAAAAAGTTTGAAAGTTCAATGAAAGAAAAGCGAAAAGCTGTAACTCCAAAAACCTAACTTTCTAATGGGCTTACATATATATATTCTAATAGGCGTTCTAATAGGCTTATATATATATATATATATATATATATATATATATATATATATATATATATATATATATATATATATACATAAAGTCGCACATCGAATTCTTTCTATCCGTTTTACAACAATACGATTATGTAAAGTAAAGGACATTTTACACGAGCCCTTTTGCAAAAAAAAAAGTTCTATATTTTTCAAGGATCCAATAAATTTTAATAAATTAAAATGTCCCACTGGACCAAGCTATACACTAAATTTCGCATCTTTAAAACGTAAGGAAAGGGTCTGTCCGGAAAGTAATGTCAATGATTTTATTTCAAAGCGACTGTAAGTTCCAGCGCGCTCAACCGCTGTGGAAATTATGGTGGGGGATCTCGGGAACGAATGCATCCGGTCGCCAGTAGTCTCCGCGCAGCTCGAGAATTCGAACATATTTTTTCGTGAGAGTCGTTTCGATAACCCGTACAAGTGAAAAATGCAGCGTTCGCTCGAGCAACGCACGGCGATCAAGTTTTGCGTTAAACTCGGCAAGACCGCTACTGAAACTGTTCCGCTGATGAAGAAGGCCTTTGGCAATGTTTGCCTTTCAGATCGACAAGTTTACCGGTGGCACAAGGCCTTTGCAGAAGGTCATGAGGAGGTGAGCGACGATGCACGCGCTGAACGGCCATCGACGACCAACACCAAAGAAAATGGGACTCGTGTGAGAGATCTTCTGAATTCTGATCGTCGTTTAAGTGTTTGTTTAATTTCAGAGACATTAGGTATTCCAAAAACTAACGTCGAAGTGCTCCAGAGGCTCAAGCACAGAGTTCAACGCGTCCGGCGCAACATCGCCACGGATTGTAAGCTTCATCACGACAATATGCCTGCGCACACATCCTTTGTTGTGACGGACTACCTGGCCAATGCAGGCGGGCCAATCATTCCCCAGCCTTCCTACAGTCTCGACTTCGCTCCCCCGGACTTATTTTTGTTCCCGCGACTCAAAACTCCGATGAAAGGATTGAATTTCGGGATGGTCGACAACATCAAAGCGGCTTGTACCAGGCTTTTTAAGGACATCCCGGAGAAGGATTACCGTGCCGCCTTCGATGCATGGACATCCCACTGGATCCGCTGTATTGACGCAGGAGGAATGTATTACTTTCCTTATATACATAATGTATAAGGAAAGTATTGTGACGGGGTCGAAAATTCGAATTCGAGTTTTCGACGGGAGAGCACGTTTCAAACATCCCTGATCACGAATCAAACATTTTTGAGGTGATGTCTGTGTGTGTGTGTGTGTGTGTGTGCGTGCGAAAGTATGTGTGTGTGTGCGTGTCAGTGAGTCTGTGAAGACGACAACTGACGAACGAATGGACCGATTCGAACAAAATTTGGTACAAAAATCACAATCCATAAACACTGGAAGCCTATTGTTTATATACGCAATCGAATGTTCAAAACCCCCTAAATTTTCGAATGAAATTTTGAAAAAATCGTCAAAAAATTAAAACCGCTAATAAAGTTACGCAAATAGATATTTCTTATGTAATTTTTCATTAGAAAACGATTGACATAAATTTTAGAACGCTAACATGAACTGCTCTCGAGATATTGTACATTTTTTTTAAAAAATTATCAAAAAGTCATATAAAGTAAATAAAAAAGCATTTCCTATTGAGAAACATGTTCACTTTTCATATGTAATACCAGGCGATCAATTGGGTGATATCATTCTCGTGGATCTAGCTCATTCCATTCATGAAAAAAATACTTTAAGTAATACTTTTGTATTTGAACGCCAATAGTCATTTATCTGCTGTAAGAGTAACTTATTTCTTCATCCATAACGCTTGGCGAGATTTTGGCGATGAATTTGGAGAAATATCGCCAACTTGGCGACTTTTTGAAATGTTGCCAAATTAACGAAAATCTCGCCCAGTGAATAAAAATGACGCCAAATCAATGAAAATGACGACTAATTGTCGAAAATTCAATATCTTGGAAAGAATATTAGTATCTACTAGAAGAAAAACCTATTTTTTTTACTGTAAAAGTAGTAAATTCCTTACATTATATAAGGAAAGTCATGTGTTGCCCACATCAGTTTTTTTGAAGAATATTGATGGGTTGTAACGATCCGATCAATAAATTCTTTGTTCTCGAATCATTGACATTACTTTCGGACATACCTTGTATATTGAAAATGCTATCAAAGAAGTTAAAATAGACATCCAGACAGACAACCGTGGGCCATGCCGTATTCAAAATATATTTTATAAAGGTCTAATTAGATATCTGATGAAAAATTGATTACAAAATGGCATAAGAGTAAAAAGTATAAAAAGAAATATCATAATACTTTTATACTTTTACATTTTATTTTATTTTATTTCATTTTATTTTATTTTACTTTTTATTATTTATATTATTTTATTTTATACATAATACAAAATAAGTTATACGGTTTCAGTACAGGTAAAATGCACTAAAATGTAAAAAATGAGTTTCAGCTAAAACATTCTTGGTTAAATGTGACTAAATATTAAACCGTGGGGCTCTCATTAAGGAATTTTATTTGAACATAAACAGAATTTTAAGGAAGAATAGAAGTTATAACATTGAAATATTATTTCTATGTTATATCATTTCTATGTTTCTATGTATTACGTTCTTTAAAATTCTGTTATGTCAAAATAGAATTACTTTATGAGAGCCCCACGATTTTATTTTTAGTCCCATTTGAACAAGAATGGTGTGATAGCTAAAAATCATTTTCTATATTTTAGTGCATTTTAATGATACTTAAATAGTGTTTTCTACATATAACTCTCCTTATATACATAATGTATAAGGAAAGTATAGTGACGGGATCGAAAATTCGAATTCCAGTTTTCGACGGGGGAGCACGTTTCAAGCATCCCTGATCACGAATAAAACATTTTTGAAGTGATGGCTGTGTGTGTGTGTCAGTCAATCTGTGGAGACGTTAACTGACGAATGAATGGACCGATTCGAACGAAATTTGGTACAAAAATCACATATCGTAAACACTGGAAGCCTATTGTTTTTAGACGCG
Source organism: Amaurobius ferox (assembly GCA_951213105.1). NCBI lineage: Eukaryota > Metazoa > Arthropoda > Arachnida > Araneae > Amaurobiidae > Amaurobius > Amaurobius ferox. The sequence goes on along the minus strand of OX578140.1, from coordinate 159,189,662 downwards.
ATTGAATGTTCAGAATCTTCCTAAATTTTCGAGTGAAATTTTGAAAAAATCGTCAAAAACTCGAAACCGTTAATAAAGTTACGCAAATACACATTTCTTATGTAATGTTTCATTAGGAAACGATTAACATAAATTTTAGAACGCTAACGTAAACCGTTCTCGAGATATTGCACATTTTTCAAAAAAATTATCAAAAAGTTACAGTATTGTGGCAATTAATTGAGAAATGTCATTTTTTTCGTTTTATCACACGTAAGCTTAGGAAGAAGCACTCCAAATTAGCTCAGAGTTCAAATTGCAGTTATTATCAAAGTAGCAGGTGTTCGTATGCACCTGGTAAATAGCAGGTGTTCAAATTCCTCTGCCAGGTGGCAGGTGTTCCGCAGTGGTAGTTTCTCTGTTGTTGCGGGGCTCATTAGCGTCATGGATATCAGCGCGGAAACACGTGCTAAAGTGATTGCGCTTAGAGAACACACTTCTAAGACGTTCGAGGAAATAGGTAAAATATGTGGAGTGAGTACAGCAAGTGTCGGGAGGATCTGGAAGTGGTTTCAGGAAACAGGAAATGCTGGAACCAACCGCTCTGGAAGATGCGGCCGAAAAAGATCAACTTCGACTCGTGACGACAAAACTTTACATCGAATGAGTGTTAAAAATCCTCGATTAACCAGTTTTGACCTGTCTAAGTCCATGGTGGCAGCTGGTGTTGATATTGCACCTTCAACAGTGCGATACAGGCTGTTAGAACGCGGACGGAGAGCACGTCGACCGTACAAGAAGCAGCTTCTGACGCTTCGCATGAAGAAAAAAAGGTTGGAATGGGCACGGAAATACAAAACATGGACCGAGAAGGACTGGGAGAAAGTTCTATTTTCTGACGAAACACATTTTGTGGTTCAGGGATTTAGATCTATGTTCGTGAGAAGTAGCCAAGGAGAACCTCTCAATCAGCACCACATCAATCAAGCACCCAAGCATCCGCCCAAAAAGATGTTTTGGGGTTGTGTCAGCGTTTTGGGGACATAATCTCTTGTTCCCGTAGAGGGAATGATGAACAGTGACAGTTACGAAGTCATATTGACCCGAAAAGTGCTTCCAACCATGGCTAAACTGTGGCCGAACGGAGATTGCGTTTTCCAACAAGACAGCGCGCCATGTCACACTTCGAAGCGAATCAAAAATTTCTACTCAAAAAAAATATTACCGTACTGGATTGGCCCGGGAATTCACCAAACTTGAATCCCATAGAAAATTTGTGGGCTATTGTCAAAAAACGGCTTCACAAATTTGACTGTACGACGATGGACAAGCTAATTTCGGCCGTTATTAACATATGGTTCAGAGACTTTGAAATTAAAACTGCATGTGCTAGTCTAGTACATTCCATGCCGAAACGTGTCTGTGATGTTATAAAGTCTCGGGGAGGTCATATCACTTATTAGTTTTAAATGTATCCATAGAAAACTTGAATAAAACAGAATTTTATAAAAAAAACTGCATTTCTTAATTAATTGCCACAATACTGTATATAAAATAAAAAAAATATATGTGTTCACTTTTCATATGTAATACCATGCGATAAATTTGGTGACATCATTCTCGTGGATCTAGCTCGTTCCATTCATAAGAAAAGATACTACGAGTAATAATTTTGTATTTGAACGTCAATAGTCATTTATCTGCTATAAGAATAACGTATTTCTCCGTCTGTAAAGCTTGGCGACGAATTTGGCGGAATGACGCCAACTTGGCGACATTTTGAAATGTTGTCAAATTAATGAAAATCTCGCCAAATGGATTAAAATGACGCTAAATCAATGAAAATGACGACTAATAGTCGAAAATTCAATATCTTGGAAAGAATATAAGTATCTACTATAAGAAAAACCTGTTTCTTTTTACTGTAAAAGTAGTAAATTCATTGCATTATATAAGGAAAGTCATGTGTTGCCCACATCAGATTTTTTTTATTTTACAGTTTATGATCATTTTTAATCAATTTTTCATGGGATATCAAAACAAACATTTTACCTTCCCTGCAATACATGGTAATGTATAGAGACGAGACCTCTAGAATATGAAAAAGCCATTTTTAACGTGACATCTGTGTGTGTGTGTCTGTGTATCTGTGTGTGTCTGTTTGTCTGTCTGTCTGTCTGTCTGTGCAGATTTTGCATCCACTCTAACTGCAGCACTAATTGACCGAATTTCATAAAATTTGGTAGGTAAGTCACTTGTGCGCGAATCTGGTGCTGAATAGTTTTGGGTACGATTCGTGATAAAAGAACCTGCCTTTTTTTGCGAAATGGCCCGCAAAAGCGTGTATTCACTCTAGCTGAAATACTAATTAACCAAATTTCACAAAATTCGGAAGATAAGTCACTTGCGGGTCACCCTGGTGCTGATTAGATTTTGATACGATTCGGAAAAAAATAACCTGCTTTTTTTGCAAAATAGCCTGCAAAAATCGACAAAATCAAAAATAGAAAACTACGCATGCTCAAATATATCCATTAAATGCTTGTTTTATACGTAAATTTTAATAAAGAAAAAAATAAGACCAATCCCGTTGCATTAGGACTAGCCGTTCTCGAGATATTTTGGTATTTCCGTATTTTATCTACGCCACTTTTGAAAATAAGTCCAGTTAGAAAATGAGAACGAAAATTGAATTTAAAGTGAATTACATTTAATTAAAATAAAGAGAATGTGGATATGTCTGCAGGGAAAGTCATGTGATGCCCACATCAGATTTTATTTATATATTGTTTGTATTTATATGACCATGACATGTCATGTTTCATATACTAAAAATGGATTTCGTTAATACGAGTTCATTGAAGTCGTCACCATTATAATGTTAACGCCAAAACTAATTTTTCATAGCTTTTGATACTGAACTAAGAATTCTGAAAACAAGATGACAAACAAAATTTAGTTCCATGCGTCAACCATTTGCAGCATTATCACAGAATTAGAAAAATGGTATATTCACACAATGAATATTAATGTTCCGTGAGAAAACATTTTATCCCTGCGATATCTTTTAATAAAATGTAATTTGAGCATAAATATACAACATTTGGAAATAGTTGTGTTTCGGGACAGGAAATAGAAAAGGCTGATAAATTGCGCTGTTATCGTTTATCAGTTTTTATTTATCTCCCGTGTTAGACGTGGATAAAATTGGAAGACGTTTAGTTGTTTCCTTTCTTTTTCAATCATTTGTCACCTAGAAAATGGAAATTTTTCCTAATCTTCGTCCCCATATATATTTATATGCATAGTCAATGGAACATATATTTATATGTTTTAATATTAACATATATTTATATGCATAGTCAATGGAACTTATATTTATATGTTATAATATTAACATATATTTATATGCATAGTCAATGGAACTTTTATTTATATGTTATAATATTAACATATATTTATATGCATAGTCAATGGAAGTTTTATTTATATGTTATAATATTAACATATATTTATATGCATAGTCAATGGAACTTATATATATATGTCATAATATTAACATATATTTATATGCATAGTCAATGGAACATATATTTATATGTTATAATATTAACATATATTTATATGCATAGTCAATGGAACATATATTTATATGTTTCAATGGAACTTATATTTATATGTTATAATATTAACATATATTTATATGCATAGTCAATGGAACTTATATTTATATGTTATAATATTAACATATATTTATATGCATAGTCAATGGAACTTATATTTATATGTTATAATATTAACATATATTTATATGCATAGTCAATGGAACATATATTTATATGTTATAATATTAACATATATTTATATGCATAGTCAATGGAACATATATTTATATGTTATAATATTGACATATATTTATATGCATAGTCAATGGCAACATGCAATTCGAATAAAAAAGAACTTTTTTTATAACTGGAATAAGATCTGCACATTACAATATTACAATACATATTTGGGTGTCAAATTATGCTTATTACTTTCCCTATATACATAATATATATAATGTATAAGGATAGTACCGTGACTCAGCCAAAAATTCGAATTCGAGTTCTCGACGGAAGACCACGTTTCAAGCATCTCTGAATTCGAATCGAACGTTTTAAAGTAATGTCTGTGTGTATGTCTGCATGTATGTATGTGCGTGTATGTCTGTTGTGCGTGTGTGTCCGAGAGTCTGTAGATGCGATATCTCACGAACGAATGGGGCGTTTCAAAAGAAATATGATGCAAATACTTCAATCGGTAAATGCTGGAACCCTAGAAGTTTAAACGTAATTGAATGTTCTGAAAATCTCCTACATTTTCAAGTGAAAATGAAAAAAAATTAATTAAAATATCTAAAATTTCAACGATGTTACGTCAGTGATCATTTCTTATATTCCTCTTATTGTTATTTTAGATTACCTTTTAGCTTATTATTCACAAATATCAGAACACGAGATATTGCAAGTTTTAAAAATAATTTTAACAAAAATATTGCATGAAATTAAAAAGTACCAACTATTGTTTAATATGTTTACTTTTCATATGTTTTATATGTTTTCATATGTTACATTAGGCGAAAAATGTATTTGTACCATTCCCGTGGTTTTACACGGCTACCATTCACGAGGAAAACTACTTTAGGTATTAGTTTTGTATTTTGACGCCCAACAATTCGCCAGTAGTCCTTTATATATAATAAATGCTCTTATCTCAGTCTGCGTGTTTCGCTTGGCGATAAATTAGAGATACCTGCGACTTATTTTGCCAAAAATTACCTACATGGCGGTATTTTGCCCCAGATTAAAGATAAATATTGCAAAAATGAAGCTAAATTAACGAAAATGACGCTGAATTAACGAAAATGACGACAAATTCATGAATTAATTATTAAAATATTTCAATATACGAATTATATTGCAGATATCCGAATCTATTAATATTGATAATTGTCAGTTTATCATTGCGCTATAAATGTTAATTGGATACTTTGAAATGCCTTTACATGTCGCCATGCGGAGAAGCATCCAATGTACAACTCAACTTTAAAAGCATTATGCCATAAACCTGATGCATCATTTTTTCACTGGGAATGAAGTAAATTCATTGTATTATAGAAGGACAGGCATGTGCTGCCAAATAAATACCATACACTTTCGGGTAAGTCGGACGTCCTGGGTCGAAGAAGAAGAAGATGAGGTATCCGCAGTTTACGTAATTGTATAAAATATATTTCGAAATCAGAGTTCGCAGTAGGTGGATAAATTTACACTGTGCAACCATCATTACTGAATGAGATAATAACAGCTTATTTTCTAACGATTAAATCACAAATTTGCGTCAGTAGTACGAATAGAAAAAATGTCTATTGTTCAAGAAATTTTTATACTAAAGTATGAAAAAAAGTTAAAATTAAATCTAACTGTGAACAGATTTAAAAACGTACTCTTCTTAACGAGTATTCATAATTTGCTTAAAGTAACAAACATTGAAAAATGTCCAAGTTACATTATTTTATAATATTTAATTAATAGAAAAGGAACTCCCTAACCACTTCTTTGAAACACGCTTATTGTATGGAGAGTAAAAACGAAAAGAGTAAAAAAAAAAAGAAAAAAAAAATCCAAAATGCATTATCTTCACCTCCGCGCGAAATGGTTCATTTTTTATTCAAATAACAAAGGTCATCTCAGAATCTTCATATCAAGAAATCGAACAAAAGTTCCTTATGATCCAAGTTTGCAAAAGTTCTGTCGAAAAACAAAATCATAAATCATTGAATATCATTAAGATACGGCACAATGTTTCATTTTGTGAGCCAATATTGAACAAAGATAAATGAAAACAAAGAAATATTGTCTTCCCCCCCTCGGATGCATATACTAATTCCATTAACGTGTGATTTATGGTTGGAATATAAAATTTTATGACTACTGCAAAAACATGGAATGACCCTCAATGTGGATGTTTTATAAATTATTAATATATTTGAAAATAATGATGCATCTGAACTTTAACAGCATAAATTATTGGAATAATGGGTGAATAAACATGGGGGAAGGAAAAAGCAACATCAGAGCATAGTAGAAATTTATTTGCGTAATTAATATTTTAAAAATCTCATAAAAATAGGATAAATTTAGCATCTAACTATAGTTTTAATTTTTCCATCCTGAGAAATTTACGGAAGAATTACATATGTATCTATGATGATAATTTTTAACATTTGACATTTTATTATTACATTTTATTATTATGCTAACCCACTAAATTAGCACGTGCATATAAGTCATAGCCACAATAACCCACCAAAGTAGCCTCAAGTGCGAGCTTTTAGCTAAAATAAAACAACACATTGATCTTTAAGTACCTATTGTCAAATAAAGTCCGCACATACCTCTGGTACCATTTCACTGCCTCATTTGATCTATCTGCCTTGTCGCTGGGATCTGACATTCATTTGTCAATATCTCGTCACTACACTACTTTTGCGTTCCGACCACTCAAACTGCTGCTCATGCCTCAGGGTGAGTCGAGTGGTCTGGGTTTTCGACTACTTTTAAGACGTTTTTTATCATCTCTTATCGTCTGCAGTACTCAATTCTTGCCAACTTCATTCTTACAGTTTTAAACCTGGTCTTTTTCTGTCGCGCACTTTTTTGGAAGCAAGAGCATATTTTCTTGCTTTTGCCGACTTTCATTGGCCTATACTTTTCCCGACTGTCATTGACGTAGCCTTTGTGTCATGTTGGGGTGCATCATGGTTGGCTCCTATGGAGCTTATTAAAACTGTGTAAGTCTTACTAGAAAGACTTGTTTGCGCCCAAGTCGCCATCGTAATTTTTGATGCCATGGATTTATGGGTCGTAAACTTCTCCTGGCCAAAACAGCCAAACGTGCAGTCGCTTGTCTGAGTTCTTCGTTTGATTACAAAATAATAAACTGGTGTTAAATGGTATCACAGTTTGTAATACATTTTAAATTTATTGTTACTTCAATTAAAATTTTAAAAATATTATTGTATTCCATTCGAGCTTATAAATCTTCAAATCGGTATGATAGTAAGCCGTAGAGGAAAATGAAATAGACACCAACTGAATACTTTTAACACGTATAAAAATAATTTAATTATATACACACACACACAAATAGATATATATATATATATATATATATATATATCTAGGTAAGGAGTGATAAAGTTTCGTAATGTCATCCTGCGATAGATTTTGCCAGGCATTCCTCAATTGTTGCTCCAGATCTGCTGCATTTCGGATTGCCCGAATCTAGCGCCCTAGCATGTCTCATACATGCTCGATTGGCAAAAAGGTCTGGTCAACTTGCTAGCCAAGGAACAGTATCAACAGCACGAAAACAGTCCACAGATATGTAAGCTGTATGTGGCGTGGTATTATATTGTTGGAAAATGGTCCCAGAATGACGTGCCATGAAGGGTAACGCAAACGCTCGCAGGATTTCATCAATATATCGCTGAGCTGTTAAAGTTTTCGACAGGATGATTAGAGGCTACCAGCTGTCGCAATAGCTAGCACCCAACACCATCGCACCAGGGGTAATGGCTGTGCCCATTGTTGTTGTTGCTGATGAGACCCAAACCGTCCGATCTACCAGAAAGGGACTATGTGGCTGTGTAAAACAAAGGCTGATTGGGACCGCAAGTCCTGGCGCCTCCACATACATACCCAATGGTCATTTGCTGAAAGACTGAAGCGTGATTCATCGCTGAACACTATGCGATGCCAGTGTGCTGGCAACAATGATGCTCGGCTACTACACCACTCCAAACGACTCTGTCGATGTTTGGAATTATAGGCAGACGTCTTAGATGTCACCGTGAGCGTAACCCCACCTCAGTCAAGCGCCGTGAGATGGTGGAAGGTACAGCGGGTGGTACGAAAGAGGCTGTAGCACGTTGGACGGCAGTCATTGCAGCCGTTGTACAAGTTCAGACCTTTCGCACAATCATCCGATCTTGCTTCGCATTCCTGTATCTTGGCCTTTTAGAGCCTTCATTCTGCTAATGAGTTCCTTGCAACAACAATTGCTGCCATCATCTTTGCACAAGAGTGTCCGTTCAGTGCAGTTGACGGCCTATTGCTCGGTACGACCAGCCAGATTCCTGCATTCAGAATATACAACCACGTTCGAACTCGTGTAATTGTTTATAAGGTCTTCAGCAACGTCGTAACGGTATTATTGGTTGTGTCTCCACGGAACTGCAATGCCGATAACGAGCAAAGATAAACCGTCCAGACATTTAGCCTGTTTTATAGGATGTTAGTTGCTCAATAGAAACGCGCGCTATGACCGAAATTAACACTCACTGGCCTTGCAAATTTAATCATTTGCATACTTGGTAGAAAGGAATTTGTATGCGAAATTTCGAGATGATCAGACTATTTGTTAGTAATGCTTCGGTTTTTTCTGCAAAAGATGTTTATATAAATATATATATATATATATATATATATATATATATATATATATATATATATATATATATATATATATATATATATATAGTGTGTGTGTGTATATACATTAAGCATATATACTATAAATGTCGCCAATTTGGTAAAACTGATTCTAAATCAATTAAAATAACGACTAATTGATGAAAATTCAATATATTGGAAAGCACATAAGAATCGACTTTAAGACTAACCTATTTCTCCTGGACATTCATCTGTCCATCCATCCGTCCGTCCGTCCGTCCTTCCGTCCTTCCTTCCGTCCGTAACGCTAAGAGATAATTTTGGCATGATATCGCCAACTAGGCGATATTTTAAAATATTGCCAAAGTGACAAAAATGTCGCCAAATTAACACAAACAAAATGACACCAAATGGAAGGTAATGATTTGCAAATTTTGAATTCCGTTGTATGACGGGTATACCTTCTAGTATATAAGAAATGTTCTTTCCTCTGTTTATCTAAACCACTTAACGATACATTTGGCGAACCTGGTTAATAATCTAGAGAGATATCGCTATCTTGGTGATATTTCGCCCTATATTGACGGAATTTCCGCCAAAGTTATTGAAAATTGCGCCTAATTGATGAATCAATTATTTAAATATTTTAGTATATAGATTATATTGCTTATTGAGGATGCTATCAATAATAATAATTGTTAATTTAGAGCTGAGTGAAATATAAGTCAACTAGATAGTTTGAAATATTATTACATGTTGTCATCCGGTAAAGCGCCAAATGTCCAATTCAATGTTAAAAACACAAAACTTTTCATTATTTTTTCACTGTGAAAGCAGTAACTTGATAGCATTATATAAGGAAAGTCATGTGCTGCACACATCAGATTTTTATATACATCTTCCTATCATAAATATACTTATTTATATAATTCTAAGTAAACAAATTCATTTATAATCGTCAGATATGGAATGGCATAAAATGTCGCAATAATCGCATTTTAAAAAGTTCAGTCAGAGAGAAAATATAAATCATTGAATTTCATTAAGATGGAGCGCATTATTTTGTCTCGGGAGTTAATATTCCATATTAAAAATGAATTTTGAAATGTATTTGAAACTGCATGCCAAATCTATAATTTTTTGATTAATGGAAAATGACAATTTTTTTTAATGAAAGCGGAATATCCACATTGTACGACGATTGTATACGACGATTGTATCTTTATGTCGGCGTTCAGAATTAAGGAATATTTTTATTCAATGAAGTTCATACAAAGAAAAGTAAAATTTAAAATAATTTAGTCATTCTGAAATGGTATTAAACATAATATTGTATGCGTCAATACGGAATATTTAACAAAATATTTATGTTGACATTTTGAGACTTCTGAATTACTATTTAAGTAAACCATAGATTATATAAATTCCTTCTTAAAAAATCTGACGTGGGCAGCACATGACTTTCCTTATATAATGCAATGAATTTACTGCTTTTGCAGCAAAAAAAAAAAATAGGTTATTCTTACAGTAGATACTTATATTCTTTCAAAGATATTGAATTTCCGTTAATTAGTCGTCATTTTCATCGATTTAACGTCATTTTCATCCATTTAGCGAGATTTTCATTAATTTGGCAACATTTAAAAAAATTGCCAAATTGGCGACATTCCGCCAAATTTGTCGTCAAAATCTCGCCAAGCGTTATGGACGGAGAAATAAGTTATTCTTATATCAGATAAATGACTAATGGAGTTCAAATACAAATGTATTACTCAAAGTATCTTTTCTCATGAATGGAACGAGCTAGATCCAAGAGAATAATGTCATCCAATTTATCGCATGACATTACATATGAAAAGTGAACATGTTTCTCAATAAATTTTAATATTTTTTTTTAATTTATTGCTTTTTTTAATAAATTTATTTGAAAAATGTGCAATATCTCGAGAACGGTTCATGCTAGCGTTCTAAAATTTACGTCAATCGTTTTCTAAGGAAAAATTATATGAGAAATGTCTATGTGTGTAACTTTATAAAAGGTTTTGATTTTTTGATAATTTTTTCAAAATGTCACTCGAAAATTTAGAGGGGTTCTGAACATTCGATTGCGTTTGAAAACAATAGACTTCCAGTATTTATGGATTGTGATTTTTGTACCAAATTTTAGTTGAATCGCTCCATTCGTTCGTGAGATATCGTCTCCACAGTCTCACTGACACACACACACACATACTTTCACACACACACACACACACATACTTTCACACACACACACACACACATACACACACATACATACACATACTTTCACACACACACACACACACACGCACACACACACATACTTTCACACACAAACACAGACATCACCTCAAAAATGTTTGATTCGTGATCAGGGGTATTTGAAACGTGCTCTCCCGTCAAAAACTCGAATTCGAATTTTCGACCCCATCACAATACTTTCCTTATAAATTATGTATATAAGGAAAGTAAAAAGTAGCTTCATGCAAAACATTTTATTTTGCTGTCGCATTCACATTGGGATACATTAGAAATATTTTGTAAATTATACTATTATACAGGGTTCTAAGGAAAGTCCTTAAGCACCACAACGACATATGATATGAGCAGCATACGACTTTTCCTGTATGATGCAATTAATTAACTTCTTTCCCAGTGAACATAACACATGGTGTATAATATCCATTCTGCAGTGTTTTTAACGCTGAATTGCATATTTTGGCTTTTTCGAATGACAACATGTAAAACTATTTCAAAATACCCAATTAGTTTATATTTTACGTAATTCTAAATAAACAATTAACAAGATTGATAGTATCCACAAAAATATAATAAATATTTTTAACATTTTAATGTTTAATTAATCAACGTACATCATTTCCCTTAATTGAGCATCATTTTTGCAATGTTGACTACATGTTCGTCAATCTAAGACGAAATATCGCGAAGTTGATAATATTTCTAATGAGTCACCAAATTCGCCAAATTGTTTCACCAAGCAGATTCACAGATACGAAGAGAATAGCTTTTCTTATATAGAAATGACTTATCGCAAATGTTTGGTCGCAAAAGCGCAAAACTATTATATAGGCCCTGAAGAATGATGTTAAAAAGTATGTCGCGTAATATTGCATGAAACGTGCACATATTTTACGATAGTTAATAATACTTTTATTTTATATAAGATTTTTGGAAAATATATTAGAAAAATATGCAATAGCTCGAAGATCGTTCATGAGAAAAAAGCGTAGGTCTTTCGTTTCCTAATGAAATATTACAAAAGATATGATCATTTTCATAACATTATTAATGGAAATGATTTTAAGATTTTTTCTAAATTCATTCGAAAATTTGGGGGTCGATTGTATTCCGACTGCGTTTAAAATCATCAAGCTGCCAGTATTTACCGATTATAAGATTTGCATCAATCAAATTTCTTTAGAACCACCCCATTGTTTGTGAGATATCGTTTCTAAAGAAGTTCTTACACACGTGCTTACAGACATACACAAAAACAGCAACTCGAAATCGTTCGAGTCGAGTTCAGGGATACCTGAAACGTGGTCGTCCATCGAAAACTCGAATTCAAAATTTTCGACACCGTCACAATACTCTCCCTATCCTATTACTTTCCTTATATACATAATGTATAAGGAAAGTATTTTGACGGTCGAAAATTCGAATTCGAGTTTTCGACGGGAGAGCACGTTTCAAGCATCCCTGATCACGAATCGAGCATTTTAAAAGTGATGTGTGTGTGTGTGTGTGTGTGAAAGTGTGTGTGTGTGTGTGTGAAAGTGTGCGTGTGTGGGTCAGTGAGACTGTGGAGACGATATCTCATGAACGAATGGAGCCATTCGAATGAAATTTGGTACAAAAGTCACAACCCATGAATACTGGAATTTTATTGTATTAAAACACAATCGAATGTTCAGAATCCCCCTAAATTTTCGAGTGAAATTTTGAAAAAATCATCAAAAAATCAAAACCTTTAATAAAGTTACGCAAATAGACATTTCTTGTAATTTTTCTTTAGAAAACGATTGACATAAACTTTAGAACGCTAGCATGAACCGGTCTTGAGATATTAGACATTTTTCAAATAAATTTATCAGAAAATCTCATAGATTAAAAAAATATTAACTGTTAAGAAACATGCTCACTTTTCATATGTAATATCATGCGATAAATTTAGTGACATCATTCTCGTGGATGTAACTCGTTCCTTTCACGAAAAAAGATACTTTGAGTAATATTTTTGTATTTGAACGCCAATAGTCATTTATACGCTGTAAGAATAACTTATTTCTCCGTTCATAACGCTTGGCGAGATTTTGGCGGCGAATTAGCGGAATGTCGCCAACTTGGCGACATTTTTAAATGTTGCCAAGTTAACGAAATCTTGCCAAATGGATAAAAATAACGATTAATCAATGAAAATGAAGACTAATTGAAGAAAATTCAATATCTTGGAAAGAATATAAGTATCTACTATAAGAATATCATATTTTTAACTGTAAAAGTAGTAAATTCATTGCATTTTATAAGGAAAGTCATGTGCTGCCCATATAAAATTTTTTATATATAAAAAGTAAAAATATTGAAGTGGGAAATATTTTTATAAAAATATGCAAATGCACTGTATTTTGGGTGAAGGTTTTAAATATTTATTTCTGATATAAATTTAGTTCAAAAAGCATCAATTATTACAGAGTCTTATAAAATAATAAAATGCTCGATTATATGTAAGAATCTGAAAATTTATATATTCGTTAAAAACACGAAGAATTAGTAACTGTATTAATCCACTTTTTAAGCAAAATCATCCTCTACAGGATATAAAAATATAAAGAAAGATCAATCTGACACTTTGTTGGTGTGGTTGCTCAGTGTTACAATTCTGAATAAGGAGGTTATTTTTCTTTAAAACCGGTTAATTCTGTTACCGTTACAAATTCATTTCATGCTAATTTTTTAACGAATATTTAACTTTTTAACTGCGTTTAAATCTGTTTGAATGGTTTGTTTAAAATTTATATTAAGTAAACACATATTGATAACATTGTTAGATTACAAACCAAATAAATAAAATATAGAGCTTTATTATTTCAAAAACTAGTTGATGATTAGCTGAATGCTGGATGAAAATAAATGGTTTCCCAATAAACATATCCAAAACATCTATGTCCATCTATATAGTGTGATTCAAAACGCTCTGTACAAACTGTAATAGAAGATAGTGAATACTGAAACAACCGATTTTTGTTCATGAATGTATGTCCAAAGACGCCACACTTTTGTGCTAGAAGGTGCTGTTTGACGGTCCGGAAATTGACATTTTTTCACCATCGTCATTCCCAATGCGAACTTCGTGTAAATTTCAAAAATACTGAGATGACTCACATTGGGTCAGGATAGCGCAGTGGCTATGGAAGCACGAGGTAGTCCCATGTTCGATCCTCCAGACGCATAACACTATCCACACGTAGTATGGGCACGATAGTATGTATGGCACGATAAATATGTATGTTTGAAAGTCGGATTACGGTCGACCGAGTATGTCCGATGTGATTGGTGAGGAGAAGTACAAGTTAGGGGAAGAACCACAGTTCCCTGTGGTTTCAACCCCCCGTGAGTTTCGGACTTAATTGTGTGGCTATCCATCCAAAAAGATACCTTACATATTATATCTTTGGTTAGGTCAAACGGTCTGGGTAGTACTGCTGACCGGCATCTCGCGAATGGAGTTGACAATCCAAACGGAATAGCTGCTGTAAGATTTACCAGCAAACATATAGTCGCTTCTCTCTTTCCATTGACAGTTTCAAGTACATTAGATGTATATTAGCCGCCTTAGATTTCGTGCAATATTCTGTGTTACGCATATAAGTTGCCACTATTTTAATGGAATTTTAAGGCAATAAGAATGTATTAAAAATTTGCGCATATGAATAATCATGAGCAATGCCGTGTATATCTACTAATATTTGTATATATGAAAGTATTTAGAAATTTTTGATTTATTATTAAATTGATAGTATTATGAAAAGTCTCATCAACATTATCAATCAAATTTTTACAAAATTGAGAGTTCCTGTATTAATTGTTTGTTTAAATTACGGATCCATGTACTTAATTATATACCTCTATCTCACTTTTTCTTTAATTTTATTCAAGAAATGAAACATTGTGATGTGCGGCACCAACGAAACTGCACATATTTTAAAACTCTATCTTAAAAACTATTTTCTTCCTTCTTTCTGGTACACTATCTATTTTTATACCAAACATCACGTTTCCATCTCATTGGAAAGCCTATTTTCAAACAATGCACATTTTGAACATATTTTGTTTGGTGCACTCCCAGGAACATAAATTTTCATGGTTGTTACGCAAAAACACTATTGTTACTCAAAAATTGATTTGTATATTAAAAGTTTAAGCCAAATCGGGGAAATAGTTAACTCCATTTTCACTTTATTTATTTTTACACCCCACATGCTAATTTATAACGCGATTTTCAACTTTTTACTTTTCCTGAATTATATGACAATGTATAGGGAAAGTATTGGAATCATGCCAAAAATCACAATTCGAGTTTTCGACAAATCTACACGTTTTGACCTCTATAATACGAAAAAACAATTTTAGCGTCACGTTTGTATATGTATCTATCTGTGTGTGTGTCTGTCTGTGAAATATATGTATCCACTCTAACTCAAAAACGAATGGACTGAATTTCACAAAACTTGGTGCGTGACCCTGGTGTTGATTAGTTTTGGGTACGATTGGGGTAAAAGAACCCGCCTTTTTTTGCGAAATGGTCAGCAGAAATTTCCTTTATCCACTCTAGCTGAAAAACTACACCCAATTTTACAAAATTTGATAGATAAGTAACTTGTGGATTATCCTGCTGCTGATTAGATTTTAGCACAATTCAGAAAAAAATAACTTGACTTTCTTTGCGAAATGGTCCGAAAAATGGCCAGAATCCTGAAATAAAAAACTACATGTGCTTAAATAATCGATTAAATGTTTGTTTTATACATAAATTTTAACGATAAAAAGAACAAGCTCAACCCCATTACACTAGGACTCACCGTTCTTAATATATTGTAGATTTTCGCATTTTTGCTACGCCACCTTTCAAAACAAGTCCAGTTACCAAATGAGAACGAAAATTGAATTAAAAGTGCAAATTTAGTGTAATTTTAAATAATAATGGGTGTTATTTTTTGCAATTAAACTCAATTTAATGAATTATTGAAGAAGTAAAGAGAATGTGAATATGAGTCTGCAGAGAAAGTCATGTGCTGCTCACATCAGATTTATTCTAATCAGAAAAGACCAAAATATCTATGCATTTAAAGTCCTCAAAGAATGAATACAAAATGTGCATTTTATAACTCTAGAAGCATGCCTTATACGCTTCTGTAATTTCCAAAATAATAAAGTGATTTATATGTTTCATTTGTTTTTGTTCATTTATCTATGAATACAAAAATATGTCACAAAATGAATAATTATCTATATATTTTAAAGGCAAAGCATATTCAGGTTATTCAGTTCCTGAGAATCCATCGAACAACTTTTCAATGCTATTTTTTTAGAAGATGACACTTCCTGGATAAGTAGAGCATATAGAACCCAACCCAATCCCAAGATTATTTAAAGAAAACATAGGATTTTTATTTTCAAGATGCTTGGTGTGATCTCTTTAGCATAATCGATATAACGTCAACTTTATTATCGAATGTCCCCGGTTCGAATCTCGCCTACAGTAGTTTTAGATTTCTCTCAAACAAAATTAATTTCAGAAAATATTTTACATTTGGCTCATATACGGCCGTATTTATCATTAAGTTTCGGAGGATCTATCAAACATATTTTCATTTTATATTTGTGAAACAGCTGATACTTGAGTAAAAGATCCATAAAACATATTTTGCCGAGATGTACGGATTGAAGCAATCCTAATCGTTTCATGATACGACATGTTATTGGCTTTCAGTGTCTGGACTTCCTTTTCAGAGAATCACTTGGAATAAAATTGTGTAAAGTAAAGACGTTCACTGGAAGTTGATTAGATCAAGTCTGTTGTGCTTTATTTGAATTCAAATTAAATACACTTAATCCGTCAAAAATATGTTATACCTTCTCGAGGAGTATTGTCAAAAACAATTTCTAAAGCTTCACAGAATTACATTTTGGTATTGAAACTTACTGTCTAAATCCATTCTACACGCATCGCCCAGTGAATTAAAATCATGGTTCACTATTTTATTAGACAGCATTTAGCCCGAATTACATCCCGAGTATAGTTAGGAATATATTCTATAAGGTACTGGAGTGCAATTACGTCAAAAGAATACCAAACGTTGAGCAAGCAGAATATAAGCTAATGTGCAGTTGATAGCAAATTTTTTGTCAGATGTGCCTTTCCAACACGTTCCGAACGTTTTCGATAGGGTTTAAATATGGATTTGTGCTATGGAAATCAGAGTTATACGCAGTACACCACTGTTGTGTGGTTCCTGCTTGGTGGATAGTAGCATTATCGTTCATGAAAGACCTGTTGCCTGTGGCGTTTGAATACAATATTTCAGGGACGACGTGATCGGCAAAAATGTTCAAGAACCCCATGGAAAACACCCAGCATTTCGTAAATACCAGGAAACTAACACCAAATCAGCAGAACATTCCCCACGCCGTAATAACCCCATCACAACCGTGAAATGTGCGAACAAGGCAAAATGATTTGGTGGTTTCATTATACTATAGCCACACTCTCCGCCTACCGTTGGTACAAAAGGAAGAGCAGGGTGACTCGTCCGACCACGAAACCTTCTTCCATAGTCTGATGTTACTGGCATCGTTCCCGGTAAAACTTCAAATGTATTTTCAGCGTCTTTGCTGAAATGACAGTATTTTGCACAGGCATGTGACTGGTTACACCGATTCGCTGCAATTCCTTGCGCATTGTTCAGGTCGAGATCGGTTGGTATGAGCTTTCATTGAATCTTCCGTTATTTGCTCCACAATGGATCCCCTTTTTCTACTGTACAAGGCGTCTAAGATGCTGCCGATCAAAGGCTTGATTGATGATTTTCGATCTACAGTTTCGTTATTTAGACAACTCCTAGGGTCCTGTTTACAACTGTTATCACTTTGAATATATCACTTCTCGAGTAGCCAGTGAGTTAGATGTTTTG
The DNA here is from genome assembly GCA_951213105.1 of Amaurobius ferox. Taxonomy (NCBI): domain Eukaryota; kingdom Metazoa; phylum Arthropoda; class Arachnida; order Araneae; family Amaurobiidae; genus Amaurobius; species Amaurobius ferox. Next base: position 159,171,952 of record OX578140.1, on the reverse strand, counting down.
TTTAGGCAATCGTGGCTCCAGCCAAATGGGCCCTCGAAATAAAACATTTTTGAAACGGAGACAAATATATCGTTCTCTCCATTTTGCCCCACTCATATCGAAACACGCATCGACAGCATTCTTATAACGGTGTTGCGATCAAGTGTGTACCCACTATGATCAACGTAATTTGCATAAAATATTTTTGTTTTTAGACGGAGACTAATCTATCGTTTTTAACACTTTACAACAAAGTTGAAAAGTGTTTATGACTTTGTTCATTCTGTCTATCTGTCTGTCTTCCGTTAGCACGATAACTGCCGTAAAAATGACTTATGGAATACTATGGCTATGGGAATATAATTGAAAAATACCACCCATTTAGTTTTGGATTGAATCCGGGTTGAAAAAATGAAATACATTGAGCACTATGGGACCTAATTTTTCAAACATATTTTAAGCGGATTTAAAATTCAGAAATTGCTTTGAAAATTTTAGGTAATATTCAAATTGTTCCATAAATATAAAAAAAAATCAGGGAAATATATTCAGTAGTTTTTTAAATAAAAATTAAAACAATAATAACACATCTTATATGAAGCGATCATGTGACCATGATATGAAAAGATTACGTGATCCACTTCAAAATGATATATGGCATCCATCTTGTCTGAAAATCGTGATTTTTAAAGTTCTTTTTAATTCATATTGAGTGTTGTATCCGTTCTAAAACCACTTTGTTTTTGCTTAAATCCTGTGCATCTACATACTGAAACAACGCAATTTCAATATATTTGAGTTTAAATGCTCTCACCTATGTAAACTGTAAACAGCAAAACTTTTCACCTATGTAAAATGTAAACAGCAAAATATGCAGAATGAACTGCATTAGAATTACTGTACTTCTTTAACACAAAATCATTTAGTTCATGGAGTCTGTATAGCTGATATGAATGAAATATTCATTGATTTTACAAAGAGAAGGACGATTTTTTTTCGATGAAGTTTTATGCATAGAGTTTAATTACTTGTAGCGCCATGGTTTTAATTTTTAAATAAAATAAATTATTATAGTATTGTGATGAATGACATGAATGAGAAATTATGTATGAATAAAATGCTGCTTTTATAGAGAGAGCCAGGCTTGTTATTTTGTCTATGACGTCATTTGAATGAATTTCAGTTGTTTTCGATGAAGTTTTCAAATATAATAAATTATCGTAGTATTATGATAATTCTAAATTTATTACCGAGGAATGTATCACATTTTAGAGATGTTTAAACCAGGCAATTTATATTTCAATGCCGTCATTTGAATGAAGTTCATTTTTTTCGATGACGATTTAAGTTTTCATATATAATAAATTAATGTAGTATTGTGATAAGTTTTAAAATATTACCGAGGAATGTATTGCATTTTAGACATGTTTAAATAAAATTGCATTGAAGTTGGAAAGTGTTTCATAATCAATGCTTTAAGCAATATTGATCTTTCTTGTCTCCATTTTGCTCCACTCCTCTCAAAACACACATCAACAGCATTCTTATAACAGTGTTGCGATCACGTGTGTACCTACTACGACCAACGTAATGTGCACACATGCGACTGTGACCTACATTTGCATACATATTACCATGTTTATAATTCACTGGCTGGTGTGCGTATAATAAGTCATTTAGGAGAATAAAAATCTGAAGATTGCAGATAACTATTTTCAGATTTTAACCGTAATAGCTTGTAATCAGACTTTATCACCAGTTTTCAAAAACTTTAGTAAATGTCTTAAATTTCACAAGTTATAACCTTTCAATGTATATATCTTTAAACCTGCTTGCTTAAATTAAGTGAATTTTTCATACTGATTACAATAGTTTCGCAACCTGATTCCCAAGTATCTTGTAAAAAGTGAAATACTGGAGAGTTTTCTTATTTTATTATAAACATGAAAATTATTAAAAATGATTTAAGTTCTTACGCTGAATTTTCCCTTTAATACAATAATGTTTCGATTGTGATGAACAAATACATATTTTGATACATTTTAATTACATTAAGAATAAGTTAATTAAGGTATTAAAGGTTTGTTAAATATAAATTTTTAAATAATTTAAGTTGAAAAATTGTAAGTTCATATATTTTTACTAGATACAATACTTATTGAATGTTTCCCCACACTTATCTGTCGTAAATTCCTGAATAATACCTGCAGAAAATATTTTCACTAAAATCATCAATCGATCTAATATGTTTCAAAAGGCCTTAAAAGGTAATTAATATATAATGAATTTAGAAATATCATTATAATATACTAGCCATTTCAATTGTCCCTCGTGAGATCTCATTAGCTAGTAGTCATTAAATGTGACACCACACATAATCAAAGAGAAAGTATTTAAATATTTGGAGCAAAAGGACAATAAATCCTGCATTTATTGAATTTGAGAGGGTTTTTCGACAGTTGGTTTAAAGTTCATTTTACCAAAACCGAGATTCCGGCCCTAGTAGAAACACTCAATTCTATTAAAAATTGGTTTCGAATTTTTAAATTATTCTTTTGTATCGTCATCTTAATTTGAATTTTCGAAAAATTAGATTTTTACCTTATTTTCAAATCTAAGACGCATTGAATAACAGCACATTCAAAACTCTAACTACAGTTCAAGTGATCGATAATTTCAATACATCCCCCACTCATTTACTAAATTAGTTCAATGCATATTATTTAGATCCCACTGTCCTTGACATAGATTCTGGGATCTCAAACTATTCTTAAATATTCTAGTGTACTTTAAACAGCTAAAAGAATTTAAAACTATCCAATTAAAATTTTTAAACTCAGAAACGACGATTTCGTCTATAAAATATCTCAAAGATATTCAGTAAAAATGATACAACACCCACTCGTTCACTAAGTTAGTTCAGTGCATATTATATAAATTCCACTGTTATCGAACTAGATTCTGGGGCCCCAAATGATTATTAAATGTTCCAATGAACTTTAAACAGGTTAAAGTCATTAAAATCCACCGATTAAAATTTTTACGTCAGCAACGACGGTTTCTTCTATAAAATATCTCAAAGATATTCAGTAAAAATGTTTTTCGACGCAAGTTACTAATTTCCAATTTGGTCGCCATTATGCTAATTAGGGAGAGAATAATATTTGCATTTCTCGTCCCCCGTTGGTGTGGAAAGAAACATCCCCTTCCTTCCTCCCTCGATTGTGTGTGTCTGCTAATTAACCCACTAAGGGGGTGGCTGTTTATCTTTCTAATAATGTAATATCGTCCAACATCAGACGGTTGATCAACTAAACGACATCTTTCATACAAAAATAGAAGAAAATAACCAACTTATTTGGAAAGGGAAATTCAACAAAGAACAGTAATAGAAAAGTTATACGGTTGTTTAGTTTTCACTTTCGCATACTGCTGCATTGAGAATTTTTTTTTTTTAAATGTCGACTCTTAAAGTTTAAGGAAAGGAATATTTAAAAAATAATCCTGAATACTTTCAAACACTTTCAGCAAGATGTGTTCTAGCTGTACCCACCCAGAGTTTCTGAGCTCTAGGCATCTAAGCATTTGCGACAATTTTCTTAATAGATCTCTAAAATCAACGTAAATCAACCACTTATTGTACATTTTCGGAAGGATTTTCTGTTGTTATTTTTACACATTATACAGAATCTTGCTGTCCCAACCGAGAATCGAACTACGGATCTTCGTACTGGCCAGCCGATACTCTACTTTTGAGCCACTAGGAAGGAATTGCACACTTTTATCGAAGTGGCTCAGCTACATCAAGAACTTTATTCGTTTTACTCATTGCCATTGGAGTGTTTAGAAAATTTCGTTTAAAACAACGTATCACTATTTTTCTCTCTAATTCGATGCATCAAAACATATATTACAATAAGTGAAAAATCTGATGCAGGCAACACATGACTTTCCTTATATAATGCAATGAATTTACTACTTTTACAGTAAAAAAAATAGGTTTTTCTTATAGTAGATACGTATATCATTTTCAAGATACTGAATTTTCGACAATGAGTCGTCATTTTCATAGATTTAGCATCATTTTTATCCATTTGGCGCGATTTTCGTTAATTTGGAAACATTTCAAAAACCGCAAAGTTGGCGACATTCCACCAAATTCGTCGCCAAAATTCCGCCAAGAGTTATGGACGGAGAAATAAGTTACTCTTAAAACAGATAAATGATACTGGCGTTCAGATACAAAAGTATTACTCAAAGTATCTTTTCTCATGAATGGAACGAACTAGATCCACGAGAATGATGTCACCAAATTTATCTCATGATATTACGTATAAAACGTGAACATGTTTCTCAACAGTTAATATTTTTCTTTATTTTATGGGATTTTTTGATAAATTTATTTGAAAAATGTGCAATATCTCGAGAACGGCTCATTGTAGTGTTCTAAAGTTTATGCCAATCGTTTTCTAAGGGAAAATTACATGAGAAGTGTCTATATGCGTAACTTTATTAAAGGTTTTGTATTTTGGATGATTTGTTTCAAAATTTCACTCGAAAATTTATGGGGGTTCTGAACGTTCAATTACGTTTAAAAACAATAGGCTGCCAGTATTCACGGATTGTGATTTTTGTACCAAATTTCAGTCGAATCGCTCCATTCGTTCGTCAGTTATCGTCTCCATAGACTCACTGACACACACACACACACACACACACACAGACCCAGACATCACTTCAAAAATGTTGGATTCGTGATCAGGGATGCCTGAAACGTGCTCTCCCGTCGAAAACTCTAATTCGAATGTTCGACCCCGTCACAATACTTTCCTTATACATTATGTATATAAAGGAAATAATAAAACTAGTTATTTTAATGCGAGTAAGCAATTTGCACGTTATTATCGTTTTCGGAATAGCAAGAAGCACAGAAAGAAGCACACCATGAAGTAAAAGAGCCCAGAATAACTATTTTAAAGTTTTGCCATATAAACTTAACAGGACATAATTTCTACGGCCATGTTTGTTAACTCGTTGCCATAACAGAATATTATTATTTTTCTCTCTAACTCCATGCAACAAACAATATAATTTTAATAAGTAAATAAAACGAGTTATTTTAAATGTTAGTGAATAATTTACTCATGTAATTACCGTTTGAAAGAAATTATAGCTAACTATTTTGAAGTCGAGTCGCATAAGCCTAACGGGTCAAAATTTGTAGGACCATTCGGTAAATGTTAATTGGGTCTTTCTCTCACGTAACATAACTAAGCGGAATGTATAAATAGTATAAATTTATGTAAATTATTTATATATTTTATTTTTATATTTATGTGTAGATATGTGTAAAATATGTATTGTGTGCATGTGTATATGTGAGTCAGCGTATGAATGTCTTAAAGCTAAATGTCTTAAGAATAAATATGTGTACCACCATGGAATATTTTACGGATACGTGAAAAAGTCAAGAAGTGGAAAGATTTTCTTGTTATTTGGATAATTAGTGTGGTGCACAAACAATAACATGGTATTGAAGTTAATTAAACCTATTGCGTTGATACTTTGAAATGCCGCAATAACCCACCATAAAATCTTTAGAACGAGTTCCTGGAATACAAAATATAAACATAATACCACACACAGTTAACTGCACCCATTTAAATTATAGAAAATCTGATGTGGGCAACACATGACTTTCCGTATATAATGTAATGAATTCACTACTTTTAGAGTAAAAAATAGGTTTTTCTTATAGTAGATTCTAATATTCTTTCCATGATATTGAATTTTCGACAATTAGTCGTCATTTTTATTGACTTAGTGTCATTTTTATTCATTTGGCGAGATTTTCGTTAATTTTGAAACATTTCAAAATGTCGCCAAGTTGGCGACATTCCGCAAAATTCATTGCCAAAATCTCGCCAAGCGTTATGCACTAAGAAATAAATTATTCTTGCAGCAGATGAATGACTATTGGCTTTCAAATACAAAAGTATTACTCAAAGTATCTTTTTTCATGAATGGAACGTGCTAGATCCACGAGAATGATGTCACCCAATTTATCGCATGGTATTATATATGAAAAGTGAACATGTTTCTCAATAGGAAATATATTTTTTTTTAATTTTATATGACTTTTTGATAATTTTTAAAAAATGTGCAATATCTCGAGAACGGTTCATGTTAGCGTCCTAAAATTTATGTCAATCGTTTTCTAATGAAAAATTACATAAGAAATGTCTATTTGCGTAACTTTATTAGTGGTTTTGAATTTTTTGACGATTTTTTCAAAATTTCATTCGAAAATTTAAGGGGGTTCTGAACATTCGATTGCGTATAAAAACAATAGGCTTCCAGTGTTTACAGATTGTGATTTTTGTACCAAATTTGGTTCGAATCGGTCCTTTCGTTCGTCAGTTATTGTGTCCACAGACTCACTGACACACACACACAGACATCACTTCAAAAATGTTTGATTCGTGATCAGGGATGCTTGAAACGTGCTCTCCCGTTGAAAACTCGAATTCGAATTTTCGACCCCGTCACAATACTTTCCTTATACATTATGTATATAAGGAAAGTAATACAATTATTTACTAAGAACTTTCTATGAATTAATAAATTAATTATAACATTTACCACATTAAATTAAGGTGTAGATTGGGCATGTGAGACCAGGTAAACTATTATTATAAAACTGATTATGACATTTTACAATATTCGATAGGTATATACCTCCAATTTTGTCTTTGGACATTGGCACACAGCCTACTATATTTCATTATAGACACTCGCAAAACTTGCTATTACACATTGCCTTTTCGGCAACCTTTGCCTCCATTTTATGTCGCACACTGACGCTCGTCTGAACGCTGACACATCGTTACTGCGTACGCGTAACTTCATGAATATTTGATTGGGCGTCTTAATTCTTACTTGGTAGCCTGTTACTGTTCCACATCTCTCTCTTACTCTCTGACTTTCATCTCTCACTACATTGCCCTGAATGATCTCTGCTTGATATCATGAATTTGTTCTACCTTCTCTGGGTTGCCTCTTCTTCTTGCCTGAAGTTTGATACGCCTCTTCGGCGACCATTGGTTGACCTCAGGGCGACGCGGTAACACTCATTCCATATTGGTTTAACATTGAACCAATCTCATGGTTTTTCTTTTATCCTCCAGGAACTGCTCTAATTCGACACACCCTAATCTTGAAACCCCCTTATTTATTGCATTTGCGAACCTCTAGGGTCAGGGCTGCAAAGTATTGGCATCTTGCAATCTAATATCATTATCAGGCCTGCTAGATATCATAAATCCACATATAAAACTATCTACTTGGTTTCTAGTCTCACAATCAGATAAGAATTTTTTAAATTTTAAATTACTGATGCGAATTACGTCTATGGTACTGTTGTAATCGGGGTGACACAAAAACTGTAAACTCTATATTAAAAAAAATTATAAAAAATAATTTAATATATAACTCTAAAAATTTACATCTTCAAACATAAGAGATAAAAATTTAAGCAATTTATACATTTTGAGGAATTGATCATTTATGAATATACATAAATAATTTCAATATTTAAATAATTTAAGTAAATTTTATTTGCTCAAAAATAAAATGTTTTATCCGAGCGAACTATTGCCATTTTTCACTCAACTATTTTCTATAAAAAATAGATATAAAATAATGAAAACAGAAACCTTCAGTAAGAAATATAGTTTTTACATCAGCAATATGTTTAAACAAGTATGGGATTTGTTTCAACAAAGTTGATAAATTGTTGATAAAGTAGAAGAAGATTGAAAATTTTTCATGTAAAAATACATTTTAATGTTTATATTTGAATCATGAATGTACAAGAAGTGAATTGAGTGCTGATTCATATTTTATTAATTATAGTTTCTATTGAAATACTTTTCTGTCTTTTACAATTTTCATAGTCGTGCACGAATCGATTTCCCGAAAATTATCAAATTAGGCATTTTGATGCAAAACTATTTTAAGACCTCAAAATATTTTGAACATTTTGAGCATTATATCCGTCTTCTAAGTGTATGATACGAAATATAAGGTATAAATACGAAAACGTCAACACCATTATATGGATTGCATTGGAAAATAATGTGCAGGTACATTACGTAGAAGACTAGAACGTTCTATCATTTACATGATTGGTACTCTCACTATTTGAAAATTACGCTTTTTACAGCCAAATTTTGATTAGTGAAACATAATAATTTAAGGAACAACGGTTGGAAAACTGAATATATACAAGAAAATGATAGTTTCAACTATGCTACCGATAAGAATATATTAATACTAATAGTATCAAAGGACGCAATTTTGAGTGAGTATTTTACGCAGGTTATTATAATATCGAATGGGAACAAGCATATGCACATGTTCATCGATTTGAGTTTGCTTAAGTTATTTGCTTTTGATAAAGTAATAAAACGATTTTTAAAAGCCTTTTTTATCAATAATAATACTATATACAATATTTTTGCCTTATTTTATAACTTCCAGATGATTAATTAAATCTGGCAGCAGAGTAAAAATTCCACATATGCACCATAAGCGTACATTTAGGTCTAGGCGTACAATGACCGTTCGCTGTTATTCCTAGGTCCCTTGAGGAAGATAATATCCAAACTGATTGAATGAGACAATATGAAGTCGTTTCACTGAGGTAAATAATACTATATAAAATGTATACTAAAATCATTATTTTTGAAAATATCCTGGATATATCCTGAATCTCTAGTTTATAAAAATTTATATACTAAAAAGATCATGAAAAAACCTAAATTTAAGATACGGGATAGTGTTAGAATATCAACAATTAAAAAAACATTCAGGAAAGTAGATGATTCTACATTTACTGAAGAGATTTTTAAAGTATCTGAAGTATTAAAAACATATCCTATTACTTTTCGATTAAAAGATTTAAACAGTAAAGAAATTGAAGGAACTTTTTATGAAAATGAAATGGTAAAATATAATAAAAAAGATGATGTATATAAAATTGAAAAAATCATAAAAAAGAAAGGAAATAAATATTTTGTAAAATTGTTAGGATATCCAGATGAATTTAATAGTTGGACATCTGATTTATACAATGTTTAAAGATCCTTGGGAATCATGATGATTTAACGGGGTGAGATCTATCACCCCCCGATAAATATGAATAAAACTGTTATTAATACGTAGTATATAAATGAATGTTAACTTTTTTGACGGTGTTGAAATGGTTGAATCGATTGATATTTCAGATAATGAAGTTTCAGATAATAAAGTAGCGCATAATTTAAAGAAGAAATTAATCTATGATTCTGAAGAAGAATATTTTTATGTTATAGACTATGAGAGTTTAAAACAAAGATATAAAAGTAGAATTAGTTATTTTAATCGAATAAAAAGGAGATGTAATATTACTCAAGAAGTTGAGGATATGTTTTTAAAATTTTAGATTTTATGTATTATGAGAAATCAGTTAATTATTATTATTTTATGAAAAAGATTTGTGATATTTTAAATATTGAAAATAATATAAAGGTCCAAAGACTTTGTTATAAAGTCAAAAAGAAATATGAAAAAATATGGAATGCCTTTAAAAAAATGTTTCCTAATAAATGGATGTGACAAGAATATGCACACACTGTAAGATTATAAAACCAATAGATGATTTCTATAAACATCGTAATTATGGTAAATTTAATCGTGACAGTGTTTGTAAAATTTGTAAATCTACGATTAGTTATACGAAATATAATTGTGAATGTGGAAAACAGTATACATATCTTCATAAACAAAGACATTTGAGAAGTAATTATCATATCAAGCGAGTTGTGAAAAGTATTTAAAAAAATGTTTCCTAATAAATGGACATGTTACTGAGAGCAAAGACTATTAATAAACTTAGAAATGCAGTAAAACAATTGAATATTAAACAACCTAAAGGTTGTAAGAAGGATAATTTAATTAGATTATTAATTAAATATATCAGAAAAACAGGTGAATATAAACCTGTTTTAGTAGAATTATTAAATTTAGATATATTAAAATACTTAGAAAAAAAGAAAAAATATTTATTGATAAACCTGAAAAACGCAAAAAAATTAAACAGATTTTTTATTCTTTTAGTTTAAGATTTGATAAAAATGATTTTAAATCTGTAATTTTATTTCCTGAAGAAAAGACACTAGAAGTAAATCTTGAAAAGTTTTTTACAGAAGATAGAGAATGTCGTATATGTGGTAAATATTACGAACCTGAAGATAAAGAAAAACATATAAAGAAAGACTTAATGATTAAAAGATCAAAACAAAAGAGAAAATGTATTATTTGCGGTATATATTATAAACATTTAGAAAATCACATATCGAGTCGAAAACATAAAAAAGCATTATTAAATGATGAAGGGAATGTAGAAATTAAGGAATATGAAACTGCTTATAAATCTAGATTATGATCAAATAGAATTGATAATTGTAATAATATTAAAATCCCTCTAGAATTTTTAGAAGAGAAAAGAAAGGTTGTAATAGAAAAAATAATGCAAATTTTGGAAGAATTTAATGGTAATAAGGTAAATTTTAAATTGTTTTGTTTGTATAAATTGAATGAAGATATTCAAGAATTTACATTCAAAACTGAGAATCATATTATATTAAAATCTAATGATTTACATACTTTTTATGATTATGTTATTGACAACTTAATAAATGAATCTGATGATTTTATATCAAAAGGATCTGGTTGGAGTCTTGAAGAAATTAAGTTTTTGGAATTGAGAATAAATAAGTATCAACCCTTGAGAGGATCAAGTTATATTGATTTACCTGACAACATTAAATCTAAACAAGCTATAATAAATGTAAAAAATAAAGATAATAAATGTTTTATGTGGTCTATATTATCAGCAATTCATCCTGTAAAAAAAAATCCTCAAAGAGTGTCAAAATATGAACACTATAAAGATGAATTAAATTTTAAAGGTATTGATTTTCCTGTTTCATTAGACAATATTAAGAAATTTGAAAAACTAAATAATATATCTGAAAATGTTTATAGTTATGATGGTTCAATTTATCCACTTAGAATAACTAACAATAAATTAGAAAAACATGTAAACTTGTTTTATATGAAAGATGAAAAAAATGATCATTATTGTTGGATTAAAAATATGAATAGTTTGATCAGATCACAAATTACTAATCATCATATATTTTTATGTGATAGATGTTTAAATCATTTTTATTCTGAGGAAAGATTAAACATACATGTGGAATACTGTAAAGAGAAAGAAGCTGTCACAATTAATATGCCTAAAATAGATGAAGTTGTTCCATTTAAAAATCATGAAAGAAAAATGAGAGTACCGTATACTATATATGCTGATTTTGAATCTCTCTTATTTAAAATTGATACATGTGAGAAAGATCAAACTAAATCATATACTGTGAAATATCAAAAACATGTAGCAGATGCATTTTGTAAATTATATCAAATATGAAAATGAATACTTTAAACCTCCTGTTGTTTATAGAGGATCTGATACAATCAAAAAGTTTGTATCTATGTTAAAAGAGGATACTCTTAAAATTGAAAAATTTATAGAAGAAAAAACTAAAAAGTATGAAAGTATCAAATCAATGACAGAGTTCGATGAAAATCATTATAAAAGATCTAATATATGTCATATATGTGAAAAACAAATCTTAAAGGATGAAAAAGTAATTGATCATTGTCATATAACTGGAAAATATAGGGGTCTTGCTCATAATGTTTGTAATTTAAATTATTAATTTCCAAAATTTATTCCAGTAAAAATCCATAATTTAACAGGTTATAATTTTCATTTGTTTATCAAAGAACTTGGATTTGATAAATCAAAAATAGATGCTATACCTAATACTGAAGAGAAATATATATCTTTCAGCAAAAAATAGGAGGTATCAAATTGAGATTTATTGATTCATTTAAATTTATGTCTTGCAGTTTAGATAATTTATCAAAAAACTTGAAACCAGAGAATGAAATAAATATATGTCTTCCAAAAATACGGAAAATGAAATATATTAAATACTTAAAATCTAAATTTAGAGAGACATCATTACATTTTCCTGATGATAAATTAGATCTCATTACAAGAAAAGTTGTATATCCTTATGATTATATGGATTCTAGAGATAAATACAAAGAAACAGAATTACCTTCAAAAGATAAATTTTATTATAAATTGAATGAATGTAATATAACTGATGAAGAATATAAACATGATCAACGTGTTTGGAAAGAGTTTAATATAAACAATTTAGGTGAATATACAGATTTATATGTCAAAACAGATGTATTAATTTTAACAGGTGAATTTGAACATTTTTGAGATGTTTGTTTAAAAACTTATAAATTTGATCCAGATTGGTATTTTACTGCTCCTGGTTAATCTTGGGAAGCAATGTTAAAAATAACAAATGTTAAATTAGATTTATTAAATAATTATGATATAATTCTCTTGATAGAAAAGGGTTTAAGAGGAGGTGTTTCACAATGTTGTAATAGATATGGAAAAGCAAATAATAAATATATGAAAAATTATGATAATAGTAAAGAATCCAATTATTTAATGTATTTAGATGCTAATAATTTATATGGATTGGCTGTCAGTCAATATTTACCATATGGAGAATTTAAATGGTGAAATCGTGATGAAATAAATTATGTTAAACGTGAAGTATATAACCATAAAATAAAAGATGATTCAGAGAATGGATATATATTTGAAATTAGTTTAAGATATCCAAAAGAGTTACATGATTATCATTCAGATTTACCATTATGTCAAGAAAATAGAATTCCTGAAAATTCGAAACAAGGTAAGTTATTAACAACTTTATACGATAAAGAGAAATATGTAGTTCATTATAGAAGTTTAAAACAATATTTGAAAACGGGTTTAAAGGCTGTAAGAGTACATAGAGTATTACAATTTAAACAGTCGAATTGGTTGAAAAAATATATAGATTTAAACACTGAAATGAGAAATAAAGCTGCTAATGATTTTGAGAAAGATTTTTATAAATTGATGAATAATTCAGTATTTGGGAAAACTATGGAAAATATAAGAAAACGAATCGATGTAAGATTATGTTGTAATTATGATCAAGTTGAAAAATTAATTTCTAAACCTAATTTCAAATGTAGAACTATTTTTGATGAAAATTTGGTAGCTGTTCACATGAAAAAAACAAAACTATTTTTTAATAAACCGATTTATGTTGGAATGAGTATATTAGATTTATCTAAGCATTTAATGTATGATTTTCATTATTATGTCATGAAACCGAGATGTAAGGATAATATTAAGTTATTATATATGGATACAGATAGTTTTATATATGATATTAAAACAGATGACTTTTATGAAGATATGAAGTCTATGATTGATTATTTCGATACATCTGATTATCAAGTAAATAATCTATATAATATGCCTAGATGTAATGAAAAAGTATTAGGTAAAATGAAAGATGAAAATAGCGGTGTGATTATGGAAGAATTTGTAGGTTTAAGAAGTAAAATGTATTCAATAAGATTAGAAAAACAGAGTGTTGAAGAATATAACAATAATGAAGAAGATATAGAAAACCATAAAAAATTTGAGACTAAGAAGTCTAAAGGAACTAAGACTAGTCCGTTAAAAACAGAATTTTATTTGAAGATTATAAAGATTGTTTATTAAATAGAAAATATCAATATAGAACACAGAATTTAATTAGAAGTAAGAAACATGAATTGTATAATTGTATTCAATTCAAGTGAACAAGATAGCTTTAGCAGCAAAAGATTTTAAAATATTTATATTAGAAGATGGTATGAATACTAGAGGTTTAGGACATTATAAAAATGTTTCTATATAAATGGATGAGTGTTTAGCTGATATTCGAGCTTTAAATTTTACACATTCTGAAGAAATTTACTCTTTGACTTATCTTTGTAAAGAATTGTATGATAAATATGATAAAAAACTATTATCAAAAAGTTTTCAAAGGATGACTGAATTAATTGAAAAGGAAGAAAATGTAGATATTAAATTAAATGGATTAGGAGTTTTATATGTTATTTCAAAGAATTTATTCTATTATGATTAGATTCCTCAGTTGGATTTATATTTTAAAAAATGTTTACTAATAAATGGAAGAGTTCAATAGACTTAGAGGTTATCCTAAAACGTTTAAATTAAATTATTTATATCCTGGGAAATTTGATCTGATATCATTGAAAAAAATTAAAACTAAATATGGAGATTCAGTAATCGTAAATTTAGATGTGGAAAATGAAGAAAAAGAGTATTACCTTGCAAAAAGACATGGAAAACTTTCTGATGAATCAATAAATAAAATCAATAAAGGAAGATATATATTTAAGTATTCGGGTATGATTGATGATAAACATGAATATGAATTAGAGAGAGTTTAATCATTTTTCAGTGGGGAGGCGTCACCCCCCACTATAATTATCATTTCTTAATATATTTTTATAATTGTTTTCATTTTATGTTTAGTTAAATAAATGGGGGGTCTCAACCCCACACTTTAAAAACAGGGCATTCACGCATTTATTTTATATAATTCACTTTTAATATGTCTAGCTTTTTAACTAAAAGGTATACATTTTAAATATCCATTCATTTGGCATGTATTTATTTTAAATCATACTTTTAATAGTCTAGCTTTTTAACTAATAAAAAAGGCTTTAATATATTTAGAGGACTTCCATTCATTTGGTGACGCATTTATTTTAAATCATACTTTAAATTGTCTAACTTTTTAACTAAAAAAAAAGGTATACATCTTTAATATATTTAGAGGACTTCCATTCATTTGGAGGTCCACTTTTTCACGCATTTATTTTATATGTCTAGCTTTTTAACTAAAAAACTTCAGTAATTCATTGTTGAAATTTGGTCTTAATGTAAAAAAGGTATATATACAACTTTTTTAGCTATAAAAATCATATTTTTAATATTAAAATGGATCGAAACCTTTTTTTTTTAAATAAAAAAGATAAAATAAGCTATAAAATCATGTTTTTAGTGTAAAAAAGAATATGTGTGCCCAAACGTGCGTATAAATACTACTATCGTCTGACGAGAAATATTGGAAATTTGAAATAAAGCATGTTATGTATTAAACTGAGTAAATTCGTTTGTTTGGGGATCTAGGGCAGCGACTTGTGTTATGTTAGGGGGTGGTATATATAGCATGTATGTTTCTATAGGTAGTCGGCAAAGAAATAGTGATATTCAATGGAAGGTATGTATGACTATTTGAATATTACGAGCGGAGAAGAGGGTTAACTGGAGTTGATGTCCACCGCTTCTTGTTTCCTTTGCATAGTCGTGGTGTACTTGGATAGGCGTAGCGCACGAGGTTTTGCTGGTTGAAACAATAAAACCGACCAATTTTCTTAAACTGTTATTTGATACAATAATGACAATAAAGAAAAATAGAAATATAATTCTACAAGTTTTGAGTTTAACTTCTTGCAAAACATGCTTCCTTTTAAAACATCACCTTTTAAGGTAGTATACTACGTTTCTTCGATACACCCAATTAGCAGAAGGAAGCTCTTTCTTAGCTCTTTCAGAGAATGCAGATTGGCCACTTCCTTCTGGGAGTACTAAAACGATAAAACTATTATGGGAACAAGAGCTGGAGTCTTGATAAGGGAATGATTGCTACCTGTTTGTAATAAACCAGGAAATTAAACTACTATTTCGCAGGACACTACGCAGAACATTTTTAAATCTGGGCTTAATTTGCTGATCGAATCAAAGATAAAATGTTTCTTTTAATCTAATGCAGTGAATAAATAAATGAATTCCCAGAAAATGTGTTACAGCTCCGTATTAAACATATTTTACAAGTTATTTCCACGACGAGTCGTGATAGCGGAATGGCTAGTGGTCACAAATTGTCAGAATTGGACTGGGCCCAATTTTCGACCCAATTTTCATCAATTAGTTGTCATTTTCAATATTTAGCGTCATTCTCATCAATTTGACGACATTTTTTATTAATTTGAAGACAGTTTCATCAATTTGGAAACATTTAAAAAACGCCATGTTGACGATTATCGCCTTGTTGACGATATTCCGCCAAATTCGTCGCCAAAATTTCGTCAGGCAATTTGATCGGAGAAATCGGTTATTCTTAAAGTAGATGACGGCCAAATACAAAACTATTACCCGAAGTATATTTTCTTATAGTAGATTCTTATATTTCTTAAAAGGTATTGAATTTTCCTTAATTAGTCTTCATTTTCATTGATTTAGCGTCATTGTTATCAATTTGGTGAGATTTTTTATCAATATGGCGATATTTTCGTCAATTTGGCAACATTTAAAAACTCGTCAAGTTGGCGATATTCAGCTAAATTCGTAGCCAAAGTTTCTCCAAACATTGTGGATGTAGAAATATGTTATTCTTATAGTAGATAAACGACTAATGGCGTCAAATTAAAAGGCTATTAAGCCAAAGTGCCTTCTCTCGTGAATGAAACGAGCTGGATCTCCGAGAATGCTGAATAATAAATTAATCGCACAATATTACATATGGAAAGTGAACAAATTTTATAATAGTTAATACTTTTTTTGAATTTTCTATGAGTTCTGATATATTTATTGTGCAATATCTCGAGAACGGTTCATAATACTGTTCTAAAGTTTGTGGCAATCGTTTTATGATGAAAAATTACATAAGAAATGAATATTTATATACCTATATTTAAAGTATTCATTTTTAATGATTTTTTTAAAATGTCATTTCAATATTTACGTGGGTTCTGAATATTCGATTGCATGTAGAAACAATAGGCTTCCAGTATTCACTGATTGTGATTTTTGTAGCAAATTTTGTTTGAATCCCTTCATTTGTTCGTGAGTTATCGTCTCCAACAGACCCACGGACGCACTCACACACAGACATCACCTCGAAAACGTCTGATTCGTGTTCAGAGATGCTTGAAACGTGCTCTTCCGTCGAAAACTCGAATTCGAATTTTCGACCCCATCACAATACTTGCCTTATACATTATACGTATACGTGTAAAGAAAGTAATATCTGGTTTTATTTCAAAAATTTGCGTTCTTATCTAAATGCAAAGTCCTCTTAAATCGTAATTTCAACGCTTTTTAGCTTTTTTCCTAATTCTGGGCAGAGTTGTTAGTTTCCAGGAGAAATAACTCAATTTAGGGGAGATTTTGTTGAAAAGCGGTTCTTTTCTTTATATTAAGCTTCAGGGAGTTGACCGGCATAGGTGTTTTAGCTCGTGAAACGACTCAAAATTCAGTTTGCCAAAACATTTTCTTACAGAAATAGCAAAAGGCCAAACTTTGAGGGGCTATTTCTCCAGATCCAGGGAGTAATTAAAAAAAAAAAAGTTTTAATTTGAATTCAGCCATCGAATTATTCATGAGTTTTGTCAGCCCTCAATGTTGCAATCGGGAGACTGGTTGTCATACTGATATTGTGCTTTTATATAGGTAATTGCACCTGCTACAGCAACATTGCACCTGCTACAGCAGCTGAAATGTTTCTGTCAGCAATTTCCCCAAATGCTGGCTGAATTTGACATTCGCACGTTGTTATTTAAACGTCATTTCCCTTTTCGACGAACGCGAACGACTACAGTTCACAGACACGCATTGTCTGGAAAACACCTGCTTCTTCCTTTCACAGCTCGCGTCACATGTGCCTCTATGCCAAGGTAAAATAGTTCCCCTCTCCCCCAATCAAGGTTGGAGATATTTGCACAGTCTCCGAACTTTTTGATCCTACTTTGTATAAATAATACAAAAATACCACTGAAATTTTCCTATTGGCCAAGAGTGAGTCACCAATAAGATACTGGTGACTTGAAGCAATTACGAGCGATGAAATAGGAATAAATAATAATATAACTATAACCCCTACGATCAGAATCCCCCTTCCTATGGACACAATTTAAATCAAAACCCGCCACAGGGGCTAAGATTTCAGTCCAGAATCATGACATTTTAAGCAACTGTACAAAGGTGTCAAAAAGTATGAAAGCCTCCCCCCTCCACACACACACACCACCACCACCTCCCTCCAAAGAATATTCTAACAATTATTTTAGAAACATAAATTTATTTTAGGCATTTTTTGTGTGTTCAAAATTGTTTAAACCAGAGAAAAATGTATCAAAATAACTTTTATCTACTGGTCTCTATTTTAAAACTTGCTCCATACGCAAAAATTTATCAGCAAGTGTAATCTTGGATTTAATTTTCTGCTCTGTTTTTCTGTTCAATTCCTGTATTATGCCAATCTGTGAAATAAACCCCATGTAATGAATTTAAATATTCATACTTAAATATCCATGCTAAAATTTCAATATTCATATTTTATAGGATAGCACATTTAGAATTATTTCTCTTTATATTTCATGTCAAAAACATCGTATTTTCTTTTAAGAAAGCATTAAATTTGCATAAGTGTTGTTGTATCAATGCGCATTCTCAATAAATTTATTCTCCAAAATTGAATGATGTAAAATGATTAAATGTGTCTCTATTCATTACATTTACCATTATTATTGAAAATCTTTCACTTCCTTACACTTTTTGACATAATTGCTTTTGACGTCGTTGCCACTAGATCATTTCCAATACGACGAATTAAGAAAGAATAAATGCCCGACATCGACAACTGTTGCCACGCTATAAAATCGTAAATCTAATTGGGCTAGGAAAAGGGGAATCCATCTCTGTTCAAATCAAGAGGAAGAGAAAGTTACGTATAATTTTATTAAAATATAAATTTCTAGAAATACATATTTAATTTAAAACAAGATTGACGTTTGAATTGATTTAACACTATTGAAGATCACATATATTATTGTTTAAAAATGTAGTTCAAATTAAAGAGGACGCGCATTTTTCGTTTTGTTCATATTTTGTACTGTTCAGTAAAATAAAGTTCGACCAATTTATATAAAGCATCCTATCTTTTCCCTCGATTAAATTCATGTTCTACACCTATACCCCCATGTACTGAAAAATGAAATTTCATTACTACGATAATTAATACTGATAAAAAATGTAAGCCGCTTTTCAGAAGCCAGTCAAGGCAGCTTCTTTTGGTCAGGGGGCGCTCATCGCGGCCATGACTGACTTAATTTTAACTAGCTCTGCGTATATGATGTCATGGTGATTAAGAAAACGCGCATATTGTTCTCGGGTTCTCAAGAGGGATTGAACTTGTTAACTGCGACTGTCATCTTACTCCACTGACGTCACTAAATTTCCTTGGACGTCACTGTGTCCTGTATACACAGCCCAATTTAAAATCCTTGTAAAAGTTGTTTACGCCTCGATATTACCACTTGAAAATTAACAAAAATATCTGATGTGGGCAGCACATGACTATCATTATATAATGCAATGGATTTACTACTCTTACTGTAAAAAACAGCTTATATTCTTTCCACTTATATTCTGTCCGAGATATTGCATTTTCGCCAGTTAATTGTCATTTTCATCGATTTAGCGTCATTTTTATCCATTTGGCGAGATTTTTATTAATTTGGCAACATTTATAAAAGTCGCTAAATTGGCGAATTTCCGCCAAATTCGTCAGAAGAATCTCCCCAAGCGTTATGGACAGAGAAATAAGTTATTCTTATAGCAGATAAATGACTATTGGAGTTCAAATACAAATATATTACTCAAAGTATCTTTTCTTATGAATGGAACGAGCTAGATCCAAGAGAATGATGTCACCCAATTTATCGCATGATATTACATATGAAAAGTGAACATGTTTCTCAATAAATTTTAATATATTTTTTTTAATTTATGGGTTTTTTAATAAATTTATTTGAAAAATGTGCAATATTTCGAGAACGGTTGATGCTGACGTTCTAAAGTTTATGTCAATCGTTTTCTAAGGAAAATTTAGATAAGATATGTCTATTTGTGTAACTTTATTTAAGGTTTTGATTTTTTGATGATTTTTTCAAAATTTCACTCGAAAATTTAGGGGGTTCAGAGCATTTGATTACACTTAAAAACAATAGGCTTCCAGTATTCACGGATTGTAGTTTTTGTACCAAATTTCGTTCGAATAGGTCCAATCTTACATCAGTTATCGTCTCCACAGACTCACTAACACAAACACACACACACACACACATACTTTCACACATACACACATACACATGCAGACATGACCTCAAAAATGTTTGATTCGTGTTCAAGGATGCTTGAAATGTGCTCTCCAGTCGAAAACACGAATTCGAATTTTCGACCTTGTAATAAGACTTTCCTTATACATTGTATATAAGGAAAGTAAAAATAGGTTATTCTTATAGTAGATAATTATATTCGCTCCAAGATATTGCATTTTCGTCAACTAGTCATCATTTTCATTGATTTTGAGCCATTGTTATCCATTTGGTGAAATTTTCGTTAATTTGACAACATTTAAAAAAGTTGCCAAGTTGGAGACTTTTCGGCAAATTCCTCGCCAAAATCTCGCCAAGCGTTATGGATGGAGAAATAAGTAATTCTTATAGAAGATAAATGACTATTGGCGTTCAAATACAAAAGTATTACTCAAAGTATTACTCTAATTTCTCATGAATGAGACTAGCTAGATACACGAGAATGGTGTCACCAAATTTATCGCATGATATTACATAAGAAAAATAAACGTGTTTCTCAACAGTTAATATCTTTTTTTAATTTATGGGATTTTTTGATAAAATTTATTTGAAGACTGCAATATCTCGAGAACGGTTCATGCTAGAGTTTTAAAGTTTATGTCAACCGTTTGTTAAGGAAAAATTACATAAGAAATGTCTATTTGAATAACTTTTTAAAGGTTTTCGATTTTTGATGATTTTTCCAGAATTTCACTCGAAAATTTAGAGGGGTACTGGACATTTGATTGTGTTTAAAAACAATAGGCTTCCAGTATTCATGGATTGTAATTTTTGAATTCTAAACATTCGAGTCTTGAATTTTGAATTGTGTCATTCGAATCGCTCCATTCGTTAGTGAGATATCGTCTCTACAGTCGCACTGACACACACACATAATTTCACACACACACATACTTTCACACACACACACTGACACACACACACACACACACACACAGGGATATACACACACACATACAAACACACAGACACTGACACACACACACACAGAGATACACACACACACACACAGAGATACACACACACATACAAACACACACACACTGACACACACACAGACACACACAGACACACACACACATACAAACACACACACACATACAAATACACACACACAAACACACACACAGACATCACTCCAAAAATGTTCGATTCGTGAGAAGGGATGCTTGAAATGTAATCTGCCTTCGAAAACTCGAATTCGAATTTTCGACCCCGTCACAATACTTCCCTTATACATGCAAATATGTATATAAGGAAAGTAAAAATTTAACTCTAATAATGCGAAATTTATTGTGGTTTAGCAACTCCTCTCAAAGTTTAATCTGGATTGTGACATCACTAATGACGAAACTTAATCTCCATGCTCTTAAGCTGTCAACTTTTTGATTCGTTGCCGGGCTTAGTGTCCAACCTTATATTAATGAATCTTTAGCTTTCTGTTAGGCCTTCAATCGAGATAGTTTTCTGGATCCAGGCTTAGTAGTGTATTCCATCTGTGGAAAACACCAATGCCGCAGCAACCCTATTTGGCAGCTGGTGCAAATTAATTTTGACAACGGATATTTTCCTATATGCTGTATGAGTGGAAGCGTCTCGACGCCTCCAAATTAATACGGAACCTACTGTGGGTGCACCGCTCGCACTACCCTTGCTGCGGCTTTGTGAAACACACTGAAAAATGATAGAATTCTTCTTGGAACATAGTAACACAATCTTCACCATCCATGAACCTGTGTTAAATGAGGGAGCTACATTAATCTTCATGTCTACTTTAATTGAGGTGTCAAACCAGCAAACAGGTAGATTGATGTATGTAGCCACGAAGCGAATGCTTGATATTTAATTGAAACACTAAGAAATCTTACACTGTAAAACTAGCCGAAATTGGATAAGTTTGAAAAGATATCTATGCCTTGAGCAACCCTTGTGATTTATCTGTTTCTAACCTAAAAATGCCCAATCATAGAAACGGCCGATTTGGAAATTTATATCCGCTACTCCATCAACTACGTTTTTTTCCCAATGGCCAGTCAAAGACGTTTCCCTTAGCCGTCAAAGACGTTGCCCCAGCGCACCAGTGGGGGTGGGAACACATTGCGCTCAACAACATAAACATCCATGTCTTACGTGGAACTCGAACGCAACGTAATCGTTGGCCTATCAATCGCTGGAAACACTCGCCTTGACCGTTCGGCCCCCACGTCGACTGAAATGAGCCAACGGTACGCGGTGTTCCCAGGTGGCCACCCACCTAAATACTAACCGCGCCCGATGCTGCTTAACTTCGGTGATCTAACGGGAGCCGGTGTTTTCAGCACGGTACAGCCGTTGGCTCCATCAACTACATAAAGAACTTTAAAACTACTGCAGAAATGCCAGTTAATTAAACGTACTAAATTAAATCGAACATGAAATTAAGGAAGGAGAGTGGTTTGTACACTTCCGTTTCGACGGAATTATACTTTAGGGGATACTACATACCAAAATGTTCGATTTTCCAAATAAATGAGAAACGACTCTTTTAAAATGTGATAGAGGCTTGACATTTGGTAAATGGGCCAACCATTGGATATAAAAGTCAAGAAGAATAGTGTTTTTCAAATATTTCATTTAACGGTGTGGGTGATCCACACAAAACGCTCAAAAGCTGAAATGATAAAAAACACGTAACAGAAACTTTATATTTGAAGTATTAGTAGATAGTTGTATGGCAAAGGTGCGATGTAGAATTGCATTATCAGAAGTACATACATAAAAGATAATTTTATGTACGGAAACATAACTAAAACAGGTAAATTTTAGAGTCATTGTCAAGTTCACGAAAGTGTTATGTTCGTCAATTTATCTGAAGGAGTGCCGCCATAGTTGGAAGAGAAGAAAGTGTACAATTTCAGTTTTTCGTAATTATATACATTAGGTCTGTTACAATGCTAATATGGTCGATTTGCTGAATAAATGAAGAAAACATGCTTTAAGTGAGATAAATTCTCGCAATTTAGTGCACGGGTCAATCGATCAATAAATCTCTCAGGAAAAATTTATTTTTTCAAAAATGAAAAATTTTTATATATGCAATGCTCCACATCAGAACGTTCGAAATGCGAATTGATGGGAAAGCTTATTTCGTGATAAGATACGAACTTCAAGTTTGGTGTATAGGTAGATAGTCTGATGGATGGAAAATGCACAATAGAGTGGACGCACTGGAGACAGGAATACGGCAGAAAAGCTAGATAAGATAAAAAATTACCACGTTTCAAACCATTTCAGCAGTCGTAACATACCAACCAGTGGAGGTTCACATGCGTTTGACCACTCAAATAATTCGTTACCGACTGATCTACAAAAGTATAAAACTGTTGAACGGGAAACTGTAATATTTGGAAATTAAATTTGGAAACTGAACATTTGGAAACAAGAGCAAACATTTAGACTTCACTTTACATTCTTGAAAAATATACAAAGAGATTATTCAAACTCATATAATATTCAGATATGGAAAGAAAGAAGGCAAAATACTGAACAATTAACGAGGGTACTGAACAAGAAAAGAGAAGCCACTTACCGGAACCGAGTGGATGTGTAGAAGTAAATGGCAGACACTGGCTATTCTGCAAGGACAATGGTAATTACTGGTGACTTCAATTTCAACATGACCAATTAAAATATTTCTAACATTTATGAACAGACATTTCGATGTGTATTTTATACTGCATCAACAACATTAGACGAGTTTAGACATAATATTTGAAAGATACTTAGATGTTAAGTGTTTGCCCTATTTAGCCTATTTCTCCTACATAGACCACATTGACAGTGTGCAGACATAAATGAATTAATTTAAAAGCTTCCACGTAACAAGACGTATTATACGTTGCGGACGTACCTCCAGTACAGTCCCTCAATTTTTTTTAAACTCGAATTAGGTTCTTAGTTATTTTATATTTTACTCACACAAATCGGTTCTTTAGCGACCAAAAATATTGATGCAGAGATTTTATCGGGATTTCATCGGAAAGGCCGAAAAACGTTCTTTCTAACGGTATTTGAACAGCATCCATAGTATAATTTCTTCATATTAATTTTTTTTTTAAATATATCGAAATTTGCATTTTCTAGATTATGTGATACGTTTTTCACTGCATACGAAAAACTAAGATAAGCACAATTCTATAGTTTGAAAAAATATTCGGTGTGTATCTTCGAATTCTAATAAATATATTTTATTTTTATTTTATAAGTATGTAATTTATTTTCTGATATTTTTTAAGCTAGCGTACCTTAGATAGAAATCAGATTTTCGATATTCCGCAATGAGGTTCCGTACTTTTTTCGACCTGCAGATGACTGTGCATTGGCCACCTGATGCCGGGATTTAAGCCAAGTATACAGAAGAAAGAATCCTTTCAGATGGTTCTTTACTTTATATTAATTAGTTTGAACGTTTATAGAGAGGTGCTCTTTGCGCTTAAACTAAGGATTTCGTATGTGTAGTGATTTGGATCAAAACTGATTTGGCGCTTTGAAAACCGAGTGACATTATTTTAGAAGCAGATGCTGGTTTAGGACCCGGGCAACGGTGAGAAATTCATCCTACTTAACCATAAATTTCAACAGAAATCCTTTCAGTATTTACAACTAAAATTTAAAATACATTTCCTAAACATCGATCCAAGTTTCAGGTCATTAAAAGTGCCTGGATTTGTCAGAGTTACAGAAAAATAAATAATGATTCGCCATGTATTCACGTTATTGCTACTATGCTAAATACATTACCTGAAATTCAGAGATTTATGTATTTTTTTTCAGTATGCGAATAACAAAAGGCATTTGGAAAATATCCATCAATAAACCAATAGTAAAAAGGTTTAATGATCAAGCTAGCAAAGGGTTTCTGAAACGAAAAAATTCATAAATCAAGTCGGGTCGTTAAGAACGGAATGTTTCGTATTACGAGCCAATCAAGGACGGAGAAATGGATGCAAAAAATGTCACCCCTTTGATGCATGCATTATAACTCTATTAACTTTTGACAGATGCAGCGCGCTTTTGGAGGAAAATGTAATGTCGGTTATAATGGGAATTCGAAGGAAATTATGAAATACTTTAAAAATGAAAGAATATAATTTATACGAATAATAAAAAATGATACCTTTCAGGGCCTTGGAATTTGTCCTTAACACATGTATATATTTCTTTAATTTTTAAATGAGAGAATTTTAATTTTTTTGTTAAATATTACAAATTGGTATCTTAGCAAAGTTTCAAAATAAACTAAATCACACTAAACAGACACTAAACAAACTGAATCGCACTAAACAAACTAAATCACACTAAACGAACTAAATCGCACTAAACTGACACTAAGCAAACTAAATCACACTAAACGGACACTAAACAAACTAAATCACACTAAACGGACACTGAAACTAAATGGGACTAAATGGACCCTAGACAAACTAAATCGGGCAAAAAGGACACTAAACAAACTAAATCACACTGAAATGGAAGTTATGGAAAGAGAAATGACCCATATTCTTTTAAATGGTTTATACTATGCATTATTTATATACCATTTTTCAAAACTATGGATCATTTTATCGCGCAAAAATGTTTCAAAATGTTGGTGTACATTTTTTAAGCATAAACATTATATATGCATAAAATCCTAACTATGAATTTTTCATCCTTTTATTACTTTTCTTATATACATAGTATAATGTATAAGGAAAGTATTGTGACGGGGTTGAAAATTCGAATTAGAGTTTTTGACAGGGAGAGCACGTTTCAAGCACCCCTGATCATGAATCTAACATTTTTGAGGTGATGTCTGTATGTGTGTGTATGTCTGTCTGTCTCTGCAATGGATGTATCCACTCTAACTCAAAATCTAATGGACCAAATTTCATAACATTTTATAGCTAAGTCACGTGTGTTTACCTTGATGCTTTTTGTATGATTCGGGTTAAAAGAACATGCGTTATTTTTTTCGAAATGGCCGCAAAAATCTGATGTATCTCCTTTAGCTAAGATACTAATTGACCAAATTTCATGCATTTTTTTAGATAAGTCACATGTCGATTAATCTGATACTGATTAGATTTTTGTAATATTTGGGAAAAAGATCCTGACATTTTTACGAAATGCCCCGCAAAAATCATCAATACCTTGTATAAAAGACTACGTAAGCTTAGACGTATCAATTAAATACTTGTTTCATACGCAATTTTGGACGGTGAAAAGGATAAGACCAACCTCATTACTGTATTACTAACCGTTCTTACGATATTTTAGTTTTTTCGCGCTTTTGCTACATTGCCTTTGATATACGTCCAGTTATCAAATGAAAACGAAAATTGAATTAAATGTGCAAAAAATTCTATGTACACTCAATCCTATTTTTGTGCGGTGGATAGGGACCACATAAAAGGAAACGCATAAAAGAAAACGCATAAAAGAAATCGCACAAAACTTCACGAGTAGCTATAAACAATAGTTTTCGCAACACAATTAAAAAGTATTTTTTTATGCGGTTAATAGGGACCGTAGAAAAAAAGTCTCACGTAGAAAATAACTCAAAACCTTACGAAATAACTAGGAATTGCTTTTTTAAATGAAATCAGGACACGAGGCTTGGCAGCTAATTGGAATCTCGCCAAACCTTTTGGAATCTGATTTAGAAAATACACATGCGAACATTTTTAAATATTTTATTTACATATGTACTTATTTTACACATACAAAACTTTTCAATACGTATATCCATTATCCTTCGTGGTCTGACAATAGGAATGTGAAAGCACTTTGAAGGACGTCAGTTAATATTAGATTTAAAAATTAAAACACACGTAATATTCTTTTTTATTAAATCACTTTATTTAGCGGACTTGTCACTTGCGCAGATCAGAGACGAATAAAAAATAGCAACTCTTTGCTCCCTTCAAGTAAACTTCTTCTACTCGTTAAAACAAACAAAACAAAGCAAGAGACTAGTCGCCAACTATCTCATTAGCAAAAAACCAACTCAGCGACCTAACGAGACACGCAGTCCGTTTCAGGAAAATCCGAACTAACACGATGCAGATGTCTTTCAATGTTTATTTGCGATCAATGCATTTTTGCTTTGCTATCCAAGAATACCATCCCAATATGCTATTGCACATTTCATTTATTTACATGGAAATTCTTGTGCGTTCAACAATTAAATTATGTGATTATTGAATTCAATACATATGTAATGTAATTGGCTGACGCAATACTTATGTAATGTGATGAAATACATATCAAAAATCGAAAAAACTAAATGGCCGATCAAACCTACTAATTTTTTTTATTGATAACTTAGTCAATTATGCTCCAATTTGATTGAAATTTTCATATACCGCACAAAAAAAATCGCACAAAAAAATCGCACAAATAAAAAATCGCACAAAAAACCGCACAAAAACAGGTTTGAGAGTACATTCAAATAATTACGTGCGTTACTTTGTGAAATTATTCTCAATTTAATGAATCATTAAAGAAATAAAACGAAAATAAATTTGAGTCTACAGGAAAAGTCATGCGCTGCCTACGTTAGTCTTTTTCATTTCCTGTTGATCGCATAAGTATGAAAACAATAAGATAATTTCATCATTATGCTAATTATCCAATAAAATATTTGCATTTCTATTTCCGTAGGGAAAAGAAAAGACACTTCCTTCCATAACAATAAACACTTCATTCCATAACATAAAAGAATCCGTTAATGTTCTAATGAAAGCCCTGTAGACGAATATTTGTCTTTTCCATAACACGGTGTCAGCAAACAGGCGGACCATAGATCAACACATCCACAAATCTTTCCTAAAAGTATTAGAGAAGGGAATGCCGTAACGGATAAATTCGCGGAAGTGATAAAAAGTGAAAGCGAATAGTTCTAAGATATTGTTTCTAATTTTGTAATATTAGAATAACAAACATTTGCAAAGAAGTTTCAAATTCAACACTTAGTAGAGTGATATTAATTCTATAATAAGGTGAACTAATTTGGGTACTTTTCTTGACTTGTTTACTAAAATATTATCACTCAACCACTGTGCTGAGAAACTAGATATATTTGTCTTCAGACATCCATAGATGGGGGTTACTTCAATTTACATATTTTTATTTCTGATACTAAAATATTTTGTTCACTAAAGTATGATCATTCAGCCACTGTGCTGAGAAACTAACTATATTTGTATTTAGACATCAATAAAGTATATACTTCAATTTATATATTTTATGAAGAATAAAAATATATATATGTTCTTCAATTTATATATTTTTATATCTTCACATGAATACTTCAGTGGTATTTATGCAGTGAATATTTGATCCATGAAAGTAAAAGTAAGGAGTTAAAACTTCATAATAAGAAAACGCCAATATCGTTTGAGATAATAATTCAGTTGGCTTTGGGATAAGATAAGTAGCTTTGTATTATATGCATTCATATGGCGAAAAGCCTGAAATATTTATTTAAATTGTCCATTTTTTAAAAATACATTATTAGCTCAATGCAAAATAGAAATGAAACAACAAAAAATATTACTACTTATTCAAAATTATTTTATTTTTCAATTTATTTTTATCTCCCTATATTCTGTGCTCTATCCTACAGCTAAAAAATTACTTATTATATATACTCATAATTAGGGAACCGGTAATTTAAAAATAATCAAATATACATATATTAAATACTACGCCTTTCTACGGCTATTTTAGCGGCTACTTTAGCTACGTTAATGGCTACTTTACTAATACTAGCGACACCTAGATATAATTCTCGAAGCATAATGGTATTTTCAAGCGGTTCATCCATAGAAGTTGTATCTCCTTCTTTCTAACTCCATGGTTTGATCCTAAAACAATAGTTTTCAGCTGATGTGCTGCAGTGTCTTTTGGTATCTTTAATGATAGTCAGCTGCGTCGTGGATGGACGCGATTATTATGTTTTATTTAGAAATACTAAATATCTGAATGTTTTTGATGATCGATAGTTTTTCGATAGCCATTGCAGCCAGTAGGGAGTGTACAGAAAAACAGAAAAATGTTTATGGTCAAAACCACCATGAACACAAAAATATTGAAAACTACAACTCTAAAGAAATAAACATCGTTTGATTATCCTCAAATATTTTTTTTAAATAATGCAAAAGTTATCCGATTTTTTTTTAATTTTTAATTTTTGATGTGGGCAGCACATGACTTTCTCTTGCAATAACGTTGATTGTGTCACAGCGAATTTATATATTTGACTTTAAATTAACACTACATAAATTGAAATTTTGGAAATTTTAACAACATATTTCTTAATCTAAACAGAACGATTTATCCGTACTCACTTGCTATTAAAATCTCGCAAAATAATATGTCTATAGGTAAATTCTTGCGCGTC
This sequence comes from Amaurobius ferox, assembly GCA_951213105.1. Taxonomy (NCBI): domain Eukaryota; kingdom Metazoa; phylum Arthropoda; class Arachnida; order Araneae; family Amaurobiidae; genus Amaurobius; species Amaurobius ferox. The sequence goes on along the minus strand of OX578140.1, from coordinate 159,142,281 downwards.
AAAATATAAAAATGTTGTGAGATGTATCTTCTCTTGTGAATGGAACGATCTAGATCAACGAGAATAATTTTAACATATAGTGTCGCATATTGTCGCACTGGAAAGTCAACAAATTGGATGATACTTAACACTTTTATTAAATCGTGTAAAATTTTCTGATGAATTTATTTGAAGAACACACTACTATCTTCAATAGGGTTCATACTAGCGTTCTAAATTAAAGTAAGAAATTATTATTTAATTTACAAATTAAAATGATAAGGTTTTTAATGTTATCTTCAAAAATTCTAATAACACATAATTAAATATACATATGAAATCGAAAAATAATTTTTGCTAGAATGCTGAAATTTTAGGGGGCGAAAGAACAGAATTTGTTATACGTTTTAACACACAGTACACATAAGCATTAGGTGTTTTGTGCATCTCTTTAAATTCATACATATACATATACAGAAAATATATTCACAAACACATATACAACACATGCATTTTTAGTATGTATGTGTAATGTGTTTTGTGAATGCATTTAAACATACACATAACACATACACATCACATGTACATAACGCGCGTGGTTCGCGTATGTGTATTGTGATTTATGCATGTTTATGTGTTTAAATACACACAATATATACACCCAAACATACACACACACAAACAGACACAAGTAATTGACACAAACACGCAATGAGAGTCCGTTCACTTTCCTCTAGGTCTGATTGGTTGCCATTATATATATCTCATGATCGGAGGGAGAGCCCTTTATTCTTGAACGCTGCCTACATCAGAACGCTGCCTACATCAGAACGCTGCCTACATCAGTGTGCTGCCTACATCAGATTTTTTGAATTCACATTGGTTTTTAACACTTTACAACATAGTTGAAAGTGTTTATGACTTTGTTCATTCTGTCTGCCTGTCCGTTAGCACGATAACTGCCGTAAAAATGGCTTTATCAAAATGAAATTTTAGTATGTTTTTCAGACGGTCTGTAGGACCTATGGGAATATAAATGAATATTATCATCCAACTAGTTTTTTATTGAACCCGGGTTGAAAAAATGAAATACATTGAACCCTATGGGACATAATGTTTCAAATATTTTTAAGCGACTTTAAAATTCACAAATTGCTTTTATTTTAGGAAATATTCAAATTTGATTTATGCATGTATGATCTTTCTTGTTATATATCCATCACTTAGGCAATTAAGAAACTAGCAAAAGCCGAACTTTGGATGAAATCGCGGGTATGAAGCATGCGAGCCACATTAAAACTTATTTAACAAATTAATTATACAATTATAACTTTAGAAATATAATTTCAATATTTGAGAATCCTAATACAAAAGATCATATTAAATTTTAGAAATTTAATTGTACTTTCACCAAATTAAAGTATAGGAAAACAAAGGAATCATATATGTGTATCTATTATCTGTGTATCTAAGTATTATTTAGTATTATCTGTGTATCTAAATACTATTTAGTATTATCTGTGTATCTAAATTCTATGTCAACGCAATTACAATATTTTTGATTTTAAATGATAACCAAACTTTCTTTTTTCTTACAACGTAGCCTAATTTTAACGCTAAGCTATAGCATATAGAATATAAACATATCAATTGATTGTAAAATGAGCGGTTTAAGAATTGCTGAATTTTTTCACGCAAAATTATTTAGCTTTGGAATTTAAAATACATAAATTCACAAAAAATATTCTATTAATAGTAAGGATTTTGTTTAAAGTATATTTGAAAGATCCTTCGAATGATGTCCCGATGGAAACTCTGATAATATTTTCAGTCGCTAAAAGAGCAAGGTGTGTTAATGAATATTGTTGAAAATCGTAGTAAATCGGTCTAAAACGCACTAATTCGTATTTAAAAAAATCTGATGTGAGTAGCACATGACTTTCCCTGCAGACTTATATTAACGTTCTCTTTATTTTAATTAAATTTATTTCACTTTTAATTCAATTTTCGTTCTCATTCGGTAACCGGGCTTATTTTCAAAGGTGGCGTAGGGAAAGTACGAAAAACTAAAATATCTCGAGAATGGCTAGTCCTAGTGTAATGGGGTTGGCCTTATTCTTTTCGTCGTTAAAAATTACGTATTAAATCAGCATTTAATGGATATATTTGAAAATACCCAGTTCTTTAGTTTCGATTTGGACGATTTTTGAGCGCCATTTTGCAAAAAAAGGCAGGTCATTTTTTTTTCGAATCGTACCAAAATCTAATCAGCACCAGGGTAACCCACAAGTGACTCATCTACCAAATTTTGTGAAATTCGGTTTACTAGTTTTTCAGTTAGAGTGGATACAAGCTTTTGCGGGCCATTTCGCAAAAACAAAGGCGGGTTCTTTTATCCCGAATCGTACCCAAAACTAATCAGCACCAGACTCGCTCACAAGTAACTTACCTACCAAATTTTGTGAAATTCGGTCCATTAGTTTTTTAGTTAGAGTGGATACAAAATCTGCACAGACAGACAGACACACAGACACACACACAGACGTCACGCTAAAAATGGTTTTTCGTATTCTAGAGGTCTCGAAACGTGTAGATCCGTCGAAAAATCGAGTTGCGATTTTCGGCACGATTCCAATACTTTCCCTATACATTATCATGTATTGCAGGGAAAGTAAAAAACGCCGAGCTGCACCTCGTCAGGTCCTGACGTACTGTGTACTGAATGTCATGGCTTTATGTTACTTATATTTTCTGCTACAAACGACACAGATGAACAAACGCAAAATACACAAACAAATCGATATGTTCCTTTATTATTATAATCCAGAACGAATCACCCGCCGTCGTCCGCGTCTTAACTAAGTGTCCGGTACTTAAATAATGCAGACACAGGTAACACCTCCAAATCGCCTATTTTGAACCAAAATCACTCTCACAATACAAATAAAATCCAAATCACAAAATGAGAATCACAACTACCCATATCGTCAGCAAACAATAAGTTTTATAACTCTAATACTCCATTTTGACGCTTATCAAAATGTGAATTGAACAATAAAAGATTCGTAACAATTCTACGAATGTTTCTTCCCGAATTCCAAGAACACACCCATTATGCATAATCCGCTTACGCCTCTTTAAAATTAATCTTATCGAGAAAACGGAAAGACGAAATCTCCGTTGAAGTGCGGTCAGTTCATTTCGATGGCTGAATGCGATCACCTAGAAAATTACAAAGATTAAAATTACTTATGAAATCAAAACAAAATTGTCGGAATGCTGAGATATATAATGAAGTTTTAGCCAAACAACTACGGAATTACTAATCTTGGTTTTTAGACTGTGCTGATATATATATATATATATATATATATATATATATATATATATATATATATATATATATATATATATATATATATATTAGATTACGTAAACAATGTAAATTTCTATTTTTATATGAAAAACTAAATAAATATGAAAGGATTATCTCACGTATTTGATTTAATCATTTCTGGAAGGAACGTTCTTTGATCTTTCGGATGGTATCAAGATGGAAATCCGGTGATAATATTTTAAGTCAGTAAAGAAACGATTTGTGTGAATATCGCCGCCCAAAATCGTTGTAAATCAAGCTAAAACATAAAATAATTAAAACTTTAATTCAAAGAATAACGAAAACGCCGAGATGCACCTATTTGGGTTTGAAGTACCTATTTGGGTTTTGCATACCTATTTTTCATGACTGTACTCATAGATTTTTGCTAAAGACGCGAACACAGAGGCATACACTTAGACATTTTACTTTATTATGTAACATGCATCCATATTCCATAATGTACAATATGTTTTATCGAACAAAATATCATTTAAAATGATATATAAAATTACATACATCTTGCCGTTTCCGTTATTGTTCGGCGACTCAGAGCATAGTCAAACATCACGAGCCCTTCTACATGAAAGAAAACTGAAATAACTCGACAATTTATCCTAGAATAATGAGATTGCTTTTATTCATTTTGTCGTCAAAACAAGCATGTAAATAATACAATCTTAGTCAATAATAATAATTTAAATAATACAACGTGTGCATGTAAATAATACAACATAAGTCTCTAAAACTTTGCGGGTATTTCGGACCATTTTGAAATAGTTTTACTTTTTTGAAGTAGTTAACTAATTTTCCGACTCATTCCGAAATCTAAAATGCTCGAAAATAATCCTTAAGTGACATAACTAAATATCATAAAAGTTTGTCAAATAGATTTTTATCTAGATAGAATATATTTGCAGAGTCCCCTTCGATGATAAGAGATTGCAATTTCGTCCCAGTGGCTTAACGAAAGAGCGTCGACTGGCCAGTTCAAAGATCCAGAGTTCGATTCCCGGTTGGGCCAGCAAGATTCTTTACAATGGCGCCCGAACAAATCGACCCTGGAAGTTAGTGCAAAAGGTCCGAAAATGACCCTAGAAAGACTAGCACAGATTCAGTGTACTCAGATTCAGTGCCGATTTCAAATCGAGAGCATAGCGACCACACAGAAAGCTTATCTGGCCATAAATATAGCATCAGAAGGCTAACTTGAGGTAAAAACAGTTGGAAGTGGTCAGATTGCCAGTGCACTCCAATCTGACATTAAAGAGTGGAGAATGCAGTAGAAGCATGACAGTAGAGGTAGGAAAATGTAAAGTCCATTTCAACGATAAGACATTGTAATTTCGTCCCAATAGCTTAAGTGTAGAGCATCGGCTGGCGAATTCGAAGATCCAAGGTTCGATTCCCGGTTGGGACAGCAAGGTTCTTTACACATTGCACTGACAAATACACAGTCAAGTAAGCACAAGTTAAGCCAGCTATAGTGGATCAGTGTTTTAAAATGCCTAAATTGTGTAAATCCATCGAAAAATGTCGATCCATTCAAATTTTCGATTCCATTAAAACACATTTCCTACCATGCATTGTATGTCAATTAAAATAAAAACATGTGAACAACTGAACCTCATTACTGGTATTTTTCTTCTATCTCATTTTGTGTCCGAGTTCATTATCCTAACCTTGTTAATTCTCAGCTAGGGGGTGCTGCAATCGCTTTTATCCTATAGGGGCTAGGTCACGTTACTACAAATAGACCTAACATATACACTCATGGACTTTTCTTTACAAAATTATTGGAGCGCTTATGGAGTTTCCTAGGAACCACGTATATTTGTATTTTTCATAACACGATATCGGTGAGAAATCTAACCGTAGGTCAACAAATGTAGAAGTCTTTCAGGAAAGTATTGGAGAAGAAATGACCGTTAAAAGGAAAAATGATTGAACACGGAAAAAGTAAGAGTGGAATTTGTATTACATATTTTTCGTGATTCAACGATATCAGCACATAAATACATCGATGAAGAAATTTCATTTAAGAGTTCTCGCTTATAATTCATTCAAATATAACTTTGTAGAAATGAAAAATATACATATATTGAATAAATATCTGTATAATATAAATTGGACTGACTGAATTTTGATACATCATGAGGATGTATCAAAATTATCGAGCAATTCTATTGTAGAAAGAATCTTGATTTTATTGTCATTCAATCAGCTTCAGCTTCCAGATCAGCGGAAAAGTTTAATATTTCAGATATTCGAGCTATGAGAGATAATGAGAAGGTATATTAAAAATACATTAAAACTATTAAGTACTTACACACTAACTAGAATCCTAATTTTTGTGGCATTCCATCAACCTCAGCTTCTGAATCAACGGAAAAATTTAATATTTAAGATACAAATTAAATATTGATTTTTTATTAATTCGTGACTTTTACAACAGGACAAGTGACCAAAATAACACAAAAAACACATTTACGTACAAATAGCAATAATACCTTAACATTTAGTAGTATATCTACACCCAAGATCAAAATATACTATTACTCTCAGACAAATGCCTAGGATCCAACAGAACCACGTACTATATTGTCTCACCAACAACTGTCTACGTCTTGGTTGCTCAATCCAAGACATGACTAGGGATCAATCCAATAAATCTCTGTCAAATACTTCCGCTCACAAACACATCTTTGGGACTTGTTTTTAGATAGCGATCTGGCAAAAACTTGATTCTATCCCCAAAATAAAATTTGCACACGCTTGTTAAGTTGGTGCTCTGTTATTCGTCACTGAACAAGAAAATATAACAGGCTATTACTTCCACAGAAAAATCGTACTTTAGCGTAAATGACGACAAAATTGAAATCATCACCTCACACCATCTTGTATACAAAATTTATGCTTTAATCAAAATGCATTAAATTTTCAAATATTTATCCACTATGATGACTGACAAAAATAAACGTATCTTTATCATTTTCCTTTGAAAATAAATCAAATATTTAGGATTCAGAGATCATAAATCATTACATTTCCACTCATTATTAAAAAATTTCGTTTCTTTGCTGTTTCCCTCCGTAACTGTTACTGGCATTCTTTGTCTCAGGATTCCATACTAAAGCGGTGAATTAAGAAATAATAAATGCCCCGACATCCCCAACTGTTGCCAAGAAATTAAATCATAAATCTAACTGAGCGAACTGCTCAGCTAATCCATTTCTTACTGTCAAGCTTATAAGGAAAGATAATGAGGTTTTCTTATTTTAAATATTTCGAATAACGACGATTGTGTGTGTGTGAATTATGAAAATCAATGGAGGATCTAGAATTATACTTGAAATTACATAGTTTTGAATGTAAAAGTTACTTACGATATAAGGAGTTTCCTATTCGACTATTATTGTTATAATTTACTGTGTTTACTATGTTAGCGTTTCATTTTATCAAATATGCACCCATCTGCCTTGTACGATGAAAGTCTCCAACTCTCCTGTCAGATACAGAGTTTTCTTTTTCAATGGACAGCCATTTGATATTTCACCATTCGCCTATACACCGGCCAGAACCGTGAACCTGTTATCTGTCACATGACATTGCCCCCGGCACACCCGTGGGGGGTCGGAGCACATCGTGCCCAACGACACAACATCCATGCCTAAAGTGTGGGACTTGAACCCAAAACCAGGCAGCTGAACGATCGCTAGGAAACGCTTGCCTTGACCGTTCGACCACCACGTCGGCCCGGTACAGAGTTTAGTTTCTCCTTAAAGAATATATGCTTTGGTTGATCGTTGCTTGACTGAAACTGCATTTGATCCATTTTGTTCTCTGCTTGTGTTTCTCCCACTCACATCATACTACAAGGCTTACATGTTACTTAACGAATTTGGTTGGGCTTTGGTTAATCGTTGTTTGAATAAAACTGCATTTGGTCCATTTTGTTCTCTGCTGGTGTTTTTCTTTTCTGCTCACACCACACTACAGGGCTTACATTTTACTTAACGAATATATGCTTTGATTGATCGTTGCTTGATTAATCGTTGCTTGATTAATCGTTGCTTGTTGATCGTTGGTCGATGCTGCATTTGTTCTGCTGGCGTGTGCCACACTACGGGGCTTATTTGAACAAGACCTGCACTCTAAGGTGGATTCCCAACAGCGGCGTTCATGAATAGAGGATCAGGACATCCAATCTGTATATAATCCAACATCTAAGAATACGAAATACACACCAGAACTTGCGGAAAACCTACAATAGACAGAATGTGCATTTTGAAATCCAGGAAATTGGTTAAGGAAGAAACCGTAAAATGTTAAAAAATCGACACTTTGGAGTTTGGTGTCCTATTTTTTTTCTTTCAAATTTAATGCTTACAGCGGTGTCGATTTTATTCAGTTTGGATAATTGTGTATGTGGTACGCATTAAAAAATGAACTTTTATTGGAGTTTGTAATTATGAAATTACCCAGAATTGCCGTGGTCTAGAATCAAAAAGCCGTACATTACATTGTTGTCGCATCATAACCCGCCATTATTTCTTTGTGCGTGTTCCTAAAATAAGTATTAGTTAACATACTACGTAATTAACTTCCACTATTTTGAATTTCAAAATAAACATTATTTATTAAATATATTATAATTATGATTAAATTATAATAATTATATATATATATATATTTAAGGGGGAGACTAAGTATGTGAGAGCAGGCATTTATTTGCCTAAAATCAATCATTATAACCTTGTATAACAACTGATTGGTATATACCTTCGTTTTTGCCTTTAGACGTTGAACCGAATTGGGTCATTCATTGTTGCATCACCTTTCAATATTTACTATAGGCTGACTATAATGACTACTGCAACAGCTTGTATATCTGAATACCAACTGCATATCGACTGGGACACTTCACGCTATTTCTTAATATTGCATCGCACCATTTTTTAATATCGACTCTTGTCTGAATGTATGTGTAACTTATTAAAATATTGAATCTCATCTGTTGAATCTTTTGCATGTTGCTGCATCGTTTCACCTGAGGTCTAGATACGCCTTCCGTATCTCATTGGTTGTCTTCAGGGCGATGTAGCAACGTTTCCTCGTTGTTAATTCTTTAAATAACCTGCTGGCTTCAAGTTTGGTCTCCTGTAATTTAAGTGCCCTTATTTATTGATTTACTGACCTCTCAGGTCAGGGATGTTGTAAACTGGTACCTATAAGTCTGAATTTTTGTCTGGCTTGGTAGATATCATAAATCTACGTACATTATCACTACCAAAATGTCTCCTGGTCTCGCAGTGTATTCTTAAATAATAGTTTTAGCATGTATGACATGTCAACCGACTGTCTAGCTCTAGCCGAACTTCCCCTACTTCTATCCTTTACTTAAAAAAATAATATATTCATACATTTATACCCAATTTTCATAATTTCGATTGCATATATTTTGTTGCAATTTTTATAGTATGTGTTTCATATATAAATCAGCACTAATATATGTTAAAAAAGAATCGTTACAACTTGAAAAATCATTTATTTTATCTTTTATTTATTTTATTTATTTATTTATTTTTGCATTCTTTTGTGGAATATATTTGAAAGTTTCCGAGAAATTCCTAAATAATTTTTTTTTATATAAATTTTGCTCCTAAATCTCTCTTGCATACAAATACATTTAAGTTATTCACCATAAATAAACCGAAATAGTGACTCATTAGTTAAGTTAGCTCAAATTTTCTCAACAATACCAGAAACAAAAACACATTTCTCAATATTTTCCTTTGAATCGAATTCAAACAAATGAGATTCATATGTCATTAGTCATTACATTTGGTCTCATTATTAAACCATTCAACTTCTTTGCTGTTTCCCCGTATAATTGCATTGCTGTTCTCTTCATCAGTATTTCCATGCGGTGAAATAAAAAAAAAATCATTTCCGGCATAACCAGCTGTTAGCAAGAAATGAAATGATAAATCTATTTGAGCAAATCGTAGAGCTAATCCATCTTTTGGTGTCAAATTTGTAAGTAAGGGAGGGAAACAAAAGCAGGTTTTTTTTTAAATCAATATGTCAAGTAATGGGGGAATACGTAATGAAGATCAATAGATTAGGTCAAATTACATTTAACAGAAGATATTTACTGGAATGATCAAGTGTCATTTTTTTCAGAGATTGATCTTCTGTACACAAAGCACTACCCAAATAAAGCGATCAGATCTGAAAATACATGTTGGTCTAAAGACTCAGTATGGGGTTTGCAGCCAATGAGTTAAGCGTTTGAGCCCCATTGTCGACAGCTATCGCTAAAATTAGCGATCCAGACGTTTGAACAAAATACGATCTTTCGATCTTCTCTTGCAACCGCACACGAGACCTCTGACACACACCAGGTGTCATCACCACACACATGAGGTAGTTAGTACATAATACCCCCTCGTCTCATTGCTATTGCCAAGTGATCGAAATAGTACTCAATACTTACTTAAATGACCGTTCAGCTATACATCGCTGAAATAATGACCGTTTAGTTATACATCGGTGAAGTAACTTTCGTTTAATTATACATCGTTAATACCTCGACTGGATACAATGTCTGATGGATATATATTTTGTAAAATTCAATAATTCCTCATGTTAAATGCTAGATTTAAATATTGCCTTATTTTAGAATTTAAAACCGCATTTAATTCAGTTCAAAAAATTCTATAAAAGCAAAATATTCTTTTAGTATCATTTTGTTAAAGTAAATATTGACGTAAGATATGAATTAAATTACTTTCTGTATTACTGTAACTTTGAAATATATATTTAATAGGGTTTAAAATTGCATTAATAACACAAACAACATGTAAAATTTATAATCTGCAAGTGCTGCTGATTTCTGTGACAGAACTCTGTGTCAATAATGTAAGAATTCATCTCATTGGGTCCCGACCCAGGTTCGAACTCGGGACTTAGAGCTTACAAGGCTGACATAAGAAGATTGGACCAAAAGCTAGCTTGTGATCCGAACTTATAATTCAAGTGCTGATTTCTAGCATCTTCTATCGAAATTTTTGGCAAGAGCAGAGTTAGCCGCTACCACACACTCCAACAACATTCCAACGACACTTCAGTCGAATTTCGGTAGAGTTAGAGCCGGGAAGAGCCCGAAACTCTGTCGGGCTATCCCCGGCTATTCAAGCCAAAACTCTGCTGGGAGTTGAATAGCCGGGAGGCGTTGTTGAGACCCAGATCATCCGACCTACCAGAAAGGTGTAAGGTAACGGTTTGGACCGCCGGCAAGTGCCACCCAATTTAGACCGGAACCCAGTGGGGGAGGCATCCACAGGGACCGTACCCTACTTCCCCTACCACCAACCTCTCGGAAGGACTTACGGACCCACATGTTTAACGTGATCGTACTCCGCATGAACACGGCGGCAGTTGTAGCAGCGTGCAAATCCAGGGGGCAAACCACCGGACTACCGCGTCCGAAAGGTGCCAACAGCACGCGATTTTCCCAGGTGGTCACCCACCCACGTACTAACCGCGCCCGATGCTGCTTGACTTGGGTGATCTAACGAGAACCGGTGTTTTCAGCACGGTACGGCCGTTGGCTAAGCCGGGAGGCGTTGAAAACCCAGGCCGTTCGACTCATCCAAAGGACTTGAACAACTATTTGAACAGCCGGGAAAGAAAGCCGGGAGGCGTGTCGCACCTCATCGTGGGACTACGTGACGTCAGTCGTAAGAATCTTGGAGAGAGGAGTCGGCTCGGTGTGGTGCTGGCATCTCGTGTTGGTTGCGTGCATTAATTGTCCAGTTTAAGATGGTTGGAATTGATATTAATAGTCCTGAACTAGATTCGAACTCGGGACCTAGAGCTTACAAGACAGACATTAGAAGGTTATACCAAAAGTTAGCCTCGAATCCGAATTTATAATTCGGATACTGATTCCAAGCATTTACGACCGATGTTTTTGGTAGGAACAGAGTCAGCTGCTGCAACAATACAAAAGATGAGATGAGTTCGAGATAATCGAAAGTATTCAACTTCGATAGAAACCAATACATCCTGGGACCAAAATTTGACATTAAATCTGCCAGGGATTTATGACAAAGGCTGCAAAACAAATAGATCCAGTACTATAAACAACGTGATAAAAAGTTATGCAATAAGGTCATTTGATACCAAGTCAAACCGCTGAAATAATAACATGCCGAAGCATGGAGCCGGCAAAAGTAAAATTTGAAGTGATGAAATAAGTTAAAATCTCAGTATGTGATGGTCTCTCCTATTTTGTCATCCATTAAATAAATAGTATAAAAATGATCTGAGAGAATAGCCGACCTAGACACATATTTCCATGCAGAGTGTCAACCAATTAAAAGACTGGTACAGAAATCTATCTAATAGATGACTTAAATATTCAGTACAGGAATAGGTAACAAGGATACATTTTAAAACCGATGCTGGTCACTAAACTACATCACAATTCATATGCTTTGATTTAAATGTCGGCCAAGAAGTCGACCAAGAAATGTCGCCCAACTCAGCTGAAATCACACCACTCTGATTCTAAGATTTTGTGTATTATACTTTGTACCTAGAAAATGCTCCGGGTTTTTTGGGTGGATTTAAAGCCGAAATTAATTGAATTCATTTATTCAACTCTTCAAAAAACATAGTCGCGTCCTTTGTTTTAAAAGATAGGGATAAAATTAACTGGTGCGCAAACCTTTCAGTAAAATAATACACATACACGGGTACATCTTATTTAATTATGTAAGATCCGGCTGCATGCATTTGGAAAGAAAGACAAATCTATTACTCTTGCATGATAAACATCAGAACCATTTTCAATTGAATATTTATTCCATGTGTTCAAAATGCCGATTAAATACATATTGTGACATTCATTTCAAATATACCCTGTATTCACTTAATCTGATAACATACTTCCACAAATGTTTACTTCCTCATACCTATTCATAACAAGAACAAATTCCCTTCCCTTATTTTCATATGAATTTCAATCAAATGCCATTAGTCATTATATTTTCCCTCAATATTTAAACATTCCTCTTTTAAGCTGTTTTCACGCCGTAATTGCCCCGAGCGTTATTTTAGACAGATTCCTTCCCAGTACGGTAAATAAAGAAATAATAAATACCCTGACATCACCAACTGTTGCCCGGAAATTAAATTCTGATTTTAACTGAGCAATCGGTGCAGCCAATCCATCTCTTAGTGTCAAATTTATAAGTGACGAAAAGAGAAGGAAGATTTCTTATCAAAAGACATTCTTCGAGTAACAGAAATGAAATTGCGAAAATATTTGTAAAACTTTAGTCTGCAGTAATTAGTTCAAGTTTGTAAATAAAATGTTAATTATGAATTCATTAATAGATAGTTTGCAAGCGACATAAAGGAATTTTCCATCACATTGCTATGAATTACCAAAGAAGTAAAATTCAACACGATTTGATTTCTTTGCATTTCTTCACTTTAGTTTTTTTATTTTAGTATGTAAATAGTATGTTTTAGTATGTTTAGTAAGTATGTTTTAGTTTGTTTAGTATGTTAGTATGTTTTAGTATGTTTAGTATGTTATGTTTTAATATGTTTAGTATGTTAGTACGTTTTAGTATGTTTAGTTATTTACTTTAGTAGGTAAATTTCAAAACCTACACAAGAAACTAACCTACTTCTTTAATATAACTTCAAGCGGTCAGCCTCGTTTGCATTATGCTTTACTTCTGACTTATCAAAGTCTGAGATAGATTATTTAGAAGATGCCCGCATTGGTCGTGGTTTCTCGTCGAAAAATGTTGAGAGAAAAGAAGACAAAGTTTAAACATTTAGGAAAATTGGAAAACTTGAGCAACGTATATAAGTAAAAATAACACATCAATGCAGCATAGAGCTGTTTCGAGAATACATTGGATCTCCTTCGTCAGTGCAAGAGAAGCAGCAAACCAGAAGCACAAAAGTGTAATGGAAGCACTTAGAAGAAACATAGGTTATATACACAAGACCTGATTAAAAGCTCACTTGAAGAACAGTCTAGCAACTAGACTGTTCTTCATTCTGCTTTCTGATTAGCGAGACTCTAGCCAATACAAAACGAAAAGTAACACACAAGATTGCCGTCCGACAAAACACAACTGGAATATCTCGACAAAACAAATCAAGTCTGAATAACAATAAATGAGACTCAGCAAGATGAAAAATAGGTTAAAACGACAAATAAGAACCTCAAAGGCCAAGGAATGAGACGAAGAAAGCGGAAAATATTTACAGGGCACTCCGATAGACCGCGGCCAAAAATGAGTATTGGACAAGTCATTAACTAAATTACTAAATTTTTTCTGGATATAGAAGGATATATTAACCTTGATTTTCACCTTGATTTAGAGAAACACGCCTTCCACATAGCCCCCCAAAACTTGATTGGTTTCGCTTTGTTCTTTTGATGGTTTAGGGCTGATCTTGATTGGCTTCCCACTTGTTGACGTCGATTCTTCGGGTCAAGTCAGCAACTTAGTTTCCTCTCATCTATACGCTATGACTCTCCTCCGTTTTTATATAATCTCGAATTGGTTTTCATAACATTGTTCCAGTATAATGTCAAATCTTGTGCCTATATTCGTTCGAACGTTTGTTCAGCTTGCTTCACACTATGACATATTAACTTAAAAAGTATTGCTTTTTCTGGCCTCACATTTGTATATTGTTATCATAATTATTTTATTTTGCATTTATTATATTGCTTTGTTACCTAGAAACGCCCTAATTTTTTTCTACTTATGTGATAGAAAACAATATTTTATAACTCGGTTGTAAAATAATTGTTATTGTACCATCATTAAAATTAATTTAAATGTTTTTAATTCGAATCGCAGTTCGAGAGTCTACCTATTGACCATTGTGTCTCCTTTCTATTGTTTCAGTTTTCCTAATATAATGTCTTAAAATATCCTAACATTTGTATTGGGTCTTGATTTTAAGGGGAATATATTTAAGTGATCAGCTGTAATACTAAATAGTAATTTGCTTATTTTTATCAAGTTTATTCAAGTTTAAGCCAAGTTTCATTAAGCCGAGTAGAATATTGATTTAAACTTTCACTTGATGAATTTAAACCAATTTTACAGAATTAGGTATTTAGTTATCTAAAACGAAACAACACAACATTATTTTATCTCTGGATTCTATTAGTTTAGCTATGTGCCCAGCAGATTTAATTTACTTTAATGTTTAAACGTAATTATAAAACCATACCATCCCTGGACTACAAAATATATTTAAAAATAGTTAATTTACAAGTGATATTTAAAATTTTATAAATGAACAACCCATAAACAAACGAAAGAAGAAATTGTTTTCACTTGAAAATGTTCCTTCCGGAAACGTTTAGAATGGAATCTATTTTTTCTGATAGGATCGAGATCCCATTGCAGGTAGCAGCATACAATATATACCTGTTATATGTAATGTTTTCTGCAATGGAAATGCAATCCTGATTAAAAAAATACTGCCAACAGGCAGGTTCTGTGAGTATTAACTTAACCGTCGCAGCCTTGTGAAGCTTAATATTCAATTTTTAAGAAACTGGACGTCGAGTACTTGGTAGAACTGAATTTGATAGCAACAATTAAAGGTTAAATAATAGCAACAATTAAAGGTTAAATAATATCAACAATTAAAGGTTAAATAATAGCAACAATTAAAGGTTAAATAATAGCAACAATTAAAGGTTAAATAATAGCAACAATTAAAGGTTAAATAATAGCAACAATTAAAGGTTAAATAATAGCAACAATTAAAGGTTAAATAATAGCAACAATTAAAGGTTAAATAATAGCAACAATTAAAGGTTAAATAATATGTGGCACATTGCAAATTTTACTACTTCTATTGCAAATATAGGCTATCCATGCTGACCAACGTATAAAAAAAGCAACATCTTTCTTTGTAAATATCCTTTATAAGCGGCAAATCTTATAACCTCTCTTTCAAAACACCTTGTCTATATTTACCCTGAAAAAGTTGAACACACAAATTTGTTAACCCATACTTGTCTAAAACAAAAAACATATGTCTCTAATGCATTCTTTGGAATTTAAATAAAATGAAATGCACGTGCTATTAGTCATCCCGTTTGTGCTCATTATTAAAACCTTCGATTTATTTGCCATTTTCCCACTGTAATGGTTCGAGTTGTTCTATGCAGCAGGATTCACTCCCAATGCGGTGAATTAAGGAATAATAAATGCCCCGACATCACCAACTGTTGGCAGAAAATTAAATCATAAATCTAACTGAGTAATCAGTGAAAACAATCCATCTCTTGGTGTCAAATATATAAATAACAGAAAGAAAACGAACGGGGTTATCTTGAAATAAATAATTCAAGATAACAGCATAAAACTATGAAAATCATTGGTCGCTTTCAAAATTGCATTTACCAGTGCGTGCTTTTAAAATGAACATCGATTTATGCATGGATTACTGTACAATTTTTTTATGAATATTTGATAGAGCCAGTTTTTAGAATGTGGCAATACCAGTATTCATAGCCTTCAGTATCAGCCAATGTTCATCACGTGAGCATTGGCTGTTAAAGAACGAGAAATGCTATAAAATTCTTTTTACGGCGTCGTTTCGACATTAATAGGGTAGTGACAAAACATGGATTTAAGTCAAAGGATTTTCGAATTATGATATTTTGTGACATTCGACAGGGGTTGACACAGCAGGCGACTGACATTTGAACTACAAGAGCTAAAACTTATTAAATGTGTTTGCTAATAGATGACGGTAGGATTCTGATCCCAGATAAGAGGAAAATGGTTTGGACTTCATGGGATAAAATCTTGGTTAATTCAAAAATTCTAAGAGTCCCAATTT
The DNA here is from genome assembly GCA_951213105.1 of Amaurobius ferox. Lineage (NCBI taxonomy): Eukaryota > Metazoa > Arthropoda > Arachnida > Araneae > Amaurobiidae > Amaurobius > Amaurobius ferox. The sequence continues at coordinate 159,126,014 of OX578140.1, read as the reverse complement.
TCTGCGTGTCAATATTTTCAAATGGCAATACAAAAATCGAGTTGGCATAAAACGCACGAAAAGGTTATGTTTTCTTTTAAATTCACAAACAGACGTCTATAATTCGTATTGATTTCATTCAAAATTTTTGATAGTTTTTCAACCCTTCTAATGATATCAAGATGGAAACTCTGTGATAATGTTTTCAGTCGCTAATCAATCGATTTGTGTAAATATCGTCCAAAATCAATGGAAATCGGGCTGAAACATAAAATATCTAAATCAACTAATTCGAAATTAAAAATAGCCCAAGTGCACATATTCGGTTCCTGAAGTACCTGTTTACCAAATTTCGTGACCGTACGATGCTCAGATTTTCTGCTACATACCGCTCAGACAGACATACACACAGACGTCTCCCTTTATTATGTAAGATACCTCAAAGTTTGCTGGAACTGTAAAAGAAAGATGGAGAAGTATTCAAGACCTGATTGGTGATACAGTGAAAGAGACACTGAGAGAAAAGCAAAGGGATATAAGATCGGAATGGTTCCATGAGGATTGCGAAACTACTGTTAAAGAAAGAAATAAAGCAAGAGAGAGGATGCTGCAGAGGAAGGCTAGACATACGGTGACTTATTACAAACTAAAAAGAAGTGAAACAAAAAACTCGTCAGGAAAAAGAAAAGAGAATGGGAAGGAAACAGACTGAGAGTTATAGAGGAACAATATGAAAGACATGCCACAAGAGATTTTTTTAAGGGAATCAAGGAGGTAATAAAAGGATTCCAACTTAGAACAAGTATTTGTAGAGCAAAGGATGGAGAATACATTGGTGGAAGGACGGCGATTTTGGGAATATGGCGTGAATATTTTGAGGAATTGCTTAATGCTGAAGCGGATGGTTCTGAGGGGAGTTTACAGGAGGAAATTGAGCGATTTGAGAGAATGGATTGTCCGGAAAGAGAAAAGGTTTATGGTGTTATTAAGAAGCTAAAGAATTATAAGTCTCCGAGAGAGGACACCTTAACGCAGAACTATTTAAATACATAGGTAATGTTTTCATGGAAGAGATTTATTATATGATTAAAGAAGTATGGGATAATGAAGTAATGCCGAAGAGTTGGCAAGTGGCAATTATTTGCCCAATTCATAAAAAGGGGGACGTGAAGAGTTATAATAATTATCGTGGAATTTCTCTTTTAAACGTTACGTATACATTTTTTACAAAATTGATTAGTATTCGGCTGGAGGAAGACATGGAAAATCTGGCGGGATATTACTAGTGTGGCTTCAGGAAAAACCGATCTACGGTTGACCAAATTTTCTCATTAAAACTATACCAGAGAAATGTTATGAATTTAACATTGATATTCATCAATTTTTGTCGATTTTAGGCAAGCTTATGATAGTATAGACAGAGATAAGTTGTTTTTGATTTTAAAGGAGTTGAGTATTCCTCCCAAGTTAATAGGATTGATTCGATTGACTCTCTCCAATACTTCAACAGCAATAAAAATTCAAAACACATTGTCAGAAGAATTCGATGTAAAAAAAGGATTGAGACAGAGAGATCCATTGTCAACTGGTCTGTTCAACTTGTGCTTGGAATATGTAATCCGAAAAACCAATACTTAACCCAGAGGGACAATTTTTAACAGAACTTGCCAAATTTTTGCATTTGCAGATGATCTGGTTTTGCTGACCAGAAACCAAAGGGCACTCAGTGAGTGTTGTTCTGATCTGCTCTTGTTTTCAAGGGAAGTTGGCTTAAATGTAAATGACACACAAGTATATGATAAATACTAGAAATAGTGAAATATTTCAAGATATTAAACTTTTTGACTGTGGGGGAATAAACTGTGAAAGAGTTAAGGAATTCAAATATTTGAGTTCACTTGTTACTGATAATAATGAGATTAAGCTAGAAATTAGAGCAAAAATTTCTGCTGGAAACAGATGTTATTTTGATTTACAGAAACTTTTGAGGTTAGGCTATGTAAATATTAAACTCAAAATACTTATCTATAAAGTGATAATAAGACCAATTGTTCTTGGGATCTTCCAGATCGGAGACTTGGACTTTAATTAAAAGAGATACTAATCTTTTGGCAATATGGGAAAGAAAAATTCTAGAGAATTTTTAGAGCCATATGTGAAGAAGGACATTGGAGGAGTAGAACAAATAGGGAGGTTTATGAGAGATATAAAGAGACTGATATTGTTACAACTATAAGGGAAAAAATCCAATGGCTTGGACATGTGATCAGGATGGAGGAAAGAAGACTTACTAGAAGGCTTTTGGAGGGAAACCCAGGAGGGTCAAGATCCCTAGGGCCAAAGAAGACCTAGGGCCAAAAGGAAGGAGCAGGTAGAGGAGGATTTGAAATTGCTTGGTATTAGCAATTATAAGAGGAAAGCGGCCAATAGAAAGGAATGGTCAAAAATCTTAAAGGAGGTCAAGGCCCTGCAAGGGCTGTAGTACCATGATGATGATGGCCTTAAAGTTTGAATTAATATTTGACCTGATTATTTCAAAGAAAATTATTATGTACTTAATAGAGCATTCCATAACTACAGGGGGTCTTAAACTTGGCTAGTGCTATATTTCAGGAAACAGCATTCATAAACCAGTTTACGCTTTTTATATGCCCTTCTAAGTAGAATAGCCGAAACATACAGCTGGTTTCACGAAGATGAAACTGCGAAGTACTTCCTCACAAAATTCAGCTGTATGGGGGCATTTCTAAAGTCGAACTATTCCCAAAGTTAAAATATTGCTACCATGGCAGATAACAGAATCCATTAACAGATTTCGCATTATTTACTTTACTCGTGAGTATGGAATAGCTGATACCTTTAACCCATTAAGTACCTTTGCTCCCTTTTGGGGAACACATATTGTATGGCACTTAAAATGCCCCAGCACTTTATGGGTTAATGACTTGCCAACTTGCCTAATCTACCCCCACAGATCTATAGTCTAGAAAAAAGTCTTTTAAAATGTTTTCTGAGGATCCTTGGGGTTCTATGACAGTATTTAAGAGTTTCTACGAAATAGTTTTGTGTAAATTTTCTTAGAATAAACGGAACGTGAAATTCGATTGCATAATTTGGGTCACAATGGGCTTTTTCTCATTGAGTTTTCCGCCATTAAATCGCATTTTAAAAGGGTTCGCGATCAAAAAATGCTGAAACATACTGAATGTTCTAAACTATGTAAATCCAATCAATCTTAACTAAATGAAATCGTGAACATACTTTTTATGCAACATTTTTTACGGGAACTTGCATCATTGGTACAAAATTTGCAGATACTCGATTCTAATTTTCACTCTCAAACTCCATGAGATTTTAAAGCTAGGACATAGTCCATAATGTGAGTATAAGATAACTGAACATCTTGAAATTGAACTTCTAGCGCTTTATGAACTTCTAATACATCGTCAATCGATAGAGGATATTTCCAAAGTTGAACTAATTCCAAAGTTAAAAGTGTGCTACCATTGTAGATAACAGAAACCACTGACCGGTTTAGCGTTTATTAATGCAATCATGAGTATGAAATAGCTGATACACTTAACGCCTTGCCAACTTGTCCAATATATCCTCACAGCTCTATATTCTAGACTAGAGATTTTCAAAATATTTTTTGCGGATCCTTGGGCTCCATGTCCCAATAAATATGTTTTTTAAATCAATAATGGATTTTCAGTCACAATCAATAATTGGGGTGCGGTAACCCAGTGGTTAGCGTGCTGGAATTGCACTCGGTAGGCTCGGGTTCGATTCCAGTCGCTGCCAAGACTGCCATCGTGTTCACGCGGAGTACGATCACGTTAAATATGTGGATCCGTAAGTCCTTCCGAGAGGTTGGTGTTAGAGGAAGGAGGGTACGGTCCCTGGGGATACTGTTAGAAATAAATGACCTCTCATCGCTACGAAAGACTGACAAACGCAAAAACACTGACTCTCGCCTTTCCGCCAGAAGAGGAATGTGTTTACTTCGAGAAATCTGCGCGCGCATCAAAGAGACTATACCGGTACACTTACGAACTGAAGTTCTGTTCTGTGTTGTCGATGCTTCGTTTGATGTCGCAGCAAAATGCTTGTTTCTTTGTTTTCCTATGTAATTTTTAAATGCAGAATCTAATTAAATAATATGTTTTTTCTTCCAATAAAGAGAAATTGTTCCTGATATCAAGATGGTAAACAAACACACTAAAACTGATATTTTTTAAGACTTTAGGAGGAAACGAAGTTAAAATTGCCCTACGCCCTTCAAACAGAAAGGTAAGCATTTTACCTATTATAATTATGCTGTGGATAAAGTAAAATGATATTATAACATTATTTCTCACTGGTGAGTCAGAGCGCCATTACCTCTGCACAACTGAGCTATTATATTTTTATCAGATTATGAGACTGAAGTTGTTGCCTGTCTCGCTGGAGAAATTGGTACTAACTAAATAAAATAGCAGCATTTTTCATGAACAATAAAATATTTGAAAAAGGGCATAAAAATAAGTAACCGAAAAGAAAATTGATATACAAATATATCACAATTATTTTTTCGTTCCCCATTGACATCGTAAAAAAAAAAAAAAAACTTCCAAACCGAAAGTGATTTTTTTCGGAATAAGATTAAAAGGAAATATCGCACTGCAAATAAACAAAAAAAAAGGGGGAAAATATTTCTCAAGGAAACTAAAAATAAGATATAATGGCATCTATCAAGGAAAGTCACTTGATCGAAAAATTAAACCAGGGCAACTATTCCAATTGGAAGTTTAAAATGGAAATGACATTGTTGAATAAAGAATTATCAGAAACGATAACAGAAGCGGCTCCGGACCCAATTACCGACGAATGGCAGAAAAAAGATAGAAAAGCCAGAGCGCTAATAAATTTATGTATAGAGGATTCCCAAATCGTTCACGTCAAGCATCTCACCACGGCGCGCGATACTTGGAATGCGCTTCGCGCAATACACGAAAGAGCTAATTTATCCAGCAAACTATACCTTTTACGAAAGTTGTACAGTATAAAGTTAGATGAAAGGGGAAACATGCAACAACATATAACCAAAATTCTGGAAACAGTGGATAAACTTAAAGCAATCGGGGAGGAAATAAATAATTCGCATATATCAGCACTATTTCTGTGTTCGCTACCCCCCAGTTACGAAACGCTGATAACGGCGTTGGAAGCGCGACCAGAGGATGAACTGACGCCGGAATTCATTAGCAGCAAATTGATTGATGAATATAATAGACGTAGGGATCACCAAGAAATGCCGCAAAACATGGCAAAGGCTTTTCACGCGAATAAAAAATTCTCTAACACCTATGGCTACAAAATGGATAACAAATACTGCTCACATTGCAAAATGAAGAACCACAACAAATCTGAATGTTGGCGTCTAAAGAATAAGGCCAATGAGCCCGGCAGATATAAAGATTATAAAAATAAATTCAGACACAACTCATCACAGTTAGTGTATGAGGGAAACGACAGACCGGCCGCGAAGTCACGAACACAAGAAAGATATTCAGACACTGTAGATAAAGTAGGATCGAAATTTAGAGACTTAGCGCTCATAACCAATCAAACTGAAGAAGACAGCTGGATCGTTGATAGTGGTTCCTCATCCCACATAACAAATAATGAGAATCTATTCACTAAAATAAATAATGAAAACAAATCGGAAGTTATCGTTGCTAACGGTAAAGCCTTAACCGCCTATGGGTCAGGCGAAGTAAAAATAAAAAGTCGAGCCTCGGATGGAGAGATAAGACAAGTAACGCTACAGGAAGTACTATTTGTGCCAGAACTGAAAGCTAATTTATTTTCCGTACGAAAAGCAACACAGCGTGGATGCAAAGTAACTTTTACTAAAGACAACTGTCAGTTAACTTACAATGATGAAATATTCTTAGAAGAAAAAATAAAAAATAACCTATATGAGCTAGACTTGCTCACACCACAAAACAAAAATGTTACATATATGGTAAATAACTGTAACAACCCCAATTGTGTTACATTATGGCACAGAAGAATGGGTCACAAAAACTTCGGCTCTATAAAGGAAATTAAATCGAAACAGTTAGCCGAAGGCATAAACATCAACGAATGTAAACATGAACTAAATTGCGAAACTTGTATAAAATCAAAACTCACCGACATGCCATACCCCAAATCTACTCAAAACAGGGGGACTCATATTCTACAACTTGTGCACAGCGACGTATGCGGACCAATGCAAACTCCCACTATAGGAGGAAAATCATACGTGCTCACATTTATTGATGATTTCTCCAGGTACACAATGACCTATCTCTTATCAAAAAAGAGTGAAGTTTTGTGTAAACTGAAGGAATACATCGCTTTTACGACAAACAAATTCGGAAAAAAACCAGAAATACTGAGAAACGATAATGGCGGCGAATACGTCAGTAAAGAATACGAGGAATATCTAAGTGACAACGGCATACATCACCAGTTGACCGTGCCACACTGTCCATCCCAAAATGGCGTAGCGGAAAGAAAAAACAGGCCACTAATCGAGATGACACGAGCTATGTTGTCAGAAGCAAATTTAGGCAAAAAATTCTGGGGAGAGGCTATAAACACTGCCAATTACCTACAAAATAGACTTCCCACAAAGGCCAATACAAAAACACCCTACGAAATGTGGACTGGTATGAAACCAAATCTTCGTCATTTAAGAGTCTTTGGCTGTAAAGCATATTCCTACATCCATAAAAGCAAACGAGGAAAATTAGATGAAAAAGCCCAAGAAGGGATTTTTGTCGGATACGACGACAGATCAAAAGCTTACAGAATATATACAGAAGGAAAAAACATAACACTTGCTAGAACGGTTAAATTCCTCGAAAAATCAATGCAAATTTCAGAATTAAGCTCAAAGGAATTATTCGAAGGAACAGATAGTGAAGTCGAAAAAACTAATGCTCAAACAGATGAAAAACCCGAAGAGAGCGAGATTGAGTTTGAGGCACCGTCAGATGATGAACAAATAAATTCTGAAAACATAACCGCTAATCAACCTCGCAGATCCGAGAGATCGAACAAGGGAGCACCTCCCGATCGACTCATTTACTTAGCGCAACAAGCTAACACCGTCGAACCCAGAGACTATAATGAGGTACTAAAAATTAAGAGCCCACAAGAGAAACAAAATTGGCTAGACGCAATGGAAGAAAAAATGCAAGCTTTGCAAGAAAATAACACATTCACATTAATGGACCCCCCCGCATGGAAGAAAAATTGTAGGTTCAAAATGGACATATAAAATTAAACACGACTCTCAGGGAAAAATAGCTAAATACAAAGCTAGACTGGTAGCAAAAGGATTTTCACAAAAATACGGTGAAGATTATTACGAAACTTTCGCACCAGTGGTCTCACACAGCACAATTAGAGCATTCCTGGCAGGAGCAGCATATAGAAAATATAACGTACAACACATTGATATCAAAACCGCTTTCTTACACGGGGATTTAGACGAAACAGTTTACATACAACAGCCAGATGGCTACATCTCCCCGGGTAACGAAAACAAAGTATGGAAATTAAATAAAGCTATATATGGGTTGAAACAGGCCGCAAGAGCCTGGTATCTAAAAATAGGTGACTCTCTAAAACAACTAAAATTCGTGCAGAGTACTACGGATCCATGTCTATTCAAAAAGGGAAAAGGAAGAGAAACTATCTATATAATCGTATATGTGGATGATATTCTAATATCAGGATCAGAAGAACAAATTGACAAAACAACGAAAGAACTGGGCAGACAATATGAATTAAAAAATTTGGGTGAAGTTAATTATTACCTTGGAATTAGCATAAGAAAAAACCATGATGGAGATTATCTATTAAATCAAAAAAATAAGATTGAAGAAATTGTAAATACATTTAATTTGCAAGATTCAAAACCCTATAGTACACCAATGGAAACTGGATATTTGAGAAATGAAACAGAAGAAAACCTGCTTCCTAATAACACTAAATATCGCCAAGCTATTGGAGCTCTTCTATATATTGCCACGGTCACAAGACCAGACATCACAGCCGCAATAAACATTTTAAGTCGGAGAAATGAGAAACCACGTCAAATGGATTGGAACGCAGTAAAGCGTCTAATAAGTTATCTAAATCATACAAAGGATCTAAATTTGGTAATAAAATCAACGACAAAACCAATTCTTACAAAATACGCTGATGCCGACTGGGCAAGCGATAAAACGGATCGGAAATCCACGAGTGGTAATCTTTTCTTAATTGATGATTCTCCTATACACTGGTTAAGCAAAAAACAATCATGTGTTGCACTTTCCTCAGCAGAGGCGGAATATATATCCGCTGCTAACGCAGTTCAAGAAGTACTGTGGTTAATCAACCTACTCAAAGATCTCGATATATTTCAACAGCTCCCGATTACTATTTTCGAAGATAACCAGTCATGTATAAAAATGATTGAATCACCGAAGCACATGTCAAGAACCAAGCATATTGACATCAGATTCCACGCCATAAGAGATTTTCAGGAATCGGGTGTAATCCAGTTGAGTTATCTTCCAACTAAGCTAATGACAGCGGACATGATGACAAAACCACTGCCAAAGCCTGAATTTCTGAAGCACAGATCCAAACTGCTACAGCCGTGATATGCAGCTCCAGAGATCAAGGGGGACTGTTAGAAATAAATGATCTCTCATCGCTACGAGAGACTGACAAACGCAAAAACACTGACTCTCGCCTTTCCGCCAGAAGAGGAATGTGTTTACTTCGAGAAATCTGCGCGCGCATCAAAGAGACTATACCGGTACACTTACGAACTGAAGTTCTGTTCTGTGTTGTCGATGCTTCGTTTGATGTCGCAGCAAAATGCTTGTTTCTTTGTTTTCCTATGTAATTTTTAAATGCAGAATCTAATTAAATAATATGTTTTTTCTTCCAATAAAGAGAAATTGTTCCTGATATCAAGATGGTAAACAAACACACTAAAACTGATATTTTTTAAGACTTTAGGAGGAAACGAAGTTAAAATTGCCCTACGCCCTTCAAACAGAAAGGTAAGCATTTTACCTATTATAATTATGCTGTGGATAAAGTAAAATGATATTATAACATTATTTCTCACTGGTGAGTCAGAGCGCCATTACCTCTGCACAACTGAGCTATTATATTTTTATCAGATACCTCCCCCACTGGGTTCCGGTCTAAATTGGGTGACACTTCCTGTTCGTCTAAACAGTTACCTTACACCTTTCTGGTAGGTCGGACGGCCTTGGTCTCAACAACAACAATCAATAATTGGAAACTTAAGCAAGCTCGAATACTTCTATAGTAGCTCAAAAACGACCAAATACTAACTAGTGATGCTTTTTACTGCACGGAACTGACATAAAATGCTTTGGAATGCCTACTACATTGATGTATTTTCAGGTAATAAACTTTATGTTGTTGTTGTTGAGACCCAGACCGTCCGACCTACCAAAAAGGTGTAAGGTAACCGTTTGACGGCCGGGAAGTGCCATCTAATTTAGACCGGAACCCAGTGGGGGAGGCATCCATAGGGGCCGTACCCTCCTTCCCCTACCACCAACCTCTCGGAAGAACTTACAGACCCTCATGTTTAACGTGATCGTACTCCGCATAAACACGGCGGCCGTTGTGGCAGCGTGCAAATCTAGAGCGCAAACCACCGGGCTACCGCGCCCGAAATGTGCCACCAGCACGCGGTGTTCCCAGGTGATCACCCACCCAAGTACTAACCGCGACTGATGCTGCTTGACTTCGGCGATCTAACGAGAACCGGTGTTTTCTGCCCGGTAGGGCCGTTTGCTTAATAAACTTTATGTGCCACTCTTGTCTCAGTAGGGAAATAAAACACTGATCTCTGTATATCAGATGCCGCTTGAATTTAGATTGATATTGAGCAACTGAGATAATTATATTTCCTTCTAAAATAATATATATTGTTGTATGACAAATATAATCAACACACTCTTGAAACACTGCCCGAAAACTGCGAAAACGTGCATGCAGATCGTACCTTCGATCAAGCCATGTAAATGATAAAATGTAGTTAAAATAAGCGATCAGGATGATTCCATAGCAAGAGCTTATTCTTGAACTAATATAAGGAGCGTCGCATTGGATTTTATCTGACTAATTTTGTGGTTCCTTTAACTTCAGTAATCTGTTTCAGATGCCTCGGCGATGTATTATGCAGCAGTACGAAAGACCGAAGAGTTCAAAAGATATGTATCAAATATGCATAAATGTAATAATTCATTGCGTGTTTTATACTTAATTTTAAATGAAAATAAGAATACTGTAAATGAACTCACTATTATAAAATGAAACGTTTTCAAAATGTTTCATTCCGCTATTTTAAATGACAAATAGTTGCTAAAGGAAATCGAATAAATGTTTAAACAGCAAATTTTATGTAGTTGCCATTTCATTTGCTATTTTAAAAGATAAATTAATGTATATAAAGAATGAAGATATGAGTACGAGGCTGTAAGAAACACACGCGTTGTACGCTGTGGACATTTTCCTCTGCCTAATTATCTTCATTAAGTTCAAAATATGCTTTTCACGGAAATTAAAATAAGGCACTACATTATCGTCTCCTGGAAATATTAGCATAATAAAGGTTCTTACTTGGTATAAGATCGAGTCACTCTAACGAAATGCTTAATTCCATCGAGTAATACAATGCATATTACAAAACCATTACGATACCAGAGAATTTACAAAATGGCTCCCTCGAGTCGTTTATATACAATAAAGCTACTTTTGGAAACGTTGAGGATCTACTGGTGTCATGTAAATATTAAATAAATATTCATGAGAGAGAAATGTTAAGAGACATTCGTTATTTTAAAGGAAGAACATTTTCTATGGTGTAGTAGCTATATAAACTTCAGCAAAAAGCATACATCAATTAATAAGATGCTGCATCTAGTAAAGTGGCCGCTGGGGTTTTCAAGTTAAAAACATTCAGTGAGGGCAGAGCATGTAATTTTCCTTATGTGAAACAGTAAAACCTGCATAGTGCATACGGCGATCACTTACAAGTCTTGCATAAAGTGACCTGTTAGACAGATAATTGCTGATTACAGGTATAATTAAAAGCAAAACACCCCAGCTCCTTTGCTTAAAATGTAAAGTACACAACGGCATTATTAAAAGTAATGATATGTCAACTGCATTGCAATGGATCGGCGAAAGAATAAAAAGTCATAAGATTTTTCACAAGAAAATTGCCACAACAGTTCTTTTAGTCATCGATCTTCCTCATCTCACAGCATACGGACTCATTTCACAATACCGTCATCGTTTAAAAAATAACAAACCAACTCTTCCCCTGTGGCCACGTTTATTCCAGGGACTACTTTTCCATTCCATCAGTTGATATTTTACCAGAACACACCATAGTTGTATTAGTAGTAGTGTGGGAGCCGCGCCCACATGGGCTCATGGAGCGTATAACCACGTTCAATCGAACGGTTTTGTGCTCCGAAACACAAAGGAAGGACAGGAGCTGCCTAAGCAGCAGGAGAGAATGCCTTAAAGGCCAAGAGTCAAGCCCAGCAAGGACCGGACAGGGGTTAATTCACGAAGATTTTTCTGTTTTGACTCTTACGCTGGCGGACTTTCACGCCTTCACTAGGACCAATGTTCAGCATGGGGTGTTCTTTGATAGGCGATCTGGATCTTTCTATGTACGAGATAAGCACCTGACCTGTGATATCACTGGGCATCTGGACTTTTGCCTCCTTCAATCTTTCTATTATTCTTTCGACATTTTTTCTTCGCTCGGCTTCTTTTTCTTCATATGTTTCTTCATCTGTATCAGTGTTGTTGTTGGTTTCTTCCGATTTCGTATCTGAGATGCTTCCTTCTGATTCCGATTCAATACTCCCCTCTGGTTTCGTATCTCTTTTTCTTCTCCTGAGTTTTGTTCCTATTCCCTCTTCAATTTGTCTAAGTTTGGATTCTATTGTTTGAATCCTCTTTTCCAGTCTTGAGTTGGTCGGGGTTAGTTTCTTAACTTTTTCTATATAGTGGTCCGGAATCTTTTTTACAGTTTCCTGAAGTTCAACCAGAATTTTTACAGTGTGCTCATTCACTGTTTCTTTTTCCCCCTCTTATTCCCCCCTGGGCGATGCATTTTCTGCAGATTGTTGCATACTCCTCTTTTTCCTCTGTTCCCGTTTTAGCTGCTCTGTAAGACACTTTATCTCTTTTTATTGTTTGTTGTATCTCACGTTCCTTCTTCACGGGGCTACAGTTTATACTTGTTGCCAAATGATTTTTCCACACCTAAAACAAGATTTTATTTCTACATCACATACTGCCATTTTATGTTTTCCACCGCATGCACTACACTTGGGTTTTTCAGTACAGTTCCGTTTAGTGTGGTTAAAATTTAGGCAATTTTGGCAAATTGTGGGTTTTTCTATACAGGGAACCACTCTATATCGATTATACCCAATCTTAAGATATTCTATTTCAGTTTTCCCTATTTCGCGTAAAATGATCACTGGAATTTGTTCTTCATTTTTAGGCTTAGTAAATCTTACGATTTCACTCCATGCGATACCTTGGATATTCAGTTCTTCTGGTATTTCTTCTATCTTTAAGGTAGTCTCTATGTTCCGGATGATTACTCTGTTGCTTATTGATTCTTCTACTATTCGAACTGTCACCAAATATCCGCATATTTGCGTTTTCTTTAGTAGGCTTACCCCACTTCCACATGAGTTGACACTAACCACTAAGTTCCCATTCCTCGTAGCCTCGACACCTTCTACTTTCCTCGTTCCCAGATATTCATCCAGTTCCTTTCTTTAGCTCCACTGGGTGCACTTTTAAAATTTTTCCATTTGCGCTTGTGATGATAATCCTGAAAGAGTCGATACCATTTTGAAAAGATATTTCGGCTTTTCCAATGTCAGTCCATTCGTTTGTTTTCCACCGCTCCGTATTCGGGGATATTCTCCGGGTTTTTTCTGCCTCATTATCAATGTCCGAGTTACTCCGTTCACCGTGTGACTCACTAGCACCGCCTGACTCGACTTCCATGGACGTTTCACAACCTCACCTTACATTGACCAAAAAATTTTCTCAACACACCGTTTAAAAAAATAAGTACATAAACAGTATATGATGATGCGGCAACTGCCAGCTTTCACTGAACAAATTGCCACAACATACCTTTTTGTCATCGATCTTCCTCATCTTATAGCAACCATGACTCACGTCACAACACTTTCATCGTTTAAAAAAATAACACACCAACTCTGCCCCTGTGGCCACGTTTATTCCAGGGACTACTTTTCCATCAGTTGATCTTTCGCCAGAACATACCGTTTAAAAAATAAGTACATTAACGGTATATGAATGATGCGGAAACAACCATCTTTCACTGAACAAACTGCCACAACATAACTTTTTGTCACCGATCTGCCTCATCTCACAGTTTACTCATTTCATAATACATTAATCGTTTAAAAAATAACAAACCAACTCTGTCTCAGTGGCCGCGTTTATTACAAGGGCTACTTTTCTATCAGTTGATCTTTCACCAGAACACACGGTTTAAAAAAATAGGTATACATAAACAGTATATGAATGATGCGGCAACAGTCAGCTTTTACTGAACAAATTTCATAAAACATACTATGGCTCAATACAAATATTGACGATACAGGTCCGCACAACTACTCTCCAAAACACCTGACTCCATGAACCAAACCAGAACCAAAGATGTCAGCCTGCATAACCTATGTGCCTGCTTGCCCCATAATTTGCGCCACCTGAAGAAGTAAGTGCCCACACTACTAGTTGCATAACTGGGTTTTTGATTCATACTCAGTCATCTGATCCGTGTCAGCTCCATTTAATGCACATCTGATCAAATCCATTTGATCCACATCTGATCCCGTCCATTTCATCTGGATGTACTACTGAACGTATTTGTTAGTTACAGTTTATATCTATATTTTATAGATATAATTTAGAAGATATTTTGACTGAAAGTATGCAAAGTCAAGTAAAAACTCGATGGGACAAAAAAATTTTAGTTTTTTCAAAAATTAAAGTAAGCAGTTCAAAATATAAAAATATTGAAATTGTTTGTGTATATTCATAAATATAACCCTATTCCTCTATTATAAAACATGTAAACATTGTTAACATTTATAGCTGTGAGGTTCGTATATATAAGCGTCCAAAGCATTTACATTTCACATGACTGTGATTTCAGCCAGAACCCCAACCATAGATTGTATTCACCTAAACAAAAATACATTGTGGCATTCCTACTACACTGAGAATAATGCACGAACTCTTATTTTTAAACGCTAATCTATAAACATCAATTCCACAATAAACTTGGTAATATCTATCCTTTGAAACAGTATACAAGTATTTCCAGCCTAACAAGAGCAAGCATTCCAATACTGCATTAATTACGTCTAGCCTTCAATTACTTTGGGTATTATTATCCCTCCCTGAACTATAATTGCTTCACGAGAAACTTTATTAAGCGATTTTCGAAACATGCTATAACTTTCAAAGTTGGGGTGTTACTTCGTCAGTAGTTAATGCAGTGTACCAACAGCAGTTTGTTAAATCTCTAGAGTGAATATTGTATATATTACCAACAATATGTTGCGTATATGGAGTTAATATAAATCATATGATATACTTTGCTTTGAGGGTTTATAAAATGATAAGCCAAGGATGTAACGATCTAATCCCATGGAATATGAATTTTGTAACGGTATTCTGAAGTTATTGCGACCGAATCTTGATTTTGTTAAACGCTGTAAATAACTAACAAATTGAGAGGGAAATGATTTAATGAGCGTTTAAGGGTACTTTCTTTTTTGACGAATCTGTAAATATATGTGAAAATTTAAAACCATTTGCAACTTTTGCTAATAGGAGCTACGTCACTACTTTATTATCATGACATTATCGTGTATTCATTCAACACATTAATCGTGTATTCCTTTCACAATAGGTCTACAATTTTTATCAGTCTTTCCACAAGGATCCACAAAACATTTAGCCAACCGCAACGTTATTTATAGGAAGTCGACTGCCAAGTAATGTAATCCCTTATCTCAATGTTTCCCAAACTTATAATGATCTGAAGGGGGCAATTTTAAGATTATTATATGGGGCAATTTTAAGATCATTATATGGGGCAATTTTAAGATTTAATTTTATCGGCGTGCTCCCACTCAATAAGTTCATATGAAATTTTAATAACACTATTTTGCCTGACAGATTACAGACTAATGCATTGTTTTATTAATATACTAGTTAGTGTACTTTGCGTTGTCAGGGGATCGTGGCGTAGCGTGCCTCTATTATTTTTTGTTACAAGCGTGTGTATTGATAAAGTATTCTTTAGTTAGTTTTTAAAAATTCCCTGTAAGTTCCGGTGAACGAAATTTAAAGAACGTTATAGTAATACGCCAGCTTATAGCAACCACATCAGCAAGAAAAATAAATATAGCCAAGGCGTATCGTACTTGTTTCTTAAGTACATGTGTACCAAATTTCATGGCCTCACAACTTAGATTTATATATTTGGCATCTGCTTTCAAAATATATGAGGCAATTTTAACTGTTGGAAAATTTTAACTGTAGGAAATTAACAATTTTATTGACTCTAAAATTTTGCATTTATTCTTTGTCTGAAACTTATGTCAATATTTTCTTCACTCAAAATTTATCAGTTTCATTTTTTATTTAACAGCTTTATAAACAGTTTATTTATATATACGACTTCAATGATAATTATATATAGAAACGAAGATGAATGTTGAACTTTTTTTAACTATTTTACAACAGTAGCCTCCTTTGTTGCCACGTGTTAAAATTTATCTTTTATTATAATATATTTATGCTACATACGCCGAGAAAAAATATTATCCTTCTTGTTGGCGGTAAACTGTGCATTTGGACAATTTGAAAGAAATATATTAATTTGATTTAAAAAATATAATTAAAAATTTGGAATAAAGCCTTCGAGGTGCATTCATTCAGATATAGATACTACTGTATGAAAAATCACCAACCTGTAAGTGTGGTAGATATCGCTCGTCATCGCAGATAGACACACAGACAGGCAAATTCTTCCTTTTATTGAAATAAATTACAAAAGTTGCATAAAATCTAATAATTGAATTTATAAATGAATTGTATTTGGACATTATCAGAATTTTATGGAATAATAAAGTGATAGCACAGAAATTACATATATAAGAATGACAGATTGTTAAATCAAAGTTGTCAAAGAAGAATTTCATTCATAAATGAATTGCATTTGAACATTATCAGAAATTTATGGAACAATAAAAGTGATAGCACAGAAATGACATATATAAGAATGTCAGATTGTTAAATCGAAATTGTCAAAGAAGAATTTCATTCATAAATGAATTGTATTTGTACATTTTCAGAATTTTATGGAACAATAGAAGAAGAATGACATATTGTTACATCAAAATTGTCACAGAAAAATCTAAATTAATTTTATGTAAGCATTTTTGTATATGTCATTTTTATGTTATCACTTCCGTTGTTCCTTAAAATTATGTTAATGACCTCCTTTATGGGTACCCCACTGTTTAGTTTTAGTAGCATATGACAAAAATACTGTAAGTTTTTATCTTTTTAATGCATTCTACAAAAACCATGTAACTTAAAATGTTTTATATAACAATATATTGTTAATGGATTTATAACAATTTAGTATTAATTTATTGTATGAGGAACAGGGCAGGTTATAAGGTAGTTTACGAGCATACAACAGAATATAAACGAAAAATATGTGAAACATATGTATTTTAATGTGTATTCCAACTGTTCCTTAAACTTTTAATATTACTTCGATAAGCGAAGTAAAATTGGCTTAATTCTTTCCTATGTTGGCAAACCTCTTAAACATTCTTCTTCAGAAAAGAAATGTAAAATTTTTCATCTTAAATATAAATACAGATGAAAATATTGAAAAATACAGAAATTTCCGCATTCTTGTTTGGCTGTGTTCCTCGTAGATTTCGCGCCATAACCTGCATCAACCTGTTCTGTACAAGCAATCTCTCCTCTAATCACCGATGATTGGCTGATTGGTGAACAAGTATCCCAAATCTCATATGAAAAGTTTTTTCTGGTCGGTCTAGAAAAATTTGTCCAGCATCATCGCAATTTTTTTCGGTCATCACACACGCGTTTTCCCCCAACTCGGAGTAAAAATTATTCAAAAAGTTGGTTATCTGAAAGATTGCCAGAAAAGGTTTTGAATGTGATGTGGGCTTTATAGAACTTCCTTGTTGAAAGTAATCTTGCATCTATTAGGTGACTACAATTGTTTCGAGAGCATTATAAGTCCCTTCCTTCAGGCCAAAAGAACAAGTAGAACAGTATACGCCTTTAACGATCGCTCAGAACGAATCTTGGCATGGAATACGGTGAGTAATTAAAAATAGAGCTAGAACACATACAGCAAAAACTCGCATGTGAGTGGTATCAGCACCGGAGAAACTCATAAACACATATCCTCAGGACGTAAAAGGGGTCTCCCCCCGTCGTTACACACGAGTGGAACATGTTTTGAAAAGGACATCTTAAGTATTGAAATGAGATTTAAAATTAATCAGGGATAAAAATAAATATGAGCCGTTGATTCATTTGTAAATAACGAAAACGTATAGAGTAAAGAAAATAACAGAAGGAAATAACCGGTTCCGAAAGTTAATTTCATCAACCTACTACTATAATATCATCAGTGATTGAGACTGGGTAAAAGAAAAAAAAAAAATGTAATACAGAAAGAAGGACAAAAAAAAGCTTTCAGAAACTCTATGAGGTAACTTCATCAACTAGATGAAAATATCAATCAATTAGTCCACTTAAAAATATCAATGAATAAGACTGGAATTAAGAAGGCTCTAACCAAAGTGAAAGAAAAACAACCGATTTGGGATGCTTTATGAACTAATTTTTAATGTCAAGGATGTGTACAAAGAATACTTTTATGGTTACGAATATGTAAGGAACTGCATATTTATCAATAACAAGATTATCAAAGTTGGATGAAAAAGAAATTTATAGTTGAAAATAAGTAGAGAGGTGGATAAACAACCGACTTTGGAGAGTTGCGATAGTAGTTTCATCAACTATATTCAAGTAACCAACGGACAAACTACTTAAAAAATAAATAAAATCATGGACAAAGCGTCTTTAAAATGAAAGGTATTTTATTTAAAAATATCCTAAAAGACGTACAAAACATATATTAAAAACTGCTAGAGAGCTTCCGGACGTATATACGCTTTTCAGCAGTGGCTTCATGTAACCACTGATGAAGGGCGTACGTATATACATCCGAAAGCGCTCTGGAAATTTTTAATATATGTTTGGTACGTCTTTTGGGATGTTTTTAAATAAAAGACCTTTCGTTTTAAAGACGCTTTGTCCTTGATTTTATTTATTGAATGCAAACGTGATACCACTTTTTGATTACTTAAAAAATACCAGTGCAAAATACTGAAAATATAAATATAAACAAAAATTAAGGAAGTAAACGGTTATGGAAATATATATGTATTAACTTTAGTAGCTAAATTCCAATAAAAAACGAACAAACAACTTTAAACCACCATTGGATGAGATTGAAATTGAGTAGGAACTAATTAAATAATTGACAAAAATAAACTGGTTTACCTACTCTTTTGGCCCGGAAAAGAGGCTTATAATGCCACTAAAACAATTGTAGCTACCTAACTGACATATGATTGCTTTCATCAAAGACGTTCTATAAATATATGCAGGTATTTTGATTAAACTCTTCAACTGTCTTAGGTTTTCAATCAATATTTTTTCAAGATAATCCTTAGAACATATAGATGCAATAAAGATAAAATAAAATAGATAAAATAAAATATGATATGGTTCAGCACATGACTTTCCCTGCAGACTTACATCCACGTTCTATTCATTTTAATTAAATTTAATTCACTTTTAATTCAATTTTCGTTCTCATTTGGTCATTTTCAAAGGTGGCGTAGAAAAAATATGAAAAAACTTAAATATCTTGGGAACGGCTTGTCCTAGTGTAATGGGGTTGATCTTATTCTTTTCTTCGTTAAAAATTACGTATAAAACAAGCATTTAATGGATGCATTTCAGCATACGTAGTCTTGTATTTTAGATTTTGTCGATTTTTGCGGGCCATTTTGCAAAAAAAGGCAGGCAGGTTAATTTTTACCGAATCATACCAAAATCTAATCAGCACCAGAGTGAACCACAAGCGACTTCTCTACCAAATTTTGTGAAATTCAGTCCAATAGATTTTTAGCTAAAGTGGATACAAACTTTTGCTGGCCATTTCGCAAAAAAAGGCGGGTTCTTTTTCCCGAATCCTACCCAAAACTAATCAGCACCAGATTCGCCCACAAGTGACTTACCTACCAAATTTTATGAAATTCAAACAATTAGTTTTTTAGTTAGAGGGGATAGAAAATCTGCACAGACTGACAGACAGACACACACACACACACACAGACGTCACGCTAAAAATAGTTTTTTCGTATTCTAGAGGTCTCGAAACGTATAGATCCGTCGAAAACTCGAATTGTGATTTTCGGCATGATTTCAATACTTTCCCTATACATTACCATGTATTGCAGGGAAAGTAATAAGTATGCATTGTTAAAACGAGTCAGACCGTCCCTGTTATCTAAGAGATTTAAAACACGAATTCTTAGTGTAGAAAGTAGACGTTTGTCTGAAATGAGAAATATAAAAATAGAAATATGCATAATATTCTTGAAAATTAAGAAAATGTAAAACATGTGTCCTCCAAACCCAAATTATCATAATATTTGACAGTACTGAGATTTTGTCCAAGAATACTCCTCGTACAAAAAAAGGGAAAGGTTTGTCTGAATTGGAAATTGCAGGTCTTGGGACATTTGTGATCTGTATAAGAATGTGATCTACTTAGTAGATTTTTAATTACCTGTAATTAATTCACTAGTCTTTTGCCATTTTCGTCAGAATTTGAATTATTTGGGCTACATTAACACAAATGTAGTAGTCCACGCTTAAAGTGTCCCACATTGAGTTTCTAAAGAAATTTGCAACCGAGAAAAAACCACCTGTGATTATCAAATTGACTAGGAGAATAAATGTGAATTCTAACTTTCTTTATCTATTAGTTATATGCTTCAGAATGTACATGTAATCACGTTTCATTACAAATAATAATAACTATTACGTGTTTGATGAGTGAGTTGACATTTTTAAACAGAAAAATGTTGTACATATTATATTGTTGACTTCTTATAGAGCGATGGGAAGGGGAAGACGAGTAGAAAGAAAACAATATTTTTTCTCAAGTTTTTCTTATCCACTTTGAGCAATCACGGTGTCTATCGCTAGTTGACCTGTATTTGTGGCATCGTTTGGTGCTCTATGCGGTGTCGGTGCAACGGCATCTCATAGCCTGCCGTGCTAAGGAGTTTATTGGATAGCTTTGGGAAGGAAGGGATATATTTTTATTTTATTTACGGTAAAAAAAATAAATAAACTGATATTTTCGTCTTTATATGTTTTAAGTTTATCCTATAACCGTGACTGCTAAAATAGTGCAACTGCTGAAAACAGATACTGTTAAAATGCGATTGCTAGTTGCGGGCACCGCAGGTAGTGTCGTCAAACTTCAAAGTTAGACTTTCGAATTAAATTTTAAAATATCTTTCGTAAATTACATTTACTAGTTAAAGGGATTAAGAACTTTCTTCGAATAATGCATGCACCGTTATCCTTCAACATTATTCACAACGGTGTTTCCCATTTTCAGCTTCACATTATCCTTTTCAGAGTATGACTATTTAGAGCTTAAGAAGGGCCGGCATTTTAATATCGTATTAATTGCCTCTGAGCCTCAATTACTTTCAGTATTATTATCCCTCTCTTAATTATTATTGCTTCCTAGTAAAATTTAATGCGCTATTTTCGAAATACGGTTTTACTTTCATAACAGTTCGGATTTCGATACAGAAATGATATATCTGTGTATATGGCTACTGTTTACTGAATGTTTAAGATCAAAATACATTTTTGAAAAGTGTTCTCTAGGGTAAAATGCAACATTTAAATAGTAATCATTTAATTAAATATACATACATAAGTATAGTAGTTAAAAGAGAAATATATAATTACTGACTCATAGTTTCTTGTCCTAGGCTCAATGTTCACCTAGTGGAACTAATTAAATTATTCAAACTCAATAATTTAATAAGTATTTTCTAGTAGTATGGTCACATATTTTATTTTAATTAAATTGCATATAAAAATATCACTTCTACTCAAAATTAACAATATTCATCATAAAATATTGCGCATTCAATATTAAATATTTAAATTTGGCAATTTATACATTGAGAAAACTCTAGAAAAATACAGTATCAAACTTTGGCATTAACATTTAGTCATATCGAACTAGTTATATTGAATAACATTATTCTACCACTTACTTTGTGTTTCTTCACAATTTATTTAAATCTGTACTATTATGTTATGAAACTAATCTCTTATTTATGTATGTAAATGCAAAAGCGAAGTCCCCACTCAGCCTAGAACTGGGCGAGTTTTTTTAAACGTAGGTATCGAACTAAAGAGGGTACAAAAACTTTTAAAAATTCAAAACATTTGATAGATTTTTAATTATTTTACAAAAAATTTTCATTTTTGGGGGTAAAATGAAGGGTGTTCGGGAAAATCTATCTCCTCATTCAAAAATGAAGTTAAAACCTTTGTTATTTTTAAGGATAGACAGATAAATTTTGAAGGGAGGACCCGAATTTTCGATAAAGTCGAAAAATATTTTTTTATAAATATAATAATATAATAAATTTTAAAATATCCGAAAAACACAAAAGTATCCATTCCGAACAAAGAACTTTTCCCCATCTTGCTTACGATTCTGGGAACTGTCAGAGTCGCAACAACGGGTGCCGGCCCAACAAGGCGATTAAAATACAAATTTCTAAAACCTCTAGTTTTACATATATGAATTTAAAATTTTAAATATAAGATTATTGCTTCATTATAAGCATTCCCTGAAAAACTGCGGTGTTTCGATGAAAACTTCGTATTTTACACTTTTCCGGCGTATTGCTCAAAATTGAAATTAAAAATAAATATACATTTTTTAGGTACGGTCTTCAACAATCTTCAATCTTAAATATCAAGTTTTGCCTCAACAGAACTTCTATTCTGTTCGTCGTAACTTTATATGTTAATTTTTTTACATTAAAACAAAGATTTCATAACTTTGTAATGCTGAGAATCAAAACTATGTCAATAACTAATTCTTTGAGGTTGGGTCTTCTAATTATGTCCTCCTGGAGTTTTATGTATTAGCTCTACAAATCATCAATTCCTTTTGTTGCAACTTTATTTGTTAATATTTTACAGTTAAATTCATCTTTTGACAACTGTTTTATATGAAATATCGCTCTTTGCGGTCTTCAAGTGAGGAATGGATGAGATCGATCAAATCATGTGACAAAGTTTGTGGAGTAGGGGGTGAGTGTAAAACAAGAGAGACGTAGTTTAACTTACATCAGAATATTCAGTTATATCGCAGTCATACTTTTCTGTATAGTGAGTGCTAAAACTGATAGCAAAATATTCACTTTTATCATAGTCAGACTGTGCTGTAGAGTGAAAAATTTATGTATAAAGATACGATTCTATCACAGTCAGACTTTGCTGTCGAGTGTTAAAATTTGTATCTACATGTGCAATTTTATCATAATCAGAATATGCTATAGAGTGATATAAATAAGCAGTTTGGTCGCAGTCAGACATTGCTGTTGTGATAAAACTTATATCTGGATATGCAGTTTAACCTCATTCAGATTTTGCTGCAGGTTGATAACACTTATATCTGAATATGCCGTTTCATGACAGTCAGGTTTTTCTGTAGAATGATGACACTTAATTAGAATATTCTTTGTACTGTTATATGCTTCCGATGGCATAAAATTGGCAGTGATGGTAAAGTGGGAAGGGAGCTTAAGTCATGCAGGCAGTCGACGCTGGGAATAGATGTGGGAAGACTTAGCGCATTGGGAAGGGTAAGACGACATCTGTGATGACGGGAAACACTTCGGGACTCCGGACAATTCCAATTATTTGAAGTTGGAACATGATTGATAGAAATGCAACAATCGCATATGGAGATAGCGATGGATGAGTGGCGTGTTAGCAGGAATGATGAAAGACGAAATTCAAGCAATTTAATTCTTCTTTATTAAATGAGATTTCCCTTATTCCACATAATTTACATCAGGATTTCATGACCTCAAAATGATTACAATAATGTTGGAGAGGTGAGCATGAGCTTTCAATATACTTGATGATATTTATTGAATGTAAAGAGAATAGATATTAGAATTTATCACATATTTCAAAATTACCGATAACATATAATTTCCTAAATTAATATCATCTCACAACGCGACTTGAATAATTCACTCTTTCATTAAATTAATATCATTTATATTCTCTTAAAAACAAAACGTTCCATTTCAAAACCCACTGGCAAAACGCGACCTGTCCTATTCACGGCATATCGCCAACTGAACTAATCACAATATTCTTACCGAAGCGTCTTAGTGTCAATGCGCGTGTGCTCATGACGAAACAGAAAAGAGTTCCAATGCATTTTAATACGAAATGCGAATCCGGGTAAATATACAATAGCGCGGAATTGTAACATTGCGCCAAGGGTTATCGAAACAGGCGGGAAAACTTCAAGAAGCCGAAATACATAATTGGCGCTTTATCAATTTGGAATATATATTTGAGAACAAGTTTTAGAATTGAAAGGAAAATAGAATTTGTCAAATCTGAAATTTAGAAGGGAATAATTAAATAACCGGGGTGTGCATTTCATAACAGTACTCAGTCTCCTTCATAAAAGTTCTATCAAAACACCTCGCTTAGTATAAAATATATTTTACTTAGAAACGTCTATAGGAATTTCCCCTTTTATATATCAGATTAAACTTCCCAATTGAAAATAGCCCGCCATAAATCACGCTTACAAGTTAAGAAAAATGATCAAGAACTTTTCAACTAACCTGAGAATAATCCATGCAACGTTATTTTTCAATGTTACTCAAGACAGGGTTACCCATTTAAGCAACTATTCGTTTCAAACAATGTGCAAGTATATGTGGCAAAACAAGAGTAGGAATTCTAATAACATATTAATTATTTCTCGGTAGCAATTACTTAGAGTATTATTATCCGTCCATTAACTGTAATTGCTTTACGCGAAACTTTAAGCGATATTTGAAACATTCTAGGAGATTCATAAATGGATTTTCATTACAAAACAGAAAGTAAAGTCTTGTATCAACTGCAGTTTATTGAAACTTAAAGAGAAATACAGTGGTGTTCAAAATATTGCATCCTCTCGATAAATTCAGTATTTAGGATATAAATGTTTAATATGACTTAACAAACCCGGATGCTGCATTCTATTTTAGTACAATGGCACTTATATGAAAATTTAGAAAATTCAGTGTCATTGACGTCTATTGCTATTGGGCAGTAGACCATGTGATTCGAAAGCTTAACAAAATATTTCTTTAATTATAAAAAGCATTTTATTAATAAATATTTGATAAATGTAACAGAATGCCACATATTTCTCTTTTTTAATTAATACTTATTAAAAAAATAATGTTACATATTTCATTATTTCGGAATATTTTGTTGATAAAGATCCCTAAATAAATATTTGTGCATTGCTTAATAATATGCTCTTCAATGTATTCATCAATATTATATACTTTAAATGCCATCAATCATCATCAATTCAACAATATTATATATTGTTACTATGTTACTCTCCTTTTTCCCTATCAATGTCTTAAAAATATGTGGGTGATGCAAATTTTTAAACGCCACTGTAGATATAAGAATAAAGTTTATTGCTTTCCCTATATGCATAGTATAATGCATAGGGACAGTATTGTGCATTGGTTGAAAATTCAAATTCGCATTTTTGATGGAAAAACAGGTTTCAAGCATCCCTGAATACGAATACGTTTAAGGTGATTTGTGTGTGTGTATCCGTAAGTCTGTGGAAGCACTATCCCATAAGCAAATGAAGAACGATTTCACAATTTTGAAATTTTGAAATGTTATCGATTATTTTGCTAAAGGCACAACAAAAAGATTCGGAGTATAGTATAATGCATAGTATAATGCATAGGGACAGTATTGTGCATTGGTTGAAAATTCAAATTCGCATTTTTGATGGAAAAACAGGTTTCAAGCATCCCTGAATACGAATACGTTTAAGGTGATTTGTGTGTGTGTATCCGTAAGTCTGTGGAAGCACTATCCCATAAGCAAATGAAGAACGATTTCACAATTTTGAAATTTTGAAATGTTATCGATTATTTTGCTAAAGGCACAACAAAAAGATTCGGAATATGCATATTCTATAGTGTTTAGTTCTACTTGTATCACTATCATTATCAAACTGAAAAATATGTATCACACTGAGCTTTAGTACTCATATTATTCATATATATTTATCAAGTTTTAATATCGTAGTGATGTTGATAGGTTCATTTGTATACGAAAGAAAACTAAAGCAACAAACTGGTTCAATAATTCTATTATTTTGCCAAGAACACTTTAAAAATGCTATTGGTGAACAATATGTAAATCAATATAATTTAATAATTATGTGTATTAAATTTTATTAAAGACGACCGAAGCGAAGTCCGTTTTCCATTACTAATGAAGTGAAATCAACATTTGTCTGAATTTTTTTTATCCATTTAACACAAAAATTACAATATGCTGGAAGATAAAATTTTAGTACATACGTGAAATTGCACGCAAATTTGAAGAATCATAATTTCAATTATCTAAACGAACTGTAACGGGGCGAAACGCCTATTTTTAAAATGCGCATACTCACAAAGTTTCTTGTAAAAAGAACCATTGTTCTACAAAATTTAAAAAGGAATCCAATATTAAGATTTAATTTGGTTGCTAGAAGAACGTCACGTCATATATGTCACGCAGTTAGAGAGTTACCCCTTTACTTCCATGATGTATGCAATAAAACACAAATCCATTGAAATACGTTTTCTTTAATATAATGTGTTACTATGATTCCATTGTTTTCCTATATTTTAATTTGTTTAACATACAATTTAAATTCTGAAATTTCAAACAATTTTCAGTATTAGGATTATGGCGAAGGATCATACATAAGGCGAAGGTGAGATGTCGTATCTTAATGTCGTATCTTAATCATGAGGCTGTCATGCATGCGATGCATGCAAAGCAGAGAGTCACTGGAATTCAAGAAATTTTTTATGCTAATCGCATTTATGCTAATTACTTGATCTGGAGGCTTTATGTAAATCGCTGGAGGAGTGTCGCCATAGGATTCTCAAATGTTGAAAATATTTTTTAAACTTCTAATTTCAGAATTTGTTTATTAAATTAAGTTTTAATTGGAAGAGTGTCAGATCTCGCATACTTCATACGTGTGATTTCATTCACAGTCCGACTTTTATTAGTTTTTTAAGTTCCTAAGTAATGGAAACATACTAAAAAACATTTAAAATGCACAATTTATAAATTAAATAGATGTATCTGAAAATATATGAAATAAAATATTAATGTTGCAAAATATTTTCTTCAGCGTTGAAGTGTTACAAAACCTTTTACGTTGTTGTTCAAATGTTTCAAAATGTACACGTCTCGAAAACAGATGAATTGCGCCATTTTGTTTTCAACACAAAATATATATTGTTCGAAAAGTTCTTTTCAAACTCTATTTAATAGTACCATTAGAATTTCTCGTAAATTAAATTGATGTAGATTGTTTTTGAAATGCATTAAACAAATGTGTTTTAAAATTGTATTATACTTTTAAAGATAGAATTTTTTTTATTAGTAAAAACGCAATTTCTTTTGAAAAATTGCAAATGTATCACGCAAATAAACGACTCAAAATTGGAAGTGCAATTTAAAATATACCACTCAAACTTTAGCAGAAATAACTAAAAGTAAACTGCGTTACATACATAGCATAAAAGAAATTGGTAACGATACCAACTAGTTTCAGATGCAAATAAACAGCTTCCTTCTTCAAGAAGTTGAGCAAAAGATTTATCAACAAAATTACTAACTGACAAAGATAACCGGATGAAATATGACTAAGCCAAACTTTATCTTTATCATGTTTCCTTGCTTTATTTAAGAAATAAATGTAGAAAATATTAAACGTCTTTGACTTAAGTCTTTTGACGTCTTTGATCCAAAAAATCTCAATATTTTTTTCTTTAAAAAAAATCATAATTTTCTGAATTGAATTGCGGTCGGGTGTTTTTTTTTCTTTTTTTTTACGGCTGTACATCTTGGCGCTTTTTTGGAAGACAACATGTAAAACTATTTTAAAGTAGCCATTTAAATTATTTTGTACAACTCTAGATTTTCAATTATCAATATTGATAGCATATATTTTAAAGCATTTTAATAATTAATTCATCAATTTGGCGTCATTTTTGTAATTTTGATGATATTTCCGTCAATCTGGTGCGAAATATTGTCATGTTGGCGATATTTCGCTAAATTAATCGCCAAATTTATCGCCACGCATTACAGACAAATGAAGAGAAGCGCCTGTCCTATAAATAGCTATTGGCGAATAGTTAGTCTTCAAAATTACCTAATTATAACTTCTCTCATGAATGTAACGAACTAGATCCACGAGAATGTTGTTGACAATTTTATTGTTTTCATTATAATGTATCGCATGACACTGTATATGAAAAGTAACCATATTTATCAACAGTAACCTTTTTCATTTTTAGATAAATTTATTTGAAAAATTTGCAATATCTAGAGAAGGATTCATGCTAGTGTCCTAAAGTTTGTGTTGTTCATTTCATTATTTAACGTGATAGAACACCAAGGTATATGGATCGTTCTCTTTCGACATTTTGCTTATTCTAGTTTTAAGTAGAAAGCTTTGGTACATTCCCACCTGGATAGATTTGTACTTGGCGTTAAAATATGTGAGTTAATTTCGTTCTGGAGCTGACGCTTTTCATTGTTTGGTGGAATTTTTTTATAATACAGTTGGTTTTGTTTAGAGATTTAATTTATTTGATAATTCTGGTCCCAGTTGAGAAAATATTATTAATTTAATATTCAATATTCAAAGTATAACGAGTTTCATTGTTTGTGGGATAGTCACGCTTAGTTAGGATGTCTTGAAGTCGTATATCATTTACGATTTGTTAGACTCTGTCCATTATACTTGGCGAGAAATTGGAATTTTGGCAACAAATGTAACAGATATTTTAAAACGTTGTCAAATTGATAAAAATGACGCAAAATGAAATGAAATGTTGTCAGAAATGTAAATGTGAACAAAAGGCAGTAAATGTGAACAAAAGGCAGTACAGGCAGCAAAAGGTATACCTTACCATATTTCTATTTAAATATTATTATTTGTAAAGTGTATTAGTGATATTCGCACGTCTTAGTAAATGACATAATTTTATATTTATTTATTACTTTCCGTATCACCTGAAAATAAAAAATAATTGACAATAATGCTATCCATATAAAACTCAAAACATATAAAATCAACATTGGAAACCTAAAAAAAATAATTGATATCCTCTAAAAAACATCTAAGATATAAAAAATAGGGCGAGAGTGAAGTTTTCTAGTTCAACTTAACTCCCGTATTCTCATCTCACAGATAAACCCGACAAAATAAATGAACAGAAGAAAAAGTGTTTAAACTATATCTAATTCTAAACTACATCCAAGTTTAAAACAAATGTTATTTGTGCTGTAGGACATGTGAAAATGTATTCTCTTTCTTATTTTTTACTTTATTGAAATGTTAGTTAGATCAAATATCAATACAGCCATTTTTCATAGCTAAAAGCAGTCGAAACGGATTCAGCAGGTTCTGATACTTGTCATAAAAAATCGCGTGGCACACACAATCATTCTGAAAAGTGTCGAGTCATGTTCAGTAAGTAGTATAACCTGCCATTAAAATCACACATGGTATGCGAAAATAGATATTCCCCCAATTTAAAACAGTTAAAGTTTCGCGTTTCATAGCATTTTTATGAATATCCTTAAAATATTCCCAGTAAAATTAAAAAAAAAATTGTCGAAACGTGTTCAGCCAGTATTATAACCTAGCATTAAAATCGCACATGGTATGCGAAAATAGACAACATTTAAAGTTTCGCGTTTCATACCATTTTTATGAATATCATTAAAAAAAATCTGACAACATTCCCAGTAAAATTTAAAAAAAATTGTCGAAACGTGTTCAGCGAGTAGTATAACCTATCCCTAAAGTCTCGCCTGCTTTTAAAACATAAATCTTGGCTGATACACCTCTTCTAAAAGGGTCAAATCCTGTTCCCAACTTGTGGTAACATCAAAAATGCGATATGCTAGTTCACTATGGAGTGTTAGAAATCTCCCGATACTTCATTCAATGGCTTACCCCAAAAATCATTTCATTAAAATTGAGAAAATTCAATAACACATACATAACATACATCCCGTCTTTAAAATTCTGATGAACGGTCAACGTAAAAAAAATTAATTATCTTCCTTCATTAAAACATGCATGAGCGTGAAGCTTTACTAAAAATATTAAGTCATCGTCCGACTACCGAATTAAAAGTTTCATTAACACAAAAAGCACATTCAGAAATTAATTCTATTAAAATTCAATAACACGCATGTATTTCATTCAAGCGCCAATAGAGGGAGCCACCATCACTGTCCAAACTTTCGTAAATGTCTTCAAGCACTTTCCAAACCATTCCATAAAAACATTAATTACCCACGCTCCAATCACCAAAAAAAAATAATCCTCTTATTAAAATTCAATTATGACTATATTCTATTTTTTTCATAATATATTTTATTTATTTATTAAAAATTAATTAAAATATCAATTCACTCGCACCATGCCCTCGTAGAAGTTCAGAAAATATTCGAAGTACCCAACTCCTTTCGCAGGGAAGACATCATTCATTCACCATGTACCTACAAGTCTCAATCTCTATACTGGTTAAAGCACTTTCCTACGGTGCAAGGGGTCCCCAGTTCGAATCCAGCTCTGTCCAGAACCAATTCTTTCCTTTTAGCCATCACAGTTCTCCAACCTGCCCATAGAGGGCGCCACCAAAATTTCCAAGATGGCCGCCAAATTCTTCTTCAACCCTACTGTCTGTGTCAGTACATGACGTCATCCGATAATCTTATCGAGTGAGTCATCCGATAAGATAAGCCGATGACGTCATCCGATAAGATCAGATAAGATAACGTGACGCCATCCCCGATGACGTCATCACATTGGAATGCGCTCCGCAGCTCCGCCTGCGGCCCTTGAACTGTCCTTTCTCTTCTACTACATCTATATAAATAATGCCATCTATATAAATAATGCCTTTCAAGTAATATTTGATTTCGTCTTGGCTCCATATCACCTATTTGGGGGAATAAAATACTTCTGACGAAGAGAATAAAAAAAATCTAAGGTATTCAGCATCTCCACATATTGCTGTGGATATTGAAAGAATAGGGTAGATGTTGTGGTTACGATCTAATAAGACAGTTATGCTAGTCATAATGTACAGTGCGCGAAAAAAATATAAGGACAAGTGAAAATTTTCCTAATCTAGAAATCTTTTAGATGGAAATGTATGCAAATTTCTTAAGTAAAAATATTGATAAAATTAAGATCTCTTTCATGCAAATTAGTTAAATTTTCCAAAAATAAATATGTATAAATTTACTTTATAAATTTTAAACCCATATGATCTTAGAAAAAAGTAAAAGGACAATTGTTTTTTCATCTAAAATTATACTAAAATTTGCATACTTGAAAGCAGAAAATGACCATTTTAGCTATAAAGACTGGGTTTCTAAACAAAATTCACACTTGCCTCATTTCTTCACGATATTTGCACGATGTTAAAAGGAACTTATAAGGAACTTAAAAGGTCTGTCTGACCTTAAAAAAGGGAAAATTCTTGCTTTTAAAGAATGTGGATTGAGTGAGCATGAAATTTCGAAAAAAATTAAAAGTTCTAAAATTGTAGTTTATAATTTTCTAAAAGATACTGGAATGTATGGAATGAAATAGCGAACTGGTGGAGGACCAGAAGTTATAACGCATCGACAGAAAAGAATAGTTGTAAGAAGAGTTGAAAGAAACTGCAAATGAAGTTAATAGAAATTTGGAGTTATATTATATATATTCCACACGAACAGTTCAAAATGTTTTGAATAATCATCTGAATATTTGGCATGGAAAGTTAATGTCACGTCCGCCTCTTCAAAAGAAACATAAGAAACGAAGACTTGAATTTTCAACAAAATACATTTCCTTCAGTCCTAAATGGATTGACGTAATCTTTTTCGGACGAAACGAAGTTCAATCTTGATGGGTCAGATGGTTTTCGCTATTTTTGGTATAATCTGAGTAAAACCAAAGAATTTTTTCCGACGTGGGGGTGCAGCAATGTTTTGGGACGCCTTTGCAGCAAATGGAACCACGCCTATAGTCTTTATCAACTACATAATGAACTCTGACAAATATGTTGATATGTTGGGCGAACATTTGCTACCTGCGGCCCCACTTATTAGCTCAGGAAACTATATTTTCCAACAGGATAACGCTTCCATACACGTTTCTAGGAGTGCAAAACACTGGTTTGAAGCTAATTCAGTAAATTTACTGGATTTGCCGGCGAGGAGTGCCGATCTAAATCCAATAGGAAATTTATGGAGCCTTCTAGCCCGAGAAGTTTATAAAAATGGCACACAATATCAGTGTAAACAGAATATTCTGTTAGCCATCAAACAAGCTTGGAATAATATTTCTATAGACACTTTAAAAGAACTTTCAGCATCGATGACCTCTCTCGGCTTATTCAAGTAATTGAAGAAAAGTTTGTTTTTCTGATTATTAAGAGAAATGTTAAGTAATTTAGAACATGTTCTTATACTTTTTTCTATATTTTCTTTAGTGATAATCTTTATAAGGTGAACTTTTGTAAGGTTCATATTTGTTGTTTTATGTGTTGTAAATGTTATTGTATAATTTCATATTAGAGGTCGAAAATATCAAAAATGCATTTTGATAAAATAAAAATAAAGTATATTTTCATTCAATTATATGTTGTCCTTATACTTTTTTCGCGCACTGTAGATATTCAAATGAAAGAATTAATATTTTAGACTACATCTAAGTTCAAAAGAAATATGACTGTTCACTGATACAAACTAACGATTTAAAGACATTTGTGTTATTCATCTGTACTGTGGTTAATTTGAATAGTACTCGTTTTTTATTTTCCCTGCAATGCATGATAATGTATTGGGAAAGAGTCTAAAATTAAAAATTCTAGTTTTCAATGGATGTATACGTTTCGGGTACTTTAGAAAATGAATGAATACCTTTAAACATGGTGACTGTGTTTGTGCGTATGTGTGTGTGGATGCAATGTATGTATCCACTTTAGCTCCAAAACTATACGACGAATTTTCTAAAATGTGTTAGGTAAGTCACTTGTAAGTTACCTTGGTGTACGTTTTCTTTTGTTTATTTACTTTGGCAGGTTTGTCTGTGAGATGTGCATGCAAGGGAGTAAGCTGAACTAAAAAATTCTCGACTTTTTTATTTTTGAGATGTTTCTCAGAGGATCTAAAGGATTACATACAAATAAACAGTAATAAGCATCATCAAATATGTTAAATTTGGCAACTATATTAATTTAGTTCCAAATTGATGAAAATATCGCCAAATAGGTACAATTGATGCTAAAGTTACGAAGCATGACGTCAAATTGATGAATTAATAATTAACTCAATTTTATATAATATAAAGGAGTATATTGTAGTTTTTAGCAGTACTTCCAATTGTCAAGTTGTATTAGTGCGAAATATAAGTCAATTTGTACTTTTCAACGTTAAAACAAACATTGTACTAAGTCTTCTCACATCATTATTTCGCATTAAAAGAAGTATAGTGCTTGCATTATATTGGGATTATTACATGCTGGCCACATCCGAATTTTCATTATAGTGATTTAAAAATTGAGAAACGTAAAAGTTAAATTACAATTAGAAAAGTATATTTACTTTTTCAAGAAACTAAACAAAATAAAAGAAAATGTATGATCGCATTGAGTCTACTAAAAAACAAATAAATGACTCTAAATTATAAACAATTTTTATTTTCATTTCAAAGAGTTGCTCCCTTTTAAGCAGTTAATATTTATTTCTTGACGCTAAATAAACATTAGTTCTAATTTTCTTTTACAGAAAACAGCCCGACGCCATTAGTTTGTTCCTTTCATCTTACCAGATTTTTGCGATAAGTTTGTTAAATGCAAAAAATGTCAAACAAAAAAATACAATCAAAGAAAAATCACGAAACAAGTCATAATTTTAACATTTTTCACAGAAAAATGGAAGTGTTAAAATATTTCTTTGTTTTTTGGTAAAATATTATACTGCATTTAAGTGAAAAATCTATTTTCATGCATTTACGATTTTATTACAAAATGCATTTGTAGTAGTATTTATCTAGCCATTAAACAATTTTAGAAAATTAAAATGTTTTTGTATGATTTCTTACAACTTTTTCAATTTGTTTTAAAATAATTAAAATATATTAGGAAAGTTACTTTATACTTAAGTTTCAGTGGTACTCCTCCTGGAGTAAAAAGTAACGAAATATAAAAGAAGTAATAAAAGGAGATTATTTTATTTTCCCGGAAACATTTGGGTGTCCTTCTCCAGTACGACCAAGTTAAGGTTAGAATAAAGAGGAAAATCTGATGTTGTTGTTGAGATCCAGACTGTCCGACCTACCAGAAAGGTGTAAGGTAGCCGTTTGGACGGCCGAGAAGTGCCACCCAATTTAGATCGGGACCCAGTGGGTGAGACATCCACAGGGACCGTACCCTCCTTCCCCTGCTACCAACATATCGGAAGGACTTACGGACCCACAGGATTAACGTGATCGTACTCCGCATGAACACGGCGGCAGTTATAGCAGCTTGCAAATCCAGCGCAAACCACCTGGCTACCGCGCCCGAAATGTGCCAACAGCACGCAATGTTCCCAGGTAGTCACCCATCCAAGTACTAACCACGCCCGATGCTGCTTGACTTCGGTGATTTAACGAGAACCGGTGTTTTCAGCACGGTAGGGCCGTTGACCAGGAAAATCTGATGTGAACAACATGTGACTTTTTCCTATATGATGCAATTAATTTACTTCTTTTGCAGTGAACAAATGATTTATAACATCCATAGCACAATATTTTTAAGGCTAAATTGTCTATTTGGCTCTTTTCCGATGGTAAAATGTAAAAACTATTTTGAAATACCCAATTAACTAATATTTCACGCTACTTCAAATAACAATTATCAATATTGAGAGCATCCACAATATACAATAAGGTTCATATTATAAAATATTTTAAATATAGTTCATCAATTTGAAGTTACTTCCGTCGATTTAGCGTCATTCATGCAATTTTGAATTTATTTTCTTAATTCTGGAATGACATATCACCAAGTTGACGATATTTTGTTGAATGAGTCGCCAAGTTCACCATTTTGCCGCCAAACGTTACACACCGACAAGAGCTGGGCGCGGTAGCCCATTGGTTAGCGCGCTGGAGTTGCATTCGGTAGGCCCGGGTTCGATTCCAGCTGACCGGTTTAGCGTTTATTTATGCAATCATGAGTATGGAATAGCTGATACCCTTAACGCCTTGCCAACTTGTCCAATATATCCTCACAGCTCTATATTCTAGACTAGAGTTTTTCAAGATATTTTTTGCGGATCCTTGGGCTCCATGTCCCAATAAATATGTTTTTTAAATCAATAATGGATTATCACTCACAATCAATAATTGGGGTGCGGTAGCCCAGTGGTTAGCGTGCTGGAATTGCACTCGGTAGGCTCGAGTTCTATTCCAGTCGCTGCCAAAACTGCCGCCGTGTTCACGCGGAGTACGATCCCGTTAAACATGTGGGTCCGTAAGTCCTTCCGAGAGGTTGGTGGTAGGGGAAGGAAGGTACGGTCATTGTGGATGCCTCCCCCACTGGGTTCCGGTCTAAATTGGGTGGTACTACCCGGCCGTCCAAACAGTTACCTTACACCTTTCTGGTAGGTCGGACGGTCTGGGTCTCAACAACAACAACACCGACAAGAGCTTTTCTTATATAGAAATGACTATTGGAGAATTGTTGGTCGTAAAAATACAGAACTATTACACCAGTATCTTCACTCGTGAATGGAACGAGCTAGATCCACAAATTACATCCAGAGAGTTACGTTAACAAATTTTTCGCATAATACTACATAAAAAGTGAACATATTTTAAGGTAATTAATACTCTTTTTAATTTTAGGTACTGTTTTTAATAAAGTAATTAGAAATTATACAATGTCTTGAGACAGGTTCATGCTGACTTTCTAATATTTGTATCATTCGTTGTATAATGTAAGATTACAAAAGAAATGATCATTTACGCTACAATAATGAAGGTTTTACTGTTTTATTGATTTTTTCAAAATTGCATTCGAAAATTGGCGGTCTTACGAATATTTGACTGCTTTTAAATTCAATAACCTTCTGAAGCATTCACCGATTGTAATGTTTTTGCCGTATTTCAACAGAAACTTTAAGATCGTTCGTGAGGTATTGGTTCCACAGACTCAAAGACACACTGCACTCACATGCACATACAGACAATACCTCAAAAATGTTCCATTCGTGTTCAGGAATAGTTGAAACGTGCTCTTCCGTCAAAAACTCAAATTCGTATTTTCGATCGAGTCCCCTTTCCCATCCTTTTATTTCTGTATTCCCTTTTATTTCTTTATTTGTGCAGCAATTTTCTTTGTTTTAACTTAATGGACGAAGCAACGCACGTCACTCGGGTAAATGATTGTATTTTTATAGCAAACAAAAATTTGCACTAAATAAGGAAATAAATTCAGCTACGATGTAATCATGTCTGATTGTAATATCTGCTAAAGCCAACGGGTAGAAATATTTTAAATATAAAAATTTTTAAATACATAATTACGTTCTTCAAAATTTTTAATAAACACGAGTCACTAAACTGTCAAAAGCATACAGAACTTATTATTGTTAGACATAATGATGTATACCATTAATATAATTTATATATAATTTTTAAATGAATGTAGATAAAATTAGCTGCAGGTTGTAGTAACATATATACCAGCTTATTAGCTGTAATATTATTAGTGGTAAAAGAAATATTAGTGTTTAAGGAAATTACTTAAATAAGCATAGTAATAACCTGAATACGCAGGGATGTAAAAAACCGCCCAACCCCATCCAATTACTTAGTGAGAATGCCTACTTAAATCGAAAGGAGGAAAATTGATATTGGTCAATGCAGGCTCATTTTTAGCCTTTCAATCCTCTATTTATTGAAATGTTACAATAGTATATTTATTTTTCTATTTATATTTCCAAATATGAATTTATAAAAAATATCAGATCTAACTCTTCTCATTGTGAGACTAGAATCATAGCATGACTAGATTAGAGTGTTGATCTACCTTGTTTTGCTTAATATAAAATATTTCTAAAACTCCACTTCAAACACTAGTACTCGTACATACCTACAACCGTATTTAAATTGTTGATCACTTCAAAATTGCCACACCACCGTGACATTATGTTGGTCCTGGTCCTCACACGAAGATGCTAATGTCTACATTTTTCTATCATTCATTTTTAATCCTTTTAAAGCCGTCATTCTAGTCAGGATGGTATCGACTGTCTTCTAGAACTTTCAAACATCGCCTGCAGTTCTTTCTTTTCTTTGGAGAGGGGAAGGGGGATGCTCAGTCACAATTTTTAAACATTGCTTCGGGGAAGCCAGCATTCTTGATCCCCTCGTGTTACGATAGGGCATCACTTCGTTCCTCTTTACTGACATCGATATTTAAGGTTGGTCCGGCAGTGTGGTTAAGCCCCTCCAGACTTTCTGTCTCTGTTGCGTGTTACTTCAGTTGCAAATAAGTGAATTATTTGTCCATAAACATTGCCCAAATTTAATGTTGTCTATTCTCTGTACGGCGTATTATAAATTTAAAAAAATTTGATGTGGGCAGCACATGACTTTCCCCGAAGAGCCAAATTAATTTTTCTTATTTCTTTAATAATTCATTAAATTCATTAAATTGAGTTTAATTCCACAAAATGACACTAAATTTACGTTTTTAATTCAATTTTTGTTTTTATTCGGAAATTGGATATTTTTCTAAAAGCGGCGTAACAATAATACAAGAAATCTCAAATATATCAAGAACGGTTTGTCCTAGAGTAATGAAGTTGGTCTTATTCTTTTCATCGTTAAAATTTACATGTAAAACAAGCATTTAATTGATATATTTTAGCATACTTTTCTTCCAGATGTTGACGATTTTTGCGGGTCATTTCGCAAAATAAAGCAGGTTATTTTCTACCGACTTATACCAAAATCTAATCAGCATCAGGGTAACCTACAAGCGAATTATCCACCAAATTTTGTGAAATTCGGTCCATTGGTTTTTCAGTTAGATTGGATATATGCAATTTTTTGCTGGTCATTTCGCAAAAAAGCCAGGGTTTTATATCCCAAACCATACCAAAAACTAATCAGCACCAGGGTCATACACGAGTGACTTACCTACCAAATTTTTTAAATTCGGTCTATTAGTTTTTAAGTTAGAGTAGATAAATGCATTAGACAGACATATAGACACACACACAGACGTCACGCTAAAAATAGTTTTTTCCTTTTCTCTAAGTCCCAAAACGTGTAGATCCGTGGAAAACTGGAGTTACGATTTTCGACATGATTCCAATACTTCCCCTATACAGTACCAAGTATTTCTGCCGAGTATTGTTGAAAGTAATAAGTCTTTACTGACTAGACTAATTAATATCTTCTGTTCAAGGTAGGAAAGTATTAACTCCTTACAAAAAATTGCTGGGTGTTGAAGGTATTCACAACATAGCATATTTAGGTAATAACCAATCGTAAATTTAATAATTTATCTCAGTCTCAAATTTTGTGATGAATTTTCATCACGCATGTGAGTCTCCATCGGCGTTCTCCTATATTTATATTTTATGGTTTTAACTCTACTTGTATCACCATACGACTCATCCAACGGTCCGTAAAATACGATCCATCTCAATAACCAGTAACGGAGTTATTCTTATTCATTTTGTCGTTAAAAATTACGTATGGACAAATTTTTTTGAATACATTTAAGTGTACAAGTTTTTTATTTCAGATTTTGAAGATTTAGTAGCTCATTTTATAAAAAAAAATTTCTAGTTCAATTTTAATGTCTCAAGTATAGAAAAGGTACTGTTTTCATGACAATTTTGCATTTAGATATTTTTCTGCCAAAATATAGTTTAGGATCTCCTGAACGCGTTTTGATTGTTTTTAGAGTCATGTCCGTTTGTTTGTCTGTAGTTGATTTATTCTACTTTATTATTGAGAAAGAACTAGATTAAGCTTCTTAAAATTCGAGTAAAAACTTCGAAATTTATTTGACATTTTTTATTTCTTTAACATGGCGGCATAGGAAAACATTTGACATAATCATGCATAACAGGTGTTTTTATGGTTCAATGATAACAAAGCTTAATAGTTTTAATCACAGTAAAAAAACAGCCACGATACAATTTTTTTGTTTGTGACGTCAATAGACCCCATCCAAATATACCCCCGGGGGGGGGGACATTATCAAACTTGGTATCAGTCAAACAAATTTTTCAAGTCATTTAAAATGACGGGTAGTATTCTATAATTGTGAACATTTAGACCAATGATACAAATTTTCCACATTTTTTCTCATAAAATTTGCAAAAAAAAAAAATTCACAAGCTTCTTAAAAATGAATTCTGGGTTAACAAATTGGAGTAGAGCAGTTAATTTACAAATCGTTCTAAAATCTTTTTGGTAGCAGGGTAATCCAAAAGTGACTTACCTCCCAAATTATAAGAAATTTCTGTAAATAGTTTCTTTTACTACAGTGAAAAATATATTCAGTTCTTCACAATTTCACAAACCGCTATATTTCGAGAACGGTTATATTATTCGTAAGTAATGACGTTCGTATTATTCGTTAAAATTTAGATGCTTGGTTTAAGCATTTAATCAATACAATTCTGCACATTTAGTCTTAGATTTCAGATTTTGATGATTTTTGAGGGCTATTTTGCAAGAAAAACCGATTCTATATTTTCGAATTTTAACGAAATCTAATAAGCACCAGGGTAACTCAAAATTGACGTTAGAGATGTTGTTGAATAGTTTTTGAGCTAGAGCAGATAAATCCACATAGACATCATACTAAGAATATAATGTTCTTGAATGCTCGAAACTTTTAGATCAGTGAAAAACTCGACATATCAAATTATCGATTTTCGACACGATTCCATTACTTTCCCTACACATTACAATGCATTGTAGAGAAAGTAAAAATATTGTATCATTTTCATATTTTTGTACCAAGTTATTCATATAAATCTCTAAATGTTTATTGCTTTGAGAGGACATGAAAATACCTCCGGAACTCGAGAGATGTCAGCATGGTGAACGAAATTCCTCTTTATAAATCAGTAATCCGTCCAATCATTTTTTATGTCTCCCCAATATGGGGATATGCAGCTGAAACCAGCATCAAAAAATTCAAACTATGCAAAGTAATATATTACGTTCAATCAAGAGCGCCTCGAATTACCTGAAGAACTCAGTCCTCGACCGGGACTTTAAAATTAAACCAATGAAGCACGAAATAAGAAAACTATCAGGCAAATTCTTCAACAACCTTACAACCTCCTGACTTTTTAATATCCCAGTTTATGATTATAACAAACTATCAAAAAGACCGAGATCCATTCTAAACCCAGAACTGAACGTTCATTGCTAATCCACCTGACTGACTTTCAATTGCGGTGGTCGGCAAAAAAAAATCGTCAGCTTTCCCACCACTCCACAGTGAAATTCTGCATTATACTCCCCTATCCAACACCTTGTCTTTAAAGAACACCTTGCCAAATTTTACTTATGTGTAGAACAAACCCCTTTTTTGTAACCAATTTCTCCTTATTTCCCTCAATATTATATGCCACTGCCCTTTAAATATATAATTATAAAAAATATATATATATTATATATTATCAGAATCCCTTAAACACAAGCCATGATTTTCCCCTATCACTACCAACATCTTCCGTTTTATACACGTAATTTGGGCAAACAATGAAAGTCTTGAGACATAAAACCGACCTACCACACGACAGGTACGCAGCACTACTGCAAGCACGCTGTTCCTATCCAATTTACTGATTAACTGGCTATTCACTGATTGAATGTGTGTTGTTGTTGAGACCCAGACCGTCCGACCTACCAGAAAGGTGTAAGGTAACTGTATGGACGGCCAGGAAGTGCCACCCAATTTAGACCGGAACCCAGTGGGGGAGGCATCCACAGGGACCGTACCCTCCTTCCCCTACCACCAACCACTCGGAAGGACTTACGGACCCACATGTTTAACGTGATCGTACTCCGCATGAACACGGCGGCATTTGTGGTAGCGTGCAAATCTAGCGCGCAAACCACGGGGATACCGCACCCGAGATGGCCAACAGGACGCGCTGTTCCGAGGTGGTCACCCACCAAGTACTAACCGCACCCGATGCTGCTTGACTTCGGTGATCTAACGAGAACCGGTGTTATCAGCACGGTACGGCCGTTGGCCCTGATTGAATATGTGTATCAAATTTCATTCAAAATGGTCCATTCGTTTGCGAGATATCACATTTCACAGATATCATATCTGAAACACATACTCACGGACACACATACACACACACATCACCTCAAAAATATTCGATTCGAGTTCCAGATACTTGAAACGGATTTCTCCGGCGACAATTAGAACACGAATTTTCGACCCCGTCACAATACTTTCCCTATACATTATACTATGTATATAGGGAAAGTAATATTTACAAGTATTTTGGCCATTAAAAATTTGTAGCTAGAGAAAAATATAATAAATTTAATTTTAAAATTACTCGTATTAATTAAGTGTGTTGTGCATCTAATAACAATAGAAAAAATAAATGGAAATTTAAACACAGTTTGTAAAAAAAATGCAATTAGCTGTAAAGACACGCAGAAAAACAACGTATTTATCAAGCTGAAATTAATAGCTAGAACAAATGTTTAATTCTATATTTATCTTTCATTTCAAGAAGGATGTGTAATGTAATCCCATGATTATAAAACATGGTTTTGTTAAAAATATAAAGAATATTATTCTAGAAGCAGCTTAGGCCTGAAAGGACTCAGTTCAAATGACATTATTTTTTTACAGAAATACTAATACCTGGCTAATTACATAAAATATAAAACGTTTTATAATCTTCAAGTATTTATAATAATGTCGAGAAATAAATAAAGCATTAGCTTTCTTAAAAACATTTTTAATTCAAATTAGTTTTTTATTTATTCAATGTTGTAGTGCCATTATTAAAGATTTTCGCACAATTCAATTACTTATTGATCGAAAATATTATTGCTGAGTTTCCAACTTAATACCATTTTAAATATCGATTAATTTTCTTTCAAACAAACTTTAAACGGAATCCGTACTATTAACTCATTGTCGACAGGTCACGAATTAACTCGTGTTTTCATGACCAAACGTTGTTGACATGTCACGCCTTAACTCGTGTTCCCACGCCCAAAAGATGTTGACCGGTCACGCCTTAACTCGTTTTTAGACTTGCATTAGCTGTTTCAATTTATGAAACCCAGGGCAATATAGAACATTGCAAAAGTTGGTTCATTCTGTTCACCACTTTATTATAAAAAAATTACCTTTCTAGTTATTTAGGTTTTATCACAAATTAAGAATTACAAAAATTTCAACAATGACGGAACGTGACTATAAAGAATTTTTCAATGAATTATATGCGGATGCTTTATCTGATTGTCCGAGTGATTTTGAAATAAATTGTAGTGATTTGGAAAATTATAATTTATCGGAAGACAGTTATGAATCTGATATTAGACCACCAAAACGGCAAAAAAGTAATGTAATATAATCTGATAGTGAAAGTGATTTTGAAGAAGAGTGGATTGAAAATGATATTACACCAATATTGGAGAAATATTCAAATATTTCGGGTATAACTGTCGAACTTAGTGATGCGCCGAGTATCAGTGAAGTAACGGATTTACTTTTTGATAATGATTTTTTTATTTAGTTGTTTCTCAAACCAACTTATACGACTGACAAATGAAACAATTTTATAAAAAATCTGCTAAAACTTTACCATGGGAGAAGTTACCACTAGCGATATGAAGAAGTCTCTCGGATTATTGATATTGTTAGGACAAATTAAAAAAATCCCATTGGAGAAATTACTGGTCAACGGACCCTTTGATTGAAGCTCCAATATTACCTAAAACTAGGAGCAGAATGAGGTTCGAGCAAATTCTTACATTTTTCCATCTCAGTGATAATGCACAAAATACATTTAGTGAAGACATGCTTTATAAAATTAGTCCTCTATTGGATTACATTATTTCAAAATTTCAATCTCTGTATATACCTAAACAGAAGTTATCTGTAGAGAAAGCAATGGTGTCATATAGAGAACTTATCAACTTCAGAACACATAATTCGGCATAGATAACGAAATGTGGGTTTTTAACGAGGATTCTTTGTGAAAGTGAATCTGGCAACATTTGCAATTTTGAGAACTATAAAATTAGTCCTCTATTGGATTACATTATTTCAAAATTTCAATCTCTGTATATACCTAAACAGAAGTTATCTGTAGATGAAGCAATGGTGTCATATAGAGAACTTATCAGCTTCAGAACACATAATTCGGCATAGATAACGAAATGTGGGTTTTTAACGAGGATTCTTTGTGAAAGTGAATCTGGCAACATTTGCAATTTCGAGAATTATAAAATTAGTCCTCTATTGGATTACATTATTTCAAAATTTCAATCTCTGTATATACCTAAACAGAAGTTATCTGTAGATGAAGCAATGGTGTCATATAAAGGACTTATCAGCTTCAGAACACATAATTCGGCATAGATAACGAAATGTGGTTTTTTAGCGAGGATGCTTTGTGAAAGTGAATCTGGCAACATTTGCAATTTCGAGAATTATAAAATTAGTCCTCTATTGGATTACATTATTTCAAAATTTCAATCTCTGTATATACCTAAACAGAAGTTATCTGTAGATGAAGCAATGGTGTCATATAAAGGACTTATCAGCTTCAGAACACATAATTCGGCATAGATAACGAAATGTGGTTTTTTAGCGAGGATGCTTTGTGAAAGTGAATCTGGCAACATTTGCAACTTCGAGATCTATAAGGGTGAAGGAAAAAAGCTACAAGAAACTATATTATCTGTCTTAGAGAAATGTATTGGTTATTGGCACCATGTATATCAGGATAATTATTACAGTAGCGTTTCTACAGCTGAAATATTGTTAGAAAAAAAAACACTTGTCGGTGGTACTATACGGGAGAACCGTGGCTTGCGAAAGGCAACTAATTGAAAAGTCAAAGAATCTTCAGAGAGGGTAAATGTCTTTTGTATGGAAAGGATCCATTGTTCTTATGGAAAGATAAAAGGTTAGTACGTATGATATCAACTATTCGTGATGCCTCTATGAAATCAACTGAAAAGCGAAAGAGAAATTCAACGGATGATATAGTTAAACCTACGTCCATAATAGAATACAACAAGCACATGAAAGGAGTCAATCGTGCAAATCATTATTTGGCGAACAGAAGTATCTATCGAAAAAGTATAAAGTGGTCTAAAAAAGTAGCATTCTTTCTGACCAATTGTAATTTATTCAATGCATTTAAAATGCACTGTAACTGTAAGTCACAAAATAAACTAAGATACAAAAAATTTCCACTAGAAGTACCTAGGAAATTTGTAACTGTAGATTCAAATAAATTGCAGCACAGTACCTGACACTTCTTCTCGTACTTCTAAATGGGTTCCTCACAATGATGCACTCTTCAGGCTTTCAGGACAACTAAAAGACCACATTTTAGAAAAAAATAATCACTTGTGTAAAACTAAATCCAACTAGAACGTGTGGAGTATGCTCTTCAAAAGGAAAGCGCAACGGAACGAGATATATACTCTATAACAAAAAAATCGACGCACCAAGAAGGAGCTGTCCGATTGTAATGAAATTTCGCATGCAAAGACAGTTTGAGCGAACATGCAAATGAATAGAATTTGGTATCCAATGAATAAATAGTGGGAGCTACAGCGCATCGGAAGTGCGCATTCAGCAGGTTTATATAAGGAGCGATTTTGAATCTGTGGTCAAAATTTCTGTTGCATTTCGACTGAGGATATCTTACGTCTTTGGCAGTCATATCCGGCACACTGACAGCACAGCGGTACGTAGACAACATTCTACGACCGGTTGTATTACCGCTCCTTTGAGACACCCCGGACTTACTTTTCAACAAGATAAAGCCCGGCCGCACACGGCACGTGTTGCTATGAAATGTCTCCAAGCTTGCCCAACACTTCCTTGGCCAGCTAGGTCTCCTGATCTCTCTCCCATAGAGCACATTTGAGGCATTATGGGAAGGCGATTGCAACCATCTCGGAA
Organism: Amaurobius ferox; assembly: GCA_951213105.1. Classification (NCBI taxonomy): domain Eukaryota; kingdom Metazoa; phylum Arthropoda; class Arachnida; order Araneae; family Amaurobiidae; genus Amaurobius; species Amaurobius ferox. Next base: position 159,081,117 of record OX578140.1, on the reverse strand, counting down.
TGTTGACGATTTAGCCAGACAGTTGGGGGACAATTTGGCAAGACATCCCGCAGGACACCATCCGTGAACTTTATCAGTCTATGCCACGCCGGGTGACATTTTGCATCCAGGCCAGAGGTGGACCAACGCCTTATTGACTTCCTCCATTTGTATACGGTCAAACTCTAAATCATTAAATTGTTCTGAAATTTTAATCGTTTTTTTTCTATGTATGTTCTTCACATCCACTAATTTTTATCACAATCGGACAACTCCTTCTTGGTGAGTCAATTTTTTTGTTACAGGGTGTATTTGCAAAATCTGTTGTGTAGGTGATTGTTATACAGTTTATCATACCAAACAAAAAAAAAATTAAAAGTCATATAAAAGGTATGTCTAACGTTTCATTTCCATTCATCTTGTATAAATAAAGTTTATTGAAGTTCATTTAGATTGTTTCACTTCCACATTCAATTACGAAATAATAGCCGGTGACATGAGATAGCTTCTGCGTTAAATTTCCGACCAACGTGTTAACATATGAATTTTCGTGATTTTTTTTAAAAATATACTTTTCGTGCTTTGAAAATGCAATCGATTTTAAAATTGCCATTTAAAAAATTGGCTGACAATTCGATCTTCCTCATTTAACAGTAATACTAATTAAGTAACAGTAATAATAAGTCCCTTTAAATAGTTTTCTTGACTTCATTTCTTAGAATTCGGCATGAAACTTGCTATGATATGACGCCACTCGCATTGTGAAACGCAGCTACTAAAAAAGTCCTTCAGGGCGTTGTGTTTCTGGAGCACGGGATAAGAAAGAAATTGGATGATTAACGACAAACAGTATGTAAAGAGGATTCTTTTAGTGCAAGTATTTTCATTTAGAAAACGTACTGTTGATTTTAAGCAAGTTTAAAAATCACCCATTTGAAAGAGCCCCGACGGCTTATTTAGGGCGTATCATGAAGAACTTAATAAAGATACATCAAAGGAGATTTTTGGAGTATATTAAACAAGATTATTTAGGGTGAATTTTTCTTGCACAGAGGGTATTTAGGGAGCATCAACGGCGTTTACTTACGGCGAATTACAAAACTTATTTAAGGCATACTCCTCTCACTTAAAGATCGAAAGGCTTATTTAGTTTAGGACGTATCAAATGGACTTTTGTAGAACATTGTAAAGAAGATTATTTTCAGCGAATCAAAACAGCTTATCTATAGGGTATGAAAGGAGCTTGAAGAACGCTATGCCCTGACACGAGGGGCGCGGTAGCCCATTGGTTAGCGTGCTGGAGTTGCACTCGGCAGGCCCGGGTTCGATTCCAGCCGCTGCCAAAACTGCCGCCGTGTTCATGCAGAGTACGATCACGTTAAACATGTGGGTCCGAAAGTCCTTCCGAGAGGTTGGTGGTAGGGGAAGAAGGGTACGGTCCCTGTGGATGCCTCCCCCACTGGGTTCCGGTCTAAATTGGGTGGCACTTCCCGACCGTCCAAACTGTTACCTTACACCTTTCTGGTAGGTCGGACGGTCTGGGTGTCAACAACAACAACGCCCTGACACGACTGTGTATTATACCAAAAATATGCTTTTTGCCTTTTGCGTGGGTCGAAAGCCCTGACCACCCGACTTATCCAAGGACTTAGAGCAGCAAAGTGGATGGCCGGGCCTTTTGCGTGGGTGTATAAGCTCTTCCACATGCCTTAAATAAGCTGTCTTTGATACACACTAAATAAACTCTTTGATATGTCTTGAAAGCATTTTATACGACCTGAATAAGCTTTTTTGTTACGCCCTAACTAAACATTTTCCATACATCCTATATGAGCTCTTTTGATACGCCCAAAATACGCTTTTTTGATGCGCAATAATTAAGCTCCTTTGATTCGCCCCAAATGCACCTTCACCCTCTGTGTGGGCGTAATAAGCTTTAAATATATTCTTTCAATACACACTAAATAATCAATTTATTACATAAGGTACATAAATTCCATCGATTGAAGTCAACAGCACGTTTTCTAAATAGAAATTATTGCGAGCTTTGATAATATTTTCGATTCCAGTATGAACTCCCCGTTCAAGCAAAGTCCTAAGCCGATGATGTCAGTTTCTCAGATGACGTCGCCTCAAAATACAAACTCTTGATCCCGTCCCAAATGGCAAAGACGGGAGGAAAACCTATTTTATCATTCGTCCCGTGAACTGTTAGAATTATTTTGAAAATTTATAAGGTTTTACATAAAAATTCATAATTAATATACCAAATACAATAGAATTACAATTTTTCGATTAGAGCAGTGTGAGATATTCAAAGAAACACCTTGTAAATTATGAAGATGGGATTACTCGTTAATTTTTTTATATCGTAATATAAATGTCATAGACATTTTCAACACGTAAAAAGTATACAGGGTGTCCCAAAAAGAATGAAACGCGTTTTAATTATTTATCTCTTGGAGTAAGTGGGCAATGTAAATAGCAAAAATGTTGAAAGTAAGGTAGGACATAACACTACGTTAATGAAATAGTCCTCCTATTAATTTTCAAAAAGTTACAATTTTTAAATTTGTATACGACCCTCTTAGACAAATTTGGTCAATCAGAAAATTTTTATTTTACTTGCAGCAAGATCATTAAAAAACCGCATGTCGGTATCTTTAAAATCAACTGAATTATGATAAAGGGAAAACTCTGACTTATGCCAAAATTCCGTACCATGTGAAGGGCTGTTTCATCAGTGAAAATAGGGATCATAAACACATTGACGATGTAAATTGTTTAGATCAAAAATACGTTAATATGTGTCAAAATTTTTTATCACAAATGCATCTAAATAAAGCATTGCACAGACAGAGATCATATGAAGCAATGACACTCACTAAGCGGTTGGATATCCTATGTATTATCATCCAGTTTTATCCTTTTAGTGATATGTCACAAACTTACATTTCTAATTTGATATAAGATCCTTATTCACAATGTTCAATTTTCAATTAAATATAACTCGCTCAATTTTAAACATACAGATATGCGTTTTTTTAGTGATCTTGTTGCATTAAAAATAAAAATTTTCTGATTGACCAAATTTGTCTAAGGGGGGGGAGGGGGTCGTATAAAAATTTAAAAAGTCTAACTTTTTGAAAATGCATGAGAGGACTATTTCATTAACGTAGTCTTATTTCCTACCTTCCTACCTTACTTTCAACATGTTTGCAATTTACATTGGCCACTTATCTCCAACAGGTGAATAATTAAAGGGCATTTCAATCTTTTTGGGACACCCTGTATATATATTTCTAAAAAATCACAAAAAATCACCTATTATACGTATGGATTCCCTTCAAAGTTGTTTAAAGGATAATTTCTCTGTCTTGTCGATGGTATCAATGATACATATACTCGGTCGCTAAGAAATTCATTTGTGTAAAAATCGTGTAAAACATAAAATAACTAAAAAGAACTAATCCGAATTTTTAAATTTCTCGCCGAGCAGTATATCGTTGCCGGTCCTGAAATACCACAATACAAAACTTCATGTCCGCACGACGTTCAGATTTTCCGCCACAGACGAAACAGACAAAGAAACAGGCACCTTCCTTTATTATTATAGTTAAAATAAAAATATGCCTGGGTGCATATTGAGTCCTGCGAATACCTAGTGACAGTAGAATAAATACATAATTTTAAAAAATATGAAAAGTAGGTAATTAACCTTCAGCTTTGTATTGACGCATGGCATTAGAAAGCACATCATCTGAACAAGGCGGCAAGTGGCTACAAACTATATGCCTCTCTCTCTTTCGGTCCGCCTTTAAATTTGGTTTATGCATTTTGGATCCGTTCCTTAGTACTGCCATTGGGAACTCCTTCATTGCTTACACGTCAATGATCCGTTGGAAACTTATGAATAGACGTATAATCACATGAAGTTTTCTTCATTTGCTATCACTTGTATATCAGAAGGAATACCAGGACTGTACATTTTTCTCGATTACTTTCCTCATCCTAAAGAATTTAATTTAAAATATTAAGTCTGACGCCAGCATGGCTATTGCATGGCTCAGTCTAGCCAGATCCATTGTAAACTCAACAACGTCGCATTTCTGTAACATTTCTTATAATTTTGATGTTTTCCATAGTTATCATCAGGGGGGGGGGAGAGTTTATATCAGGGCATGACTGACATAATTATTTTTGCCCAGTTCTACGCATATGACGACATAGGAATTAAGAACGCTCATATTTTGCTCTATAGCTCTCAAGAGGGACCGAATTTGTCAACTGTGACTTTCATCTTATTCCAACGACATCACTAAATTTCCATGAGCGTCACTGGATCTTGTGTACACAGCACAATTTAAAATGTTTGAGCAAATTGTTTACGCCTGAATATTGTCACTTCAAAATTAACAAACTATATTTAACAGAAATAATAAGTGTGGTTTGGCAATTCTTATCAAAGTTTATTCTGGACCGTGACATCACGAATGACGAAACTTAATTCCTATTACGTCAAGCTGATAACTTTTTCATTGGTTGTCGGGCTGAGTGCCCAGCTTGGTATTAAGGAACCTTGGTTTTCATTACAATCATTTTCAACCGCAATTTAAGCTACATACTATCACCATTGCTAGAAAAAAGATATATTGATGACACTGTAGACATAGCCTAGCAAAGACTTGGCTTTACCTTAAGAAGACCTCATGATTTTGTCAGGGCGGATACTATCATTTATCTCTCTAATACTTTTGGTAAACCCATTTCAGAATATTATTCTATGATCTAAGATTCTATTTACCATCTTCATTCTCAAATCGAAGTAGTCCAAAATAATTTTTTACATGTTATTAATTACAAAATTTTTGATTATTATCCATATGATATGCATACTAGTCAACTTAGGAAAAAAGTACACTTAATGTCGCTTAAGAAAAGAAAATAGTCCTGCATCTTCTTTTACTACAAAATTTTAAATAATACTATTTATTTTCCTATTTTACTTTCTTGCTTGGAATTCCATATGCAGTTATGACTACTGGGCAAACAAATTGTTTCACGATACTACGAGGAGTTCTATTAAACACAATTGCATTAAGATTTTTTCTGTCTATAAATTTGTTGATTACCAGCAGAATGGAAAAAAGCATATATACTGCCAATTGCAAAGAAGAATAAAGTCCTTTCTAATATGTCTAGTTATAGACCCATCTCACTAACTAGTATAATGTGTAAAACAATGGAAAGAATGGTCAACGACAGGCTGGTTTTCTACCTTGAAAGTACGAGTGATAATCTTTTGACACATACTCACACAGGTTTTAGAAAATGCCACTCGACGAGTCATCAAGTGGCATTACTAGCTCAAGAAATTAAAAATGCTCTGGACGAAAGCAAAACAATGGTAGCAGCCTTTATCGACTTTAAGTCCGCATACGATAAAGTTTGGAGAATCAATTTGTACCAGGGACTTCAGAATTTGGGTATTAAGGGTAGAATGTTTAATTAGTTAAAAAGTCTAACGGAACAACGATTCTTTGCAGTGAAATACGGAAACCATATTTCCAGTTTCAGACAATCATATCTGGGTTTGCAACAGGATGGGGTCACGAATTTCAACCTGTTTAATATTTTTATTAATGACTTGCCCCAGCTCTGGGAAAATATAGAGGGTATTGGGTATGCCCTTTATGCGGACGATCTAGTAATTTGGACAAAAAATCCAAATAAAAAACGACATAAAACTGTGCATGATCTAAATGCGGCTTTGGGGCTGCTCTCAGATTGGTGTTTGGAAAATAATATGGAGATCAACACAGAGAAAACTATATATCAAACTTTTACTTTGAATCACCAACCTACTAATACGCCTATTTTATATAATAGTTATATACTGAAAGAATCCGTGAAGTCAAAGTATCTTGGAGTTTGTTTCGTCAAAAAGCTGACTTGGAAAAAACAAATGGAGGAAATATCAGTAAGAGTAAGGAAGAGAGCTAAGACTCTAAAGAGACTCGCTGGTGTACGATGGGGATGTGATAGAGACACTCTCAAATTGACCTATAATAAATATATAAAACCTAGTCTGACATATTGCTCAGAACCCCTGATTACATGTAGTAAAGAAATTATGAATAGGATTGAGGTATTGCAGAAAGAGGTTTTAAGCCTGATAACTGGTGCAGTTAAAACAACTCCCAACAGACAATGCTTCTTCTGACCGATAATATTCCATTAGAAAATGTTTTTCAACAGAAGGCTTTATGTTTATATAGAAAACTAATTCGATTACCTACAACCAACTATTGGAGGAATTATAATTTACCCCAAGAAGATTAAAGACTCAAGACGGGGTACTTCAGCAAATCATGAAATTAAAGATTGAGATGGATTTGTCAAATAAACCCAAAATCCTGCCTGGCCCTATTGACCCTATGTTATCAGGTGCGATGAGCAGAGTACATGTCGTACAAGAAGTACAAAAGAAAAGCACAAGCGATGTTGTTCTGAGGGCAACGGCCTTATAAACTATCTCACTTCTTTACCCTTTGACGGACTGGATACATATTTATACTGATGGCTCCCAAATGGCACATGGAGAGAACGTCGTACCAGGTGTTTACTCTGATATGTTTTCATATGGTGTATCTCTTGGTCCACATGCATCGTCCTTCGAAAGTGAGGTTGATGCCATCAGAATAGCCACGCAACATCTATTGTTGAGTACACAGGTTTTTATTAATACAGTGATTTTTTCCGACTCAAAGGCTGCAGTTAAAGCGGTTACCAATTTCAATTGCGAGGATTCTTCAAGAGTTAGAGACTGCATTCTGAATCTCAACATTTTGAAAAACAAACTAAGGATCATTGTGCTTCTGTGGATCCCTTCTCATTGTGGTATTTTTGGTAATGAGAGGGCTGATTTGCTGGCAAAAGAAGGAAAATGAATTGCTCAATCCCTTATACAACTCTGACAAGAATCATTAAACATACTATGAAAAATAATTTCAAATCTGTACAGTCGAGACTAATTGAAACAAGACTTGGAAGTCTACGCTTAATAAGATCCCCAGTTTTCCGAGATGTCATGCAGTTGCAGAGTTTCGCTTGGAAACTGGTCACTACTGCTTAGCTAAATATCTTCATAGATTCAATCTAATATCAAGCCCAAACTGTGTAGTGTTTGGTGCTAACGTAGCTATGGACGCTGATCATGTAATGAACTGCCCAGGACTCTCTGGTGATAGGTACAAAAGGTGTTGACGCGCAAGGGAGAGGATGCAGGCCCTTCAAGCTGTCTGACTGTTTTGGATTTGTGTTTATGGCTACCGTCCATGTATTTCCTATTTTTGTTTTATTGTTGTTATTGTTGCTTGTTCATGTTTCTTGTAATAGCTTTTCTCTTGTATTTTTGGTGTTGTGTATTTGTACACCAGTGAATAATCAAGTATCAAGTGCTGCTGCTAGAAATAAAAAGAAAATGTTGATCACTTTAAGGTATTGTGCTGATACTCGTATTGATATTATTGCGAACGTGTAATATTTCCTCACTGGCGTCTTTCTTTCGTCTCTCGAAGACCAGACGGAGAAAACACTATGACGAATATATATGGTTTTGCCAGAATTTCGGGGAAGGGTTGTCAGAGATGGGGATTTATCGCCGATTTGGCGACATTTAGCGACTTCCCAAAGGTTCAGGAGGACCGCGAAATAACGATTAGTCTAGGAGATATTAGATAATTCCAAAAGTTTCGGCATAGAGAGCCTGTATAAAGGAGCCATCACCCAGTGGGAGCTCAGTTGACATGATACAAGCTATATTGAACTGAGATTATTGTCATTGTTTTGAGAACAGTAGCGGTTAATTTATGAAATTACTTTTGTCAATGTTTTGAGATCAATATCGGCTATGTTGTAAAATTAGTAGAGCATTTAAGTGTTGTTTGACTGTATATTGTTCCTGTTTACGTTGTGCTTTTGAATAAACGTGTTAGTTGTCCAGAAACTTGGACTCGTTCTTATATTCTGCTTATACACCCGCGATTCTAGAGGATATGCTAGAAACAATATTTTTATTTTAACTTTAAAAAACCTGTTTTAATGTATTTGACATGTTTACTCTTTTTGGTTATTCTGGCGTGTATTCAGGTATCTGAGGTTCTATACGTTTTATGATTATTATAATTGGATTTTATCTGTAACTACAACTTAAACTGAATAAATAAATAATTAAATGAATAGTTTTACAAAAAGTTCAAAATAGGTTCATGAGTCATTTAAATTCGCGTATCTTCCAAAATCTCGAATTCGAAAATATTCTTGATAGTAATACTTTATACAATAACATACAGAAGCAAAAATGGATAGCTCTTTATAATATCTTTAAAAGAAAATGCTAAACATTTAATAATTACGTACAATTAAATAAAATATTGTACACAGTTAAATTAAATTTCTATAAGAGTAAAATTTTTGAAATATATTTATATTTCCGTAAAAAATATTAATTTAACTGTCAAGCACAGTTAAATCAATATTTTAATGCAACAGAAAATCTTTCAAAATATTAAGCTCTTTCAACTTAAGAAACACCTGTCACGAAGCCTTTTACTTCTTTTAAATGCAGTCTCCCGAGAATGAGTTAAACCGTGAAGATTCATTAACCATGTCCCAGTTGTGCTCACCTCCAAAACAGCGACGCGAAGAGTTAATGCAAATAAGTAAATAGAAGGTAATTAATCTGAAGAAATTGCATAAGCGTAAAAGCGAAAATGGGGTAAAAATCTTGGACTGAGGCATTTCGAGTTTTTTCTTCGTAAAATTAATTTTTCCGCCCTTTTTCTGTTCTTTAGAAATACTAATGCTTATTTGAGTTACCTCTTTGCTTTAAATTAAAGTAATTTAACATTAATAAAAAGCTCGCTGTATTAAGAAAAAGTAAAAAAAATATATTTAAAAACGTTTTATTAAATGGCACAAATCTTTGAAAGTTTTAGGGGCTACGTTTTATTTGAATTATTTTTGGAGCATCTGTTTCACAGGATCTACTATAGATATAGCTCAGATATAGCTGTAGCTGACTAGATATAGCTATACTATAGATATATCTATACTATAGATATAGCTTACTATAGATATACTATAGATATAGTTTAGATATAGCTATACTATAGATATAGCTGATATGGACTCATTTTTCGGGGGAAGGAGCGAGAGGGGTTCACTAAGAATTTCCACTTCCGATTCCTATTCCGCCTTCGCTTCAAATTTTCTTCAAACTCGAGTTTTCGACGGATCTACACGTTTCGAGACCTCTAGACCGAAAAAACTATTTTTAGTGTGACGTCTGCCTGTGTGTCTGTCTGTGTGTCTGTGCAATGTATGTATCCACTCTAACTCAAAAATTTTTGGACCGAATTTCATAAAATTTAGTAGGTAAGTCACTTGGGTATGACCCTGGGGCTGATTAGTGTTTGGTACGATTCCTAAAAACAGAACCCGCCTTTTTTTACGAAATGGCCCGTAAAAATTTCATGTATCCACTCTAGCTAAAATACTAATTGACCAAATTTTACAAAATTTCGTAGATAAGTTACTTGTACGATACTCTGGTGCTGATTAGATTTTGGTATTAATCAGAAAAGAACAACCTGCCTTTTTTTACGAAATGTCCCGCAAAAATGTCATGTATCCACTCTAACTGATACATCAGTTGACCAAATTTCACAACATTTAGTAGATAAGTTACTTGGGGGATACTCTGGTGCTGATTAGATTTTGGCATTATTCGGAAAAGAGCAACCTGCCTTTGTTTACAAAATGGCCCTCAAAAATCGCAAAATCTAAACAAAAGCTACGTATGTTCAAATATATCAATTAAATGCTTGTTTTAAACGTAATTTTTGATGAGGAAAATAATAAGAACAACTCTATTACTCTAGAACTCACCATGCTCGAGATATTTGAGATTTTTCGCATTTAGTTATGCCACTTTCAGAAAAATGTCTAATTATCAAATAAAGACAGAAATTGAATTAGAGTATTTAATTGAATTAGTAGTATTTTTTACAACTAAACTCAATTATTAAAGATATAAAAAAAATTAATTTGAGTCTGCAGGGAAAGTCATGTGCTGCCCACATCAGATTTTTGTTTTCCCTGCAACACATGGTAATGTATAGGGAAAGTTTTAGATTCATGTCGAAAATTGCAACTCGAGTTTTCGACGGATCTACACGTTTCGAGACCTCTAGAATACGAAAAAACTATTTTTAGCGTGACGTCTGTGTGTGTGTCTGTATGTCTGTCTGTCTGTATGTGTGTCTGTGTGTCTGTGCAATGTATGTATCCACTCTAACTCAAAAACTAAACGACCGAATTTCATAAAATTTTGTAGGTAAGACCTTTGGGTGTGACGCTGGTGCTGATTAGTTTTTGGTACAATTCGGAAAAAAAGAACCCGCATTATTTTGTGTAATGGGCCTCAAAAATCTCATGTATTCACTCTAGCTTAAATACAAATTGACCAAATTTCACAAAATTTGGTCGATAAACCACATATGGGATACTCTGGTGCTGATTAGATTTCGTTACGATTCGGAAAAGAACAACCTGCATTTTTGTACGAAATGGCCCGCAAAAATCGCCAATATCTGAAAAAAGACTAAGTAGTGTATGCTCAAATGTATCAATTGAATTTTTATTTTATACGCAATTTTTGTAGAGGAAAATAATATTACACACTCCATTATACTTTAGGATTACTTACTCCATTATACTTTACTTCTCAAGATATTTAAGATTTCTTGTATTTTTGTTACGCCGATTTCGGAAAGATGTCCAATTACCAAATAGAAGCAAAAATTTAATTAAAAATGCAAATTTTGTGTTATTTAGTTCAATTAAACTCAATCTAACGAATTACTAAAGAAATAAAGAAAATATGAATTTGTGTCTGCAGGGAAAGTCATGTGCTGCCCACATCAGATTTTTTGTTTTGTTCTCCCCTTCTATTACTGTTGATGAAACCGTACAATAAATGCATTCCTCATTCGAATACTGATCCATTCAAAATTGTCAATGACAGTGCATGCGAAAACTGCCGCTTTTACATGTCTTTGCGTTGCGAAAGAAGGTATATCTGGGGGAAATGGAAAGCGCCCTCTAGCGCCTATCCGCATCACTTGCGTCCATGTCTTTTTTGGCGAAAAGTGTTTGTTTCGAAGTGTGTTCTATCACCCCTTAAAATCTGTTGCATTAATGATGAAACATCCTGTATATTATATTGCTCACCCGATAATATCAGCATTTCTTATTGCTTTCTATTATTGGGACAAAATATAAGTTAATTTATAACTTCAAAATAGATCTGTGTGGCATGGCAAGAAAAAGCAATACATTTCAAATTGCAATTCTTTTTGATTGTCGACGAACGAAGACCGGCGAGTTTTGCACACGCTCCTTTCGCTGTTAAAGAAGTAATATTCTGTAGGTAAAGTCATGTGCTGCCCATATTTGATTATTTTATATCCCAAAGTTAAATACAAAATAGTCTGTAAATACTCTACGCCCACTTATTCCAATACCCACTAGTTGGTTTGTCGTGGATTTATTAAGATAGCGATCTCGATAGAGTTTATTGAATTCTAATAATTCCTACTAATCTTCTGGTTTATATATTTTATATTTAAGCTAATGGACAGACGGTGTATCTGAGGGAAACTGACTGCGCCCTCTAGCGCCTATCCGCTTCACTTGCGACTATGTCTTCTTTGATGAAAGTGTTTGCTTCGATGTGTGTGTTCTATCACCCCTTGAAATGTGTGACACCCTGTATTGAAACACCCTGTATGGAGATTAGACATTGATTGATATGGATTAAGCATTACATTTTGGAGAATGTAGGATGACTCACTAAGGATTTCTACTTCCGGTTCTTGAGATGTCACTTACAATTACAAAAATTTACATTTCCCTTCAAATATATACTTTTTGAAATTAAATAGAGTTTAGTTGATAACTTATATGGATTCAAAATCACATTTTGAAGTAGGTAGGAGGAGGGTGGGCTCACTAAGAACGGCTACTTCCAATTCCTGTTCCACTTCCACTTCAAGAAATTTCTGTAAAATATATATTTTTCAAGATTGGCTACATCTAGAGTTTAGATTACAACAATTATGGATGCAGTATCAACTTTTGGAATGGGTTGGGAGGAGGATTCCCATTACGGATTCCCACTTCAGTTCTGTAGATGTCACTTTCGGATTTTCCGAAATTTTGCACTGCTGTACAACGCAAGTGTGCAAAAAATAATAAAAATCCCTAATAGTTCTGTCGAAAATGAAGCATATACACCAATTGCACCATATGTAGACTCCTTCAAAAATTTCTTATCTATCAATATTCTTACTTTCTCACATTATTGTTCAGAGGAAGTATTGCTTACAAAATAATTTTTTAATCCGAAATTTTGATGGATTAGTATGTTTTAAGACCTGAACCTTTGTGAACACTTTTTTTTAAATATATCCAGCTGCGTGTGTGTGTGTGTGTATTTGTGTGTGTGCACATGTGTGTACGCGCATGATCATGTGTAAGTGTGTGCGTATGCGATTATATCTGGATAAGGTAACACAAGAAAAACATTTCTTTCAAAAGTTCTTTCAAGAAAAAGTTCTTGTTTTTTAAAAACAATTTTTTGTACTTTCTATGATAAGAACTCGAAATATTGAAACGTAAGCTTTTTATCTTTTTCTAAGGAGAGATATTATACTTCGGAAAATATTAAATCTTTTAAGGAATCTTGGGTTAAAAAATATTAAATAAACGTTTAAAATTGTTCCCAAAAAAACTCAAGATTATGTGCCACAATACGTCCACAACCTCTAATACATGCAATTACACGGGTGCCTTCGAATGAAACAAAGGTTTACATCAATATCTATCTAATACATGGGATCGTTCGATAAAACCCCCTGGAAAATCGTATTTTTAGGAAATGTGCTATAAAAGGGATATTCAAGACCAAAACGTTCGAAAAGTGAAATGATAGAAAAGCATGCTTTGCAATGATATAGATACTTAAAATTTGGTGTGTGAGTAAATCGTTAAAAAAGATGAAATTGTGCTATTTCAGATTTCCAATATTTGCTACTTTAGGGGTGCCGCACACAAAAATGTTCAATCTGCCGAATAAATGAGAAACACCCATTTTAAAATGTTATTGAGGCTTGATATTTGGTATATGGGCTACTCATCGTATGATAAAAATACAAAGAAAATAGTTTTTCATTTAAAGGAGTGAGTACTCCACACAAAAACATTTTAAAGGTGAAATGATAGAAAAAGCATTATTCGCGATGGGATAGTTACTACAAATTTGGTGTATATGTAGATAATTTGAATCTAAGAAAGTGTGCAATTTGTGTTTTCCAATAGTTGCAACTTTAGGGCGTGCCGCACACCAAAATGTTCGATATTCCGAATACATAAAAAACGCATTCTTTAAAATGCGAGGTTTGATATTTGGTATATTATATAATCATCTAATAAAAAACCCAAGAATAGAGTTTTTCCAAAATGTTCATTTAAAGGGGATACTTTGCAAAAAACATTCGAAAGATAAAATGAGAATGCTTCGCCATGGCATAAAAACTTCATATTTTGTGTATGGTTAAATAGTTCGAAAAGGAGAAGGTGTGATATATTAATTTTCCAATACTTTCTACTTTAAAGCGTGCCACACATCAAAATATTCGATTTTCCGAGTAAATGAAAAGCGCATCATACAAAATGGGAGAGTTGTGTCCAGTACCCACCCATTTAAATGGGTGGGTACTGGACACAAAAACGTTCGAAAGGTGAAATCATAGATAAATATATTTAGCGATGAAATAGATATTAAATATGATATAATGGTAGATTGGAAAAGAAAAAAATGTTCAATTCCAATTTCACATAATTTTATACTTCAGGGATGCTGCACACTAAAATGTTCGGTTTGCCGAATAAATGAAATGTCCAGTCTGAAATGAGACAGACATTTGAAATTTGTTGCATGTGTGAACCGTTTAAAAAGGGCCATTGGAAAAAATCGAATTCAATAATTCACTTTATTCGAGAACTGCTTATTTTACCACCGTTGACGTCATTCAGCTAGTTTTATCTATTTCTACAAACTGTTAACAGTGTTCTACGATAAAAGGAATAAGTTACAAGGGGCAAATACTTAATATCTAAGTATCTTGCAAACATTGAATTTAAAGACGAGCCACGTTAAATCATTGGTGTAGTCTTAATAAACATTATACTTATAATAAAAGCATATTTCGACTCCGGATACAACTCAAAACTGTGCGAAGTGAATCATCTACAATCCATTAGAAAATGATCTGTTAATTACCATTACAAGCACGCACATCCACTTAATTTCCCATAGTCCTCTCTCTGATGCGAACTCGTATCATTAATTTGTCCAGCCTTCATTTCAATTCAATATTTAAAGGATGAGCAACGGCAGTTCTGTCAGCATTCATTTTGTCAAGAGTACTGCTCTAGTGCAGATGTAAATTCTGCTTCATTTCAGAGTTGGTCAAAGTTCATACGTGACTGATAAAATGATATCAAATCAATTTATCTTCTACATCTAGACGAACAATTACTTTGGTCTGTGTAATTTAATTGGATGCAGTAGTATAATGCATGTTTGTTTTCTGTACAATACATTGCATATGTATCAGGAAAATATAGTTTTTATAATAATAATAAAAATCCCATGCTACCAATACATGGATTTTCTTAGAGATAAACGATTTAAAGAATGTGAATATTTACCTTCAGTCTAAATGTTTGGCATGTTTGCACTGGCTTTAAATTTTAAACGCATTCTCCAACGGAAGCCAAACTTTGCAGATCAATTTATTAACACTTTACAACAAAGTTGAAAAGTGTTTACTTTTTATACAAGAGTTACACTAAAAATTTTGAAACATGGGCAGACGAAATGCGCTAGAAAAATTATTGGTCGGATATTTAAATTTGAACTATTTTATGTCCGAAAACGATAATTTGTGGCAACAATTACAATTTACCTAGAATAAATTTTGAAAGAAAAGAAAATGGAGTTGAGACGGAAGAATTATCGAGTTATAATTTTCTATGATTTTAAAGTGAGGAAAAGTGGCTAAAGTGGCTAAATCAAGAAAAATGTCTTCAACGTCTACAATTAGCATATGAAAATGATGCCACTGTATATGAAAATGATGCCACTGTATATGAAAATGCCACTTGCATATGAAAATAATTCTCCTTCTTGTGCAACTGCACTGAGATGGTTTACAGACTTTAGAAGAAGTCGAAATTTTTTCCTGGATGAAAAACACACAGGAAGACGTTTGTCAGCTCGCAAAATATTAATCAATGATAATCGTTGTACCTACTAAATGATACAGAAGGAACTTAACACTGGATCCGCAGCTATACATAAAATTATTCATGAAGAACTAACTGCATATGAAAAGATTAGTTTGTCGTTGGGTTCCCCACAATTCAACAGAAGACCAAAAAGGAGTGTATCAGAATCAATAAAGAAATCTTAAAATTACTGAATGATGGTGGACACCGCATTATTTCTAAAATCATATCTGGTTATGAAACGTATATACCGCTTTTTGACGTTCCAACACGTCAAGAAAGTAAAGTATGGGTGTTTGAAGATGACCCCAAACGAACAACGGTGAAAAGACAACAAGAAATGAAAAAAGTAATGTATGTCGTGTTCTTCAGAAATACAGGTCTGGTCAAAAGCATAAAGCTAGAGGGACAAAAGACAGTTACAGCTAACTGGTACACCAATAAGTGTCTTCCAGAAGTTCTTCAGGAAGTGAATGTTAGGGGACTCATGCTTCACCATGACAATGCATCTTCTCATTCAGCAAGAATGACAGTCGAATTAAAAAGCATCAAAGTTTTAGAACATCCACCCTATTCTCCTGGTCTTGCTATGTGTGACTTTTGACTTTTTTTTAATCTAAAAAAAATTACGTGAGCTCCGTTTTCATTCCGAAGATCAGATTGAAGAAGCTATAAAAGCATATTTTTCATAGATATCAGTCATAGATATGAGTGGCTTGAAGCATTTGATCTTTGGAAAATTCGCCTACAAAAGTGCATTGATGTTGGACAGGAGTTCTTTGAACAAGCCTAAAAATTGGTAAGTTTAACTTGTAACACTTAGCAGTATCTCAAAAACGTCAGTGTGATCCTCGTATTGTTACAAAATCTTGGTTGTTTACAAGATAATTGGTTGAAATACATTGCAAATCATGACGTTCACTGCAATATAAAGATGCAGGATTTGCTTTTTGTAGATAATAAACTCAGGGTAAATGGAGGGTCACATGTGAATTTGTTTTTCTTAGTTTTTGCAATTTTTACATGTGTCAATAAGCCGACGATGTGGTCGAGCGATCAAGGCGAGCGTTTCCAAGCGAGCGTTCGACCGCCGCGTTTGGGTTTGAGTCCCACGTAAGGTATGGATGTGGGGCGCAGTGTGTTCCGCCCCCCTCTGGTGCGCCTGGGGCAACGTCCTAGGACGGCCAAATGGTTCCCGTTTCTGGCCGATATATAGGCGAATGATGGAAGTCAAGTGCCTGGCCATTTGAGAAAAAAAATATATGTGTCAATAACTAGAGTAAAGAATGTCCCTTTTCCCGTACTTGAAAGTGGTAGAACCTTCCCTAATAGGGTCAATTGTTCTACCACTGTAAGAAGCGTTGCTACCCCAACCGGGATTTGCACTGGCCTGCCGACTCTCTACCGTTGAGTTACTGGGGCAAATTGCAAGCTCATATTGTCGAAGTGGACTCTGCATTCTCCTAATTTCAGATTGGCGATATTCTGCTAATATCAGATTGGCGATATTCTGCTAATATCAGATTGGCGTGATCTAACTGATCATTTTCGGCTATTTTTACCCCAGACTAAACTCCTTATGCTGATTTTATTATCCATATTAACTTCCAGCATGGTCGTTATCCTCTCTATTTGAAATCGGAGCTCAATAACCTAGAGTTCTCTTAATCCGTGCTAGTTGTACTGGGGTCACTTGCAGACCTTCAACATCCTGTCTTACCTCCCTATTGTGAATCCTAATTTACTTTCTTACTGATCATGGCCCTTTTCTTGATTACCTATACTTATTCAAAATTAAATCCATCTCTAACTGTATTTGCAGACGTTGACCATTACATTTTCGATTGTCCGTTTTCTAAAAATTTTCATCTCTGCAACCGCCCCCCCCCCTAATAAACAAATTTGGTTCTCCAAAGTTCGTTCAAATCCCTCTTCAGTAGATAAAATTAAAAACTATATTCTTGCTGCCATGGAAATTTCTAATAAAGTGACCTAAGCATATGAGTAGATTCTGCTCTCAATTAATTTTGATCAATGAATCCCTTTATTTCATTCTTATTAACTTATATGAACTTATTGTGCTCCCTCCATATTTTCGGTTTTTTCAAATAAAAAAAAATAAAAAGAAAAGCTATGTGAAGTGTTCTTATTTTATCTGTTCTTTCTTTTTCTGTTGATCCTTTTTATTTGTATTTTTTCTTCATTTTCTTCTCTAAATTGTATTCTCAATTTCTGTTTCTGTTTTCATAAGCCTAATTATTTTCCTTTTCATATATTTTCTTTTTATATATTTTCTAAATTTTACTTTTAAAATTTTATTATTTTCTTTAATTTTAATCTATTTTTCATTATGTTAATATACCTCACTCAATATTTTATTTTTCAATGATCTTTATATCTATATTCGAAATAACCCTTTTCCCATTTTTGAAAAATGAACGTACTTGTGAAGTTCAAATATAATGTAAAACTGTCTATTTAACCACAACATTTTTCATCAATTGTTATCTTTTTAGCCCTAAATAAATGTTTGTTTAGCGGGATGGTAGACCTTGGGTACATCCTGAATACATGAGATATCCTTTCCCGGCCGTGCAGCTAGCTACTCTAAATCCACTATGTGAGTCTCACGGTCTGGGGTCTTCAGACTTAAGACATCTTTTCATTACCTTACAGTGTTGATTTGTTCTTTCGCCATTGCAAAGAACCTTGCTGTCCGAATCGGGATTCGACCCTGGATCTTCGAACTGGTCAGCCGACGCTCTACCGTTGAGCTACTGGGACGAAATTGCAAACACTTATTGTCGAAGTGGACTAGTCCTAACAAAAAATAACATATATTTATTTAGTATTTTGTTTCTTTTGTGATTATTTTATACAAGATATTTTGACTTTATTATCAATTTAACAAGAACGATTAATCATGTTTAAAGCATTGTTTATGAAACACTTTCCAACTTCAATGCAATTTTATTTAAACAAGTATAAAATGCAATACATTCCTCCTAAATATTTTAAAACTTATCACAATACTACATTAATTTATTATATTTAAAAACTTAAACATTCATCGAAAAACTGAACTTCATTCAAATGACAGCATTGAAATATAAATTGCCTGGTTTAAACATCTCTAAAATGCGATACATTCCTCGGTTATATTTTTAAAACTTTCATAATACTATGATAATTTATTATATTTGAAAACTTCATCGAAAACGACTGAAATTAATTCAAATGACGTCATATAAAAAATAACACGGCTGGATCTCTCTATAAAAACAACATTTCATTCATAAATATATTCCCATTCATTTCATTCATCACAATACTATACTAATTTATTTTATTTAAAAATTGCGACCACGGAGCTACAAGTAATTAAACTCTATGCTTAAAACTTCACCGAAAAAAATCGTCTTTCTCTTTGTAAAATCAATGAATATTTCATTCATATCAGCTATGCAGACTCCATGGGTTAAATAATTTTGTGTTAAACAAATACAGCAATTCAAATACAACTCATTCTATATATTTTGCTGTTTACATTTTACATAAGTGGAAAATAGGATTGTTGTAGAAATAATCAAATTTGGATGATCATTTAAACTCAAATAAATATATTGTAATTGCGTTGTTTCAGTATGTAGATGCACAGAATTTAAGCAAACATAAAGTGGCTTTAGGACGGATACAACACTCAATATGAATTAAAAAGAACTCAAAAAATCAAGATTTTGAGACAAGATGGATGCCATATATCATTTTGAAGTGGGTCATGTGATCTGTTCATATCATGTTCACATAATCGGTTTATATAAGAGGTGTAATTATTATTTTAATTTTTATTTAAAAAACTACTGAATATATTTCGCTAAATTTTTTTTATATATTTTATGGAACAATTTGAATATTACCTAAAATTTTCGAAGCAATTTGTGAATTTTAAATCCACTTAAAAAATGTTTGAAAATTACGTCCCTTTGGGCTCAATGTATTTCATCTTTTCAACCCGGGTTCAATCCAAAGCTAATTGGGTGATATTATTCATTTATATTTTCATAGGTCCTACAGACCGTCTGAACAACATACTAAAATTTCATTTTGATTAAGTCATTTTTACAGCAGTTATCGTGCTAACGGACAGATAGACAAACAGAATGAACAAAGTCATAAACACTTTTCAACTTTGTTGTAAAGTGTTAAAAAGAAACTAAATTGGTTAAATGTGCCCCCTCTATAAATGTTACTTTTCAACATACCTGTGCAATGTGAACCAATTTCATAAATCAAAATAGATCTATATTAAAAGAAACTCTTGAGTTTAGATGATTTATAGAATATATGTTTTTAATCACAGCAGACCATAACGTTATCTTCAATAAGAGCAGGTCAGTACATTTTCTTTAATTTCATCAAACACTGCATCAACACATTTCCTAAGTTAGAAACTCTTTCTGTATTTTTCTTGTATAACTTTACATTTGTTAATCATAAAACTAGAAACAAAAGAATGTTTCGCAATAATTTTTGGTTTTATATTTATTAGAAAGTAAATAATAAAAATCATTTGACTGGATGAACAATAAAAATAAAAATGATCAAACTGAATTTCTATAGCATACTAAAACAGCGTTCTCAAAATAAGTTAAATAATAAATATCTTAAAAATATTTTTAAAAGACATTGATAGTCATAGCTGAAAAAATTTCCAAAATTAATTTTCAGAATAAAATTAAAATCGTTTGGAAATTCAGGATACTATTGGAAATCAAAACTGGATTAACAATTGAAATTGTTTGTAGAAATTAAAGAATGATAGTTTTAAATTTAAATAATTACCTAATTCTTAATGATAATATTCTAACACTATAGATAGACCACATGAGAACTTTTGACATCAGCCATATGCTGCTAGCATGTGACCCACGCTTCTTCTCAAACCCAAACTTGAAAAATAGGAGTATTAATTGCGTTTAAAATTTAAAATTTCATATATAAGTCCGAGTCCAGAAACAGTTCTCACATTTGATGAGACACTTTTATGTGTGAAATTTATGGTGGCCAGAACGGCAGACAAATCTTCTGGTCTAGCTGGCACCAAAGTTTATTACGACCTGAACTTAAAGGTCAGAAGACTATAAATTCAGGGGTGCAATACCAGAGGGGCTGAGCTGGGCCTTACTAAATGTGCAATGGTGCCATTGAGTAAGGGAGTAACCAATAAGCGCCAAATAGAAGTAAAGGCGGAGTTGCCCCACCCCCCCACCCAGGGAACCACAGCCTGTGACCGGAGAACGAGAGAAGAAACGAAAAAGATGTCGACTTAAGAGTATACCACAAGAGACGATGATGGAATTTTGACTTAGAAGCATACCTGTAGAAATTATCACGATTTTAACTTAAGAGCACTACTAGAGAAGAATGAAAAACCTAACAGATTTGTAGAGTGTCCCGTAGAGGTTCCAAAATAATGGAGATATATCAATGCCACATACCAAAGAGTTATGGCAGTATTAAGACTAATGCAAGTGTTTGAGATATGATATAAAGCCCAAGACTAATTGGAAGGTATGTGCTCACCAATTATCACAGGTCCTAGAGACGATAGTAATTTTAATAATTCTCGTCGCATATGTCCCCTCTGCTGCAATAAGTAATGAAAATAAATGTTGTTAATAAATGTTTTATTGTTTAAGTTTAAATGGTGTGATCAATTTAGCATTTTATTAATTCATTATTCCTTTACAGGACTCGCACGAAAGGTAAAATAATTGGAGGGTTTATAGCGGGACAACAAAGCAATGTACGCTTTAATGATAATTCAACTGAATATGAATTTACGGCAATGTTAAGAGGATTAATAATAATTAATGTTGATTATAAAGTTAAACTTCCATACTCTATTTAATTTCGGTTGCCACAATAAGTATCTGAATACTTTTAGAGTTTTCCACAACAAGAATTTCAGCTTCTGGCACGGTTTAAGTTATGTTTTAAATTTAGGAAATCAGTAAGATAACTTTACAAAGCACCTACTAAAACAAAGATATTACATCTGCTGGTAAGCACATTGACCGATTGCATTGAAAGTTTTGCAGAGAGGTAGGATCAAGGCTACTACTAATGAACCAGACCACAATATAAAGTGCAGCGCAAATAAAAATTAAATACAGTATAGCTCAACTTGATTTTCTTTATACAATAATTTATTTTTAAATAGTTGGTAATACGTTTTTTTTTTTTTAATTTAACAAAAAATTTAAATATCGTTGTTCCAAATGATCATAGTGATAGCATGATACCCTTCATTTTAAAGAATTTGGCAAAATCTTTCGATTGATACCAAGTGTAATAATGTGCTTGCTCTCTGTAAAAATTTGCCCCTCCCCCTTCCGAGGAGGTTAAAATAACGTCACAAGCAATTGTGTCGTGGCTATTGATCTTTACAATGATTGAAACTATTAAGTTTCGTGATCATTGAGTTAGAAACGACCCCTTTTATGCATGATTTTATGTCAAATTTTGTCGTATGCTGACAAGTTAAAAAAATCTGATGAGGGCAGCACATGACTTTCCTTACATAATGCAATGTATTTACTTCTTTTACAGTAAAAAAATAGAATATTTTTATAGTAGATATTTATATTCTGTCCAAGATATTGAATTTTCGTCAATGAGTTGTCATTTTCATGCATTGAGCGTCATTTTTATACATTTGGAGAGTTTTTCGTTAATTTAGAAACATTTAAAACAAGCGCCAAGTTAGCGACATTCCACCAAATTCGTCACCAAAATCTCGCCAAGCTTTATGGACGGAGAAATAAATTATTCTTACAGCAGATAAATGACTATTGACGTTCAGATACAAAAGTATTACTCAGATAGGTAGTCGTCATTTTCATTGATTTAGCGCCATTTTTGTCCATTTGGCAAGATTTTCTTTAATTTGGCAACATTTAAAAAAGTCGTAAAGTTGGCGACATTCCTCCAAATTCGTCGCTAAAATCTCGCCAAGCGTTATGGCCGGAGAAATAAGTTATTCTTATAAAAGTTTGCCGTTCAAATACAAAAGTTTTACTCAAGGTATATTTTCTCGTGAATGGAACGAGCTAGATCCACAAGAATGATGTCACCAAATGTATTGCATGATATTGCATCTGAAAAGTGAACATTATTCTCAACAGTTAATATACATATTTTAATTTATGGGATGATTTTTTTATAAATTTATTTGAAAAATATGCAATATCTCAAAACTGGGTCATGCTAGCGTTTTAAATTTTAGTCAATCGTTTTCTAAGGAAAAATTACATAAGAAATGTCTATTTGCGTAACTTTATTGAAGGTTTTGACTTTTTGTTGAATTTTTCAAAATTTCACTCGCAAATTTAGGAGGTTCTGAACATTTGATTGTGTTTAAAAACAATAGACTTCCAGTATTCGAGAATTGTAATTTTTGTACCAAATTTTATTCTAATCGCCCCATTCGTTCATGAGATATCGTCTCCACAGACTCACTGACACACACACACACACATACACACACAGACAGACATCACCTCAAAAATGTTCGATTCGTGATCAGAGATGCTTGAAACGGAAAACTCGAATTCGAATTTTCGGCCCCATCACAATGCTTTTCTTATACATTATATATATATAAGGAAAGTGAAAATATAAAATGCCGAATAAATATCGAAGTGTTAGCTCTGTTTTCAAAAAATTCTATCTAGTTCTAGCTTTTTTGTCATCAAAGCCATCGAATAAAAATGTTCGAGCAAATCCATTAATATTTGTGGCAGCTATCGTGTGCACGACAGATCGACCACAGGCAGATAGACGGACATCACACATAAAAAAAATTAAAACATATCCAGGAGGTTATAAAATATAGATTGCCATTAAAATATTGAAATCGAAAATTTTCGCGATAATAATATTTTCTCAATACTACATATAAAAAAGTCATAAATAAGCAAACGTAGATTTCTCAGGTCATTGACTTTTCTTCGAAGCAACAGGCCCAGACCTGAACGCTGAAGAATGCGTAAGACTATGCTTACTGAACTGAAAATGGCTAAATGACAGAGCTTAATTCAGTGGCATCCCCTACAGTGACAAATTAGAAATAAAACTAAAATAAATATAAATTAAATTATATATGAATCTGGGAAACAGGTAAGAAAAAAAATAACAAATAAAGCATTTAAGAGCAAAAAATATGCTTTTTAAAAGTGCACTCTATTGTTAATTATATGTAACGTAAACATATGAAAAACGTATTTATTCAAACGTACGTAATGTAAATGCAAGAAAGCCAACCACATACTAAATTGGAGCTTACAACTGCTCCGGTTCTCAAATTGTTCCCCATGAACGAATACATTTCTACAGTGGACATAAGATGGTCTAAGCTGACAATAATATTCACAAAAATAAAAAACACTACAAAAACACAATGACACATTAAATTCGAACTTTCTAGCCGATCCGGGTTTTGAGTTATTTCCAAAAAACGAATTCATTCCTATAGCGAGCCAACGACGGAATAACCCAATAACGTTCAAACTGCACCGCAAAAGATTACGACACGTTACATTTGGAATTTCTGCTTCTCCGGTTCTCGAGTTATTCCCCCAAAACAGTACATTCACATAGCGGTAGACGGATTAACCCGATAAAGCTCAAAATCCACAATTAGTTGAAATATATCACAAAAGACAAAAACATACTAATTTTGACTTTTTTATCGCTTCGGCTATTGAGTTATTTAAAAAAAAATGCATTCCCAAGGCGGGTCCAGGTCGGGTTAACTCTATAAAGTTCAAAATCGAAAGACTCAAAATGTGTAACAAACGTTAACGACATATTAAATTTCTTGTTACTATTATTAATAGAACCTGATTTGTTAGGGCGTCAAATATTTGAATTACACCGAAAAACGATCTCCAGATCGCGTTAAGTTAAGGGTTGTAATAATGAATAAATAAATAAGATGGGGAGTATCTGAACTCGCGGTTGGCTCAAAAAGAGTGAAACAGAGAAATGAACCTTAGAATTCGTCATGTCATAGCATGTTTTGGCTTAAAAAATTCTTAGATTGCAAATACCACTCAAGATTTGGATTATTAAATCCATCACAATCATTTCACGTTGTATATACTATGTATTGTAAGGAAGGTCGAAAAATAAATGTAAAAAAATAGTAATTTTGACTTGAATGTAGAACTTTCAAACATTTGCCAGAATAGTTGAAAAGCAAAATTTTTATTTACACAGATCCCTGCTTACCGTTATTGTTGTGCTTACATAGCATTTGAATGTTTAGTTTGCATGTTTTACTCTGTTTTTTACTTTCTAAAGAAAAATACACCTTTCTGTCTTTCTTCTCCAAAACCAGTTTTAATATTGCTTTATGCTCTATTTATTACTAGCGAACATTTACATTTTTAACTAATTTTCACACCTACAATTTAGTTGTAAATTACAAAGCCTCCTATTCGTAATACATTTGAAGTTAAAATTCCAGCATTGTGATGCATAAATTAAATATATTGTTTTTAAATTAAACGTATGACACTTACGTCTTCGTAAATAGAAATGATCCCAGCGAAAGTATAATGATTGCGCTTGACAGTGACTAGAAAGATACAATTTATTTATCCATATTCATGGCCATGTCTGCAAAAATTTATAATTAGAAGACAGTTACGTGAGCATCTACCAAAATAGAAATTGCAACTGGTTGATATCAAGATTGAGAGCTTGAAAGTCTCTACATGCTCTCTACTAGATCTGGAGTAGTGTACTCCAGTACTACTCAGTAATGTACTACTCACAGTGTACTATTTAGTATTGTACAATCCCAGTAGTGTATCCCCACTCGGGGTGAGGCGCTAAATGCAAGAGGGAGTGGATCCTCTATATCCGCCTCCTTTTTTAAGTTGTTGTATCGTTTTCCGGCCAAGGGGGCCTGGTTTTGTGATTCCAATTCTCTTTTTGTTGTGGGCTCCTGTGTTTTATGTGTTTTGGTCTTGGGTCTCCCTGCGGCCTGCTCGGTGCCTGTGGTGTCGGGGGGGACTCTGACTTGGTGACTACGACGGTGTCCCGCTGGTGTCGGCTGCGGTCGGAGGTGGCTCCGTCGGTGATGGCTAGACCGGGGGGGCATGTGCTGAAGGCAGCAGGATTGCGATCGCGACGGAGTTCATTTTTCCGTATACCTTCAGGTGGGGCGGATGTATCTTTTGATATCCTCCTCCTACCTCATCTAAGTGGTAAACTAACCTGTGCATCGAGCCGAAGTTATTCGATACTCGTGAAGCAGGCTCTTCCAGGAGACGGAGAGGAGCTGATCGTGTGGCCTGTTTCCAAACCCGTCTGCGACCGGAGTCGGGCTCTTCGGGATCATCTTCGGACATCGTCCAGTGAATGATTTCGTCGACTTCACTCCCTCGGCCGTGCTCTCGCTGGTCGGTTCATAGGTAGTTGTGCCTTCTCCCCCAGTAGTCGGCGCAAAAACCAATAGATTGCCGCGGGAGTTAAACTTTTCTCTTTCTCTCAGTCCCAGTAGTGTACTACTCATTGGAGTAGTGGATTCTAACATGTAAGCTCTACCAGAGCCAGTACACTGGAGCTTTGCGAGCAGAGAACGAAATACTCAACTAAGACAACCTAACATCCACAGAGAAATGAACATAAACAAGCCTATAGTAGAAAGCAATATTGGCCTAGTCCTAATTTAGACTGCGAAAACATCCACAAAGTCCAACGACTACAACCAGCGTATACAGACATGTTATGACAGCGCTTCGCCATTGAATGTGCGAAGCAAATAAACCAACATAAAGGTAAATTACTTAATAATAAATATATTTATTGCAGTAAGGTGTTAATATTAAAATTAAAAAAAAAACCATTGAGTCACTGGATAGCCCCATATCGTTATTCCTAAATTTACTACAATGTCAAAATTATAATAATGCCAATATTAAATGACTGTGACTGAATTTAAAAGTTTTACTGACGTTCCTATTATTTAAAATTCTTTCCAAGAAAACTTAGTAAATATATCTGCAGAAGAATACTCCTGAAACACAGTCACTAAACAAGAAATTTTATTCTAAACGAACATTCATGAAAAATAAACAGGACGTGTCATTAGTGAGAGTGATAACACTGCTTTTATTACATTAGAGATAAAGGAAAGTCAAGATTTTAAGGGAAATTAATTTTCAGACATAAGTGCATTCTTAATACTCACGTACATTCCAAGGCACTGAAACACAGATAATAAATTTAATTCTTTTAACATAACAATAACTTTACAATAAGCATGAAGTCTAATTAAATATAAAACATATAAACTATTTTAAAAAAGATGTTGTTGGAAGTACAGTTTTAACTAGCTTTTCCTTTAATGTGTTGAAAATCATGTCTTTGGTATGGTAGTATAGTAATATGATGAGTCAAAATCCAATTTTTAAATATTGATAGTTCTACACATTTTGGTCATCACAAAAAAAATCAGACACATTTAAATATCCATTTGTCTTTCTAGTTTGTCCATAAGTATATGACGTACATATCTAAAAGTGCATAAGCCTTTGACCTACATATCTAAAAGTTCATAAGCCTATGGCGTACATATCTAAAAGTACATAAGTCTATGACGTACACATCTAAAAGTACATAATCCTATAACTTACATATCTAAAAGTACATTAGCCTATGGCGTACACAGCTAAAAGTACATAAGTCTATGATGCACATATCTAAAAGTACATAAGCCTATGACGTATACATCTAAAAGTACACCAGCCTATGACATACGTATCAAAAGTACATAAGCCTATGACGTACGTATCTAGAAGTACATAAGCTTATGACGTGCATATCTAAAAGTACATAAGCTTATGACGTATATATCTAAGTGTACATAAGTCTGTGACGTACATATCTGAAAGTACATAAGCCTATGACGTACATATCAAAAAGTACATTAGCCTATGGCGTACATAGCTAAAAGTACATAGGCCTATGACATACGTATCTAAAATTACATAGGCCTATGTATGTATCTAAAAGTGTATAAGCCAACGATATCTGAAAGCACATAAGCCTATGACGTACATATCTAAAAGCACATAAGCCTATGACGTACACATCTAAAAGTACATCATCCTATGACGTACATATCTAAAAGTACATGAGACTATAACGTACGTATCTAAAAATACATAAGCCTCTGACGTTCATATCTAAAAGTACATAAGCTTATGACGCACATATCTAAAAGTACATAAGCCTATGGCGTGCATATCTAAAAGTACATAAGCCTATGACGTGCATATCTAAAAATACACGAGTCTGTGGGCACATTATCTTTTAAGTAAATCGAACTATTCACATGGAAGTAGGTATGATTATTTCAATCGGTGAACATAAAACATTTATTGAGTTTCATTGAAATTTGTCAAGAGAAATAACCTTCAGAATTTTAAACATTTTTCCAAGAACAGAAAAAACAAAAAACCACACTCGAAATTTTTATGATTTTCATTTAAAATTCCACTCCCATATTTCATAACCCATCTACTTTTATAATCATTTTCTTCAAACATGCAAAATGTTTTCTCTTGCATTTGAATGGAGTTGATACATCTCTGAAAATTTTATTTTCCTTCGTTTATTAATTTCTTCGTAAACTAATCAAAACAAACCGAAGACGTTAGTTACTCCCCCTCTCTTCCTTCCCAATGAAAGTATATATGTGAACCGAAGCATTTGTTTCTTAAGAAAGACGAGCCTTTTTCTAGGTGGCCCATTGAAAAATCTGTTGTTGTTGCGAATCTCCCATCTGGTCTGACGGAGTCAGATCAGATCAGTAAAACCGTTGACTTTAATAAAATCCGATACCAAAAGGGGGGAACCATAAATGTCCTCCCTGTCCAGCCCGAGACAGTCCAAAATATGTTCTGGCGAAGCCTGGACTTGCCGGCACTTAGTGCAAATGGGAAAAGCTTTTTGGCCTCCAGAATACAACAGGCCTTTCAAGTGTTCACTGGCTAGCCGGGATAGACAAGTGTTGAGTTGCCTGTCACAAGGAAGAGACAGAGAAAGTCCTGGTCTATTTCCCCTATACCAGCAGTGAGAGGGAGACAGAAGCCATTTTTCTTTGTTTTGGGCCTTTTGCCTCGAGAATAGTTCCAGGTAAGTAAGCTCCTCGGCAGCAGGAACAGGAAGATCCAGTCCCTCCCCAACAAGGGAATCCGCCAGTTCGTTTCCGTGAATATCCACATCGGACGGGATCCACTGAAAGTGTATTTCATGCTGGTGGGAGATGATTTTTACTTTCTGAAGGATAGATAAGCTGGTTTTATCTCCAATGTGTCCAGTTTTTAAGGTGTTGAATAGAGCTACGGCTATCAGATAGTATCCAGATACCTCCATAGTTGCCCGCACTCATTATAATCTCAAGTCCCATATTGATTGCTAGTAATTCGCTTCGGAAAACCGAGCAGTAGTCGGCGTTTCGTTGTTTTATCGAGTATTCATCTGTAGGTGTTTTAATAAAAACTCCACTTCCTGCCTTTTCGTCCATTCTACTACCATCTGATTGAAAAATCTGTTGACGTTTAATTTCCATCTACACACATAATATTACACCCTTTTCTAAAATTCAACTTGAAGTATCCGAGTTTTTTTTAAATGCTTCACTCCCCCCCCCATCTGCCAATGTTGAAATAAGAATATAATATAAAAATGATGAGGACAGCCACTGACTTTCCTATATAATGAAAATCATTTACTTCTTTCACAGTGAAAAAATATCAAATCTGCGGAATCATATACAATATCTACGAAACGAGGTTTTTAATAATAAGCTTGTGCAACGTGTAAAAACATATATAAAATGATAATGAAGCATACAGCTGTTTCGAGGATAAGTTGAATCTCCTTCGTCAGTGCAAAATAACGAACAAACGCGAAGTCCAAAAGAAGAGTGGGTGCAAAGGAAGATACAAGGGGGAATTATATATCCAAGACCTGGATTAAGAGTGAACCAAACAGAAAACAGCATGAAGAACAGTCAAGATAATATGAAACGAGAGACAACAACAAGAGATTGGCTTCGCCAAGACACAAAAGCTATATCTTAACAAGACGTGTCAAGTCCAAACAAAAATAAATGAGACGAACAATTCCACACAAAGAGCCCCATAGGAATAGAATGAAGAAAGGAGGTCGGAAGGGGTCAATGCATTCTTCCAGACGGTGGACAGAAAAGTAGTACTGGACAAGTCATTAACTAAATTACTAGAATTTTTCTGGATATGGTAAGCTTCAAAGAAATCAAGATCGTAGACGAAGTGCACTTTTGTATAATTCTTCCTGAAGAAAACTCAAAACAGCGGTGACAGTGGTAGTAATGTTGAGCAATTGAAGATTTATTGAATTCCTGTTTTTTGACATAGTTTTCGTGTTCTTTAATACGAAATTTTAAAACACGCTCAGTTTGACCAATATAAGAAAGACCACACTACCTAGAAATACTGTAAATATACCAACTATTAGAAATTTCTAAAGGATCTTTAAGATTAGAATATCTAGTTTATTAAAAGGTTTAAACGCAATATTGAATTTGAAATTTATATGGATTTTAGCAATCAGCTGACTGATTTTCGGAAAATATGGTAAAATGATAGTGTTATTGACGACTCTTTCAGAAGTTAGTTCACAGGAAGGTTTGGCTCACCCTTAATCCAGTTTTTGGGTATATAGTTCCCCTTCGTACCTCCCTTTGCTTCCATTCCACCTTTGAACTTCGGATTTGTTGGTTCTCTTGCACTGACGAAGGGGATCGACCTCTGCATGCTGAATTATCATTTTATTTGTGCTTATACACGTTGGTCAAGTTTTCGTTATCCTTTCGTACAAAGTGTAGTTTACTTATTGAATGTTTCTAACATTGAATACATTTGGGGGTTTCTGGATGACAACTTGCAAAACTATTTCGAAGTACCCAATTAACTTATATTTTTCACAACTCTAAAATGATAATTATCAATATTAATAGCAACCGCAAAAAAAAACATATATTAAAATATTTTAATAAATAATTCAGAAATGTGCTTCAATTTCGTTAACTTTGAGCCATTTTTGTAATTTTGAAATATATTTCAGTCAATCTGATGTGACATTTCACCCAATGGGAGATTTTTCACTAATTTAGACGCCAAGCTTTCAGACACTAAATGTTTTGTTTGGTGAGTGAAATCTGCTCAATACGGAGTAGAAACGTTCGAAATGGTTTAAGTAATTTAGTATTGCTGTAAAATGTTATATTACATTGGTGTCATGGATTTAATAAGGTGGTGAAGTGGTTCAGCCTTTAAACGTTGACTTATACGCTTGTGATGTGTAACAATAGCGTCAATGCATGTTCTTACATCTCGACTAGAATAGATGTTTAATCTTTATATATTTCAGTCTGAGTAGATATCTTTAGAGTCTGGTTGTCCACTTTAGATTGATACATATGCATTTTTATAGCAATATCCTGGCCTCCGGGAGTGTTGTCGTGAAATAAAGCTTGATTTAATCGAGGTGAGGGGGTCACAACCCTCCTTGCCAGCTTTCGGTACTTTGCTTTCAAATCTTGTTTTTCCTTTATGGACATTATATATATATATATATATATATATATATATATATATATATATATATATATATATATATATATATATATATATATATATATATATATATATATATATATATATATATATATATATATATATATATATATATATATATATATATATATATATATATATATATATATATATATATATATATATATATATATATATATATATATATATATATATATATATATATATATATATATATATATATATATATATATATATATATATACAGCATATATATATACAGTTATATATATATACGACTGTTTACGAATTGTTAGGTAGAAATGCAAAACTGTTATATAAATATTTTTTTTCGGGAATGGAAAGATCTAGATCGCTACAAGAATAATGCTAACAAATTTGTTGCATAATAGTGCATGAAACGTAAACATATTTCACGATAGTTAAAGCTCTTTAAATTTTATGTAACACTATGATAAATTTATTAGAAATTTGTGCAATATCCTGAGAACAATTCATGCTAGCTTTCTAAAGTATGTGCCATTTGTTTCCTAATAAAAATTACACACTATATAATTTGAATAACATTATAAAAAGCTTTGATTTTTAAATAATTTTCTTTTTTCAAAATTTCATTAGAAAATTGGGATCCTCCAATCTTTCGATTGCAATTTCGTTGAAAACGCTCTAGTCGTTCGTAGGATATCGCTTCCACAGTCTCACGAACACACAAACAAAAAAGCAGACTAAACACACACACTAACACGCTTTCACACACTAACACGCAGACTGTACACACACTCTAATGCACAGACTATACACACACACAAACATTATCTCAAAAAAGTTCTATTTGAGTTCGTCATCAACTTCTCTATACATTTTACTATGTATATAGAGAAAATAATAGCAAGTAAACATTTTCCTTGTTAACTAGTTGAAATGACTTATAAAAATATTAGGCATAATTCATATTTTAGTTGAATTCTAATTTAATTAAGTTGATCGATTTAGCTCATATTATTTCTAAAATGAATCACTTTATATATTTTTCATATTCTTCTAAATCCCAAAGCCTTTATTATACTTTTATGTGTATATTGTTTGTTTGAAAGCTATTTGAATTAATTTGAGGAAGTTAACTTGTGTACTATTCAAAAACGTCTTCTTTATTTTTGTTTTATTCTTAATTTAGCAATATTTTAATCACTGGTATTGTAAATTAATTGATTGGTTGTCAAAAACTATTCAAAAACGTCTTCTTTATTTTTGTTTTATTCTTAATTTAGTAATATTTTAATCACTGGTATTGTAAATTAATTGATTGGTTGTTATTTGAAACGTCGCCAAGTTGTCGATATTTCGCCAAATAATTCACCAAATGTGTAGCCAAGTTTTACATATTCGATTACACTTACTACTGTTCATTTTTATGTAATTTTTGGATACATTTATTTGAAAAACGTACAATATCTCGAGAATGGTTTAAGCTAACGTTTCAGAGTATGTGTTATTCGTTTTAGAATAAAAAATACGTATAAAATTAATATTTATTTGGCATTATTAAATGTCCCTATTTCGTCACAATTTTTTCAAAAATGCATTTAAAAATTTTGGGATCTTCCAGACGTTCAATCGCGATTAAAAGAATAGGCTTCCAGTGTTTATGAATTGTAATAATCGTGCCAAATTTCATTCGAAACGGCTCATGAGATAACGAACCCGCAAACTCAATGACACATATACATACATCATCTCATAAAAGTTCGATTCGAGTCCAGTGTTGCTGGAAACGTATTCTTCCGTCAAAAACTAAAATTCGAATTTTTTTATCCCAACACAATATTTTTCATATACATTATACTAATATGTATGTAGGGAAGTAAAAAAACACAAACATTTCCACTTTGCATCTGGCTTACTGGTTACAATTAAATATTGTGTATATATTTGTAAGGAGTTTGTGTTAATAAAATGGCCGTGGTAAAACCTTAATAATTAAAGATTTTTTACTCAATTATTCAGTTACATAAGGTGCTAAGATTACCTTTGCAATCTTTTGTAAATTCTCGCCAAACAATAAAGATGGGTTCACGAAACTCTGATGGAAATTAACTGATATTCACAAAACTCCCGCCACCCTTATCCGGCAATTAAATTTGGAGTATGATGGAGGTGAACATTTTGCTCACATGTTGATCTAGCTGCTCATAGAAAGTTCCATATGGGTAGAATTCTTATATTAGCGACTCAAAATATCTTCTTAGAATATTTCTTAAATTGGAGAACGCTTTCTGTTCTAAAAGTTAGCAATACTCTTTTAGTTAACAATTATGTTAACAACTTTAAGAGTTTTTTTTCTCTTTTTCAGTGAATAAATTAGAATGTCATTTATAGTAGGAAATTAACTGATATTCACAAAACTCCCGCCACCCTTATCCGGCAATTAAATTTGGAGTATGATGGAGGTGAACATTTTGCTCACATGTTGATCTAGCTGCTCATAGAAAGTTCCATATGGGTAGAATTCTTATATTAGCGACTCAAAATATCTTCTTAGAATATTTCTTAAATTGGAGAACGCTTTCTGTTCTAAAAGTTAGCAATACTCTTTTAGTTAACAATTATGTTAACAACTTTAAGAGTTTTTTTCTCTTTTTCAGTGAATAAATTAGAATGTCATTTATAGTAGGGTGAAACCAGTTTTGTAGTTTGATAAAAAAAAACTTTATGAAAAATGATTAAACTGTTAGGAAAAACTTCATAATCTATATTCAGAATTTTAGAATTTCCAGATAGAAAATGCAGATCCTTAATATGGATTTCAGACGGAATAGTAGATATCTACATTTTCCAGATAGATCCTGTTTAGCGCAGAATTATTAGAAGAGTTCTACAGATCTGCATACAATACAATCAAAGTTCTAACTGAAACTATTTGATTTCGTTAAAATCGTCTGAAGAGAATGTCATTTATAGTAGGGTGTAAACAGTTTTGTAATATTTGATAAAAAATTATGAAGAATGATTAAACAATTAAACAAAGCTTCATAATTTATTTTCCGAATTTTAGAATTTTCAGATGAAATTTCAGATCTTTTAATATAGATTTCAGGCAGAATAGTATATATCTGCATTTTCCAGATGGATCCTCTTTAGCTCAGAACTATTAGATGAGTTCTACAGATCTGTATACAACACAATCTATGTTCTAACTGGAACTAGAATTTGATTTCGCTAAAAGCGGCTGAAGCATGCTAAAAGGCTTGAAACCGGTCAGAGGATCTACTGTAAGAGCACCATTCCTAGATCTGCAAATTCCCTAAATTAGCGAGTTGTAGATTTATAAATTAAAGCAATTTGCATATTATTGTTCTATTCTTCATTACAGGCTGTACCAAGAATATCCTAATTCGTTATCTAGACATGAGACAAAACAATAAATGTCATAAATAATGTACATAACATTTAATTAACCATTCATATTATTTTATTATCAATGATTGAAACAAATAAATAAAACTATGTATATTTTAATTTAATCTCTGTAATTACAAGATATTAAGAATATAGTCGTTCCTATTTGTAAGTAAAATGAGCCCCCTGGCCAATTCTATAGCAATTATTTTCTGTTAAGAACAATACCATTAGTCCAGAAACTAAAGAATGTCAAAAGGCGTAATTCTCATTTAGTCGGAGAAAAGCTGAGGAATGTGCATTTACTAAATTAAGTCTCAATGACACTGTAGAGTATTTTATCATTTAGATTTAATACTAGCAAAAAGCCGAACTTTAAATGGACTCGCGCATATGAAATATGCGGGCAATAATAGATTTCAAATCAAAACTTAATTTAACAAATAATTATTAAATTAGAAGTATAAAAAAATGTAATAATAGGAAGAACTTGTTAATTACAAAAGAGCATGCAAGTTTTTAAAATTTGAATATTAAATTAAACAAATTGGAATATGGGAAAACAGTGAAATCAAAGTAACACACTGAAATCGCAAAAGCATATTTAATGAACAGGAATATATTTAAACCGCAATGCATGCAAGTGCCCACATTTCGATTAGCTTTTCCAAAGTTGTTGTTTACATGCTATTTATAGGAAGCGTAGTGAGCATGCGTAGTTTACAAATGGACGTTTCACCCTGTTACATTTCGATGTAATAATTTAAATTGTGATTCTGTTAGTCCGCATAAACCATACGAGCTTGCAATTTCGCCCTAGTAGCTTAACGATAAAGCGTCGGTTGACCGATACGACGATCGATAGTTCTAATCCCAGATGAGGAAGTCATATTCATTATAAAAATATCTGATGTGGGCAACACATGACTTTCCTTATATAATGCAATGAATTTACTACTTTTACAGTAAAAAAAATCTGATGTGGGCAACACATGACTTTCCTTATATAATGTAATGAATTTACTACTTTTAAAGTAAAAAAATAGGTTTTTCTTATAATAGATACTAATATTCCTTCCAAGATATTGAGTTTTCGACAATTAGTCGTCATTTTCATTGATTTTGCTGCATTTTTATCCATTTGGCGGAATTTTCGTTAATTTGGCAACATTTCAAAAAGTCGCCAAGTTGGCGACATTCCGCCAAATTCGGCGCCAAAATCTCGACAAGCGTTATGGACGAAGAAATATGTTATTCTTACAGCAGACAAATGATTATTGGCGTTCAACTACAAACGTATTACTCAAAGTATCTTTTTCCTTGAATGGAATAAGCTAGATCCACGAGAATGATGTCACCCAATTTATCGTATGGTATTACATATGAAAAGTGAACATGTTTCTCAACAGGACATTTTTATTTCATTTTATATGACTTTTTGATAATTTTTTTGAAAAATATGCAATATCTCGAGAACGGTTCATGTTAGCGTTCTAAAATTTATGCCAATCGTTTTC
Organism: Amaurobius ferox; assembly: GCA_951213105.1. NCBI lineage: Eukaryota > Metazoa > Arthropoda > Arachnida > Araneae > Amaurobiidae > Amaurobius > Amaurobius ferox. Next base: position 159,045,110 of record OX578140.1, on the reverse strand, counting down.
TAAAGAAAAATTGCATAAGAAATGTCTATTTGCTTAACTTTATTAGCGCTTTTAATTTTGTGACGATTTTTTCAAAATTTCATTCAAAAATTTAGGGGGGTTCTGAACATTCGATTGCGTATAAAAACAATAGGCTTCCAGTGTTTACAAATTGTGATTTTTGTACCAAATTTGGTTTGAATCAGTTCATTCGTTCGTCCGTTATCGTCTCCACAGACTCACTGACACACACACACACACATACTTTCACACACACACACACACACACAAACACACACACACACACACACAGAGACATCACTTCAAAAATGTTTCATTCGTGATCAGGGATGCTTGAAACGTGCTCTCCCGTCGAAAACTCGAATTCGAATTTTCGACCCCGTCACAATACTTTCCTTATACATTATGTATATAAGGAAAGTAATAGCTCAATTCTTACGAGGGATATCAAGCTTCTTGTATGAAAAGTGAAACATTTTATATCTCGAGAACCATCTACAGCGCCGAATTTCTGCTGAACATCATGTACAGTTTCAACTCCTCCTCCAGCTCTTCTTAAATCTCTTCTATGTTCTATTTTTGTCTAAATTTATTAGTTTATTTTTACTTCTTTGATATCAAATTGGAAGGATTTAATTTCCCCTTTCATTTCAGCTTGTTTCACTTTCGTTTCTTTAATAACTTTATCTCGGTTTTAATTATTCTTACATTGCTTCTTCTCAAATTTTTCTAATCTTCTTTCAAATCTGCTTTTATTAATTTTTGCTCGACTTTTATACCTTTTGCATCAATTTATACGTTACTGTATTGTGTCTAATTAGCTCAATTTAAAAAAATGATGCCAGCTAAGTAGTAGGCAAAAATTTGTTGATCCCCATATAGTGTCGCGAAATTTTCACACATAATTTTTACTTTCCCTGCAATACATGGTAATGTATAGGGAAAGTATTGGAATCATACCGAAAATCACAACTCGAGTTTTCGACGGATCTACACGTTTCGAGACCTCTAGAATACGAAAAAACCATTTTTAGAGTGACGTCTGTGCGTGTGTCTGTCTGTCTGTCTGTGTGTCTGTCTGTCTGTCTGTCTGTCTGTGTGTCTGTCTGTCTGTCTGTCTGTGTGTCTGTCTGTCTGTGCAGATTTTTTATCCACTGTAACTAAAAAACTAATGGACCGAATTTCACAAAATTTGGTAGGTAAATCACTTGTGGCCGGGGCTGGTGCTGATTACTTTTGGGTACGATTCGGAATAAAAGAACCCGCCTTTTTTTGCGAAATGGCCCGCAAAAGCTTGTATCCACTCTAGCTGAAAAACTAATGGACCGAATTTCACAAAACTCGGTAGATGAGTCACGTATAGGTCACTCTGGTGCTGATTAGATTTTGGTACGATTCGGAAAAAAATAACCTGCCTTTTTTTGCAAAACGGCCCGCAAAAATCTTCAAAATCTAAACTAAAGAACTAGGTATTCTCAGATATATCCATTAAATGCCCGTTTAATACGTAATGTTTAACGACGAAAAGAATAAGACCAACCCCATTACACTAGGAATAGCCGTTCTCGAGATATTTTAGTTTTTCGTACTTTCCCTACGCCACCTTTGAAAATAAGCCCGGTTACCGAATGAGAACGAAAATTCAATTAAAAGTGAATTACATTTAATTCAAATAAATAGAACGTGGATATAAGTTTGCAGGGAAAGTCATGTGCTGCCCACATCAGATTTTTCTTTCTGCAGTTGAAAGTAAAAACTATTCAATGTTGAAGAACGCATAATAAGCGCAAAATTGCTAGAACATAAATACGGTTAACTGCAATAACAGCGCAACCTTAATCAAGGATTGAGTTCACATTTCTATACTCTTAATAAATATTATTAAAAATTATTAAGAACTGAAACATTTTAAAAGAGTAATTTTCTACGATTTTTTTTTCTTAAAACACAAGCATATTTAACCTAAAGCAGTGATTTTGACAGAAGTAGTTAAAATGATTTATGGCCCATTTTGCTGTTGGGATCATAAATCATTCACATATGGTACTCAAATCCCAATATAAAGAAAAGAATAAAATTTCCCAGAGAGTTTAAAGTCTTTGATTTAAGAACGATTAAAAGTTAGTTTAACTCTCCAAAATATTGAGCTGCTGGATCTTCTCTTCGGTATAATTTTTAATCCTTTGACTAAATTTGCAGAACGATTTAGTCAAAGGATTAATACACAAAAGATAAGAAGCCTCCACTCTCCATTTTCACGCATTCTTTTCCCAGTGTCTAGTTTTACTTGTTTTACAATTATTTTCATGATGAAAAAAAATGTAATTTTTTCAGATTTTAAAAGGCTCTATGGCGTAGGTGCGATGTTGTAGAGTATTCATCCTAAAGTCAATCATAAAATATAACTTTATTTATAAGAACATAATTAAAATAGCTATGTTACAACGCGCGTACATCGTAGTCATCCGAAATACGAATGATGAATGAATGAATACTGAAAATGTTCTGTTTTGGCTTTTGTGTGCTTGGACAGAGGTGATGCGCATGCGTCACATGTAAATATCAGAGAGTCTCTGTGGGGATTAAGAAAGAAAATTTTTATGCGAATCGAATTTTTGCTAATTTTTTTTTATCTGAAGGAGTGCCGTTATAGTACACCCCCTCATCGTAAAGGAGCAGGGACCCTAAATCGAACTTGTCTTCCATATTTGGCCACTGTAGAGGTAGTGACGGAAGATGATGACTGGTTCGAAACCAGTGAAGATGTTTCTTTTTCTTCCACTATGGGCTTTAGAAAAAATGCTGGTTTCAAACGATCTATACAAATGTTGCTTTTTCGATCGCGGATAGCTACTGTGTAATACTTTTCAGCTAGCGCACATATTAAAAAAGGTCCATCATAAGGGGTCTAGAAAGGTTGTCGTATAAAGTCGTTCCGTACAAAAACGTGGGTAGACTTGGGAAGTTCCTTGTGGTTGAAAACGTCATTTTTTAAATGCCGAAAGCAAGAACTGATCGAAGACGTTGTATTTGGTGTCTTAAATGTAACACAAATCCATGTGCATATTTAGGGATGTCCTTCCAGAATGTGTCACGAAGGAATCACATGGCAATAATAATGATGTGCCATAGATTAATTCTGCACTGGAAGCTTTTAGATCTTCTTTGAACGCTGCTCGAATTCTTTAAAGTGCGCTTGGTAGTACTTCTATCCAACGCTCTGTATCTTGACAGTGTATTGCCGATTTTAGCTGGCGGTGGAAACGTTCCATCATGGAATTGGAGGCAAGATGATATGTTGCCCTTCTGGTTTTTCTACTTCCTAAAAATCTCATTAAGTAATGAAATAAATCGCTTTCGAATTGCCGTCCATGGACAGTACTGATGACCTCGGGTACTTCGAATTGAGAAATCCAACCAGAATAGAATACTTCTGATACTGTGACTGCCGTTTGACCTACTAATGGGGTGGCTTCAGGCGTGTAAAACGATCGACACAAGTGAGCAAGTATCGAAATGCCTTCGATACTGGTAAAGGTCCGACTTCGTCGATATGTACATGTTGAAATCTACCATTAGGTGTGCTAAAATTTCCTAAAGGTGATCTTGTGTGTCAAAGTACCTTTGTTTTCTGGTAGGCGATACAGGTTCGACTCCATTTGGCACAGTCCTTTCAGAGAGATGGCCAAATGAATCGTTTTCAAACCATGTTCACTCTTCCTCGAACTCCTGGATGAGCGAGATTGTGGATGCTGTGAAACATTCGTTTTTGAAAACTATATAGTATGTACAGTCGAATTTCACCTGTTGAGGTGTCAAACTGCAGTATGGTACCTGATGGAGCAACAACGATACCTTTAAAAAGTAATGAAATATATGAAATTTTTAAATCGTTTAATTCGTCTTCTGTTTTTTTTTTTTTTTTTGCAATTGCTTAATAATCAAGCACATTTGGTGTATGAATCTATTCGATGCCAAAAAGTTCAGCTGCTACTACATTAGTCGAACCGGGAATGTATTGGATGTTAGTAGTAAATAGACTTATGAATTCCAGATGTGTCTTGATTGACATGGAGTCATTTTTGCTGTATTTTGTTAAAACGCAAATGTAAGAGGTTAGTGATCGGTGTATAATATAAAATTATGTCCTTCCAGCATATGCCAAAAATACTTTACAGCAGAATATACTGCGAGAAGTTCGTACTGTACTTACGTTCTGTGGCATTTAGTTTTCGTGAAAAGAATGCTAATGGGCATAATTTTCTATTTTGTTTTTGTTGTAATGCCAATCAGATTAACACTTGTGATGCGTCTACAGATAGTGAAAATTCGACGTCTGATGTGTGATATGTCAATAATGATGCACTTCAAAGTAAATGTACACACTCTTGAAAAGCAGTTTCTGTATCTTTTGACCACTGTACTTGTGTACTGTCGCTCATTTTATTCCCTGGTATTAAATCCTAAAGAACTGCGTGTGTTCTTCTCCGTGTGGTAAAAACCCGCAATAAAATTTAACATTGCTAAAAATCATCGTAAATCTTGGTTTTGGTAGTGGAAAATTTTGTATAGTAAAATTTTGTACAGTTGAATCTCTGTGTGGTAAAGGAAAAATGCCTACTGCCGTAACCATGTGTCCTAAAAATTTTACTTCAGATTGTCCAAAAACGCATTTGGAAGTATGTATAACCATTCCGTATTGCAAAAAACGCTCAAATACTATGCATACGTGTTCTTAGTGTTTTTCTCCATTTTCTGATGCCATTATTCAATCGTCGTTATATATATGAAAAAGAAAACTAAATTATGTAATACTTCATGCATGAATCTCTGAAAGGTTTCAGCAGCATTACATAAACTGAAGAGCATAAATAGAAATTCAAACAGCCCGAGTGGCGTTATCACTGCTGTTTTAGGGACACCATCCTGTTCCATTGGAATTTCGTAGTATGCACGTACCAAATCCAGCATTGGAAATACCTTTTTATCTTCGAGTTTCTGTACAAAATTATGTATATGAACTATGGGATATCAGTCTAGAATTGTTACCGAATTTAGCTTTTAGTAATCTCCTGATACACGATATTTCCACCGTATATTTTGGCACGACGGGAAAGGGGCTTGCCCATGAACTTTTAGAACCTCTACAAATTCTTTGTCGGGCCAACGGCCCTACCGTGCTGAAAACACCGGTTCTTGTTAGATCACCGAAGTCAAGCAGCATCGGGCGCGGTTAGTACTTGGGTAGGTGACCACCTGGGAACACCGCGTGCTGTTGGCACATTTCGGGCGCAGTACACGATGGTTTGCGCCCTGGATTTGCACGCTGCCACAACTGCCGCCGTGTTCATGCGGAGTACGATCACGTTAAACATGTGGGTCCAAAAGCCCTGACCATCCGACTCGTCCGAGGACTTAGAGCAGCTGGGTGGATGGCCGGGAAAAATTTTTGTTAACGGAGACCGTCCCCCACGGACACCGAGCAGCCGCGGAGCGTTTATTGAAATTCAAAAAGGGAGGTTACATTGGAAAGGGACAAGTTTTAACAAAATGCCTTATAGGGAACAATTCAAGGCTATATTTTTGACATAAGTTTCTTCTTGTTAACATTTTTAACTTTTGATACAATATTGACTAGATAAACAGTATTTATGATGAAGGACAAGTAGACAATAATATTTTATGGTAAGTAGTTATAACATTTACTTGGTTAATTTTAAATATTAGAATTTGTATCTGTGGTTTGTACATTATCTATATATTTACATAATTTCCAATGACAATAAATTTATGACAATATCTGATTGTTATCAGTAAACATAAACTGTGCATGGACAATTCAGGAACAACACAAGACACTGGTCCATAAAATGAAACAAGGGACAAGGACAAGAGGTCCGGACAGAATACGTCAGAGCAAGGGACAAGGACATTCAAAATGAGCAAAACAAAAAAACATGGGCAACACATGTGGGTCCGTAAGTCCTTCCGAGAAGTTGATGGTTGTGGAAGGAGGAAACGGTCCCTGTGGATGCCTCCCCCACTGGGTTCCGGTCTAAATTGGGTGGCACTTCCCGACTGTCCAAACGGTTATTTTACACCTTTTTGGTAGGTTGAACGGTCTGGATCTCAACAAAAACAAATTCCTTGTAGTTGCAGAAATTCTAATTATTTTTAACAGGTTTTAGCTTGTCCGGAGCTAATCTTCTTGCTATTGCGTAAACTGAAGGTGCTCGGATTTGAATACAGTGAGTTCTACTGTGTTTTTGCATATTGCAGGGAATTGGACTGCGTCAGATTTGGATGTTCCATTAGCAACCGAGTACAGGGTAAATCTTTACTCAATGTTGTAAGTCCTAGTGAGGGTATCTGCTTCGTACTTCCTTTGATACTAACTTTAGTACAGCTGTCAATTAATTTTTGATTTTTCATGCCGACTAATAACACGAATCTTGCTAGGAAATTAGCTCCTAAAATTGCTCGAGAAACATCGGCAAATACAAAATCCCCAACAAATCTTCAATGAAATCCAAATTTTACAATGAATTATTTTGTTTCAAATGTTTTTTTCTTGTTTCCGTTTGCTGAGTATAAAATGAATTCTTTTTTTTATCATGGCACTATGTCCTTTACTTGGAAGAACTGAAATTATAGCGCCACTGTTGACGGGAAATTTTATACGAGATAACTGGCCATATAAAAATAAGCGACTGTTTTCCAGGGTTCTATTTATCGTCGCAGAAATGATAGAGTCACCTAGTTTTCCGTCAAAAATTTGCAAGGCGTTACACATTAACGAGCTTTTTCCTGAGATTTTTTGTGATACCAACAAATATCGTCTTTTCTGGATTGCAATCGATACCTTGATCGTGGATGATATTTTGATCGAGTTCGTAGCTGTGGTAAGACAAAATTCACATAAATACAATAATAAGACTAACCAATAGTGTCCTCCAGTTGACTCGATCGTATACGTGAAATCTGAAATGGTTGAGTACATTGTGTTGAATTCAGAAAACCAGTCGATTTTGTGGGCGCTAACACTTTTATTATACACATAAATTATGAGACACACTAATAATATACAAACATTATACATTTAAAGCGTACCTAACATGACCTCGGGTGCACTGAGTTATTACGGTAATTGTTGATTAATATTATAATTAATTTAAATCACGAGCGGATATATAAAGGGCATTTTCCCAAGCTCAGAATTTATATTGCTATAATTATATTTAGAATAAGATACACATATTTGAACCACAATTGAATTTCGTAAAACAGAATACCTCCAGCACAGATGAAATGGCTTGTTAATCCCAAAATATCACCTGCACAAGTTCATATGGTTAGGGCGTCAGGATAGGCGAGGCAACACAGTTTACACGGACACACGGTTCAGACGATTTTACGAAGATCGGGAGTCCATCAGGGATTGGTGATCAATGTCTGTTGTGCGATCCACCGTTCAAATAGTAGTTGGTCCAGCGATGTTTGGAGGTCCGAGGATTTATGTGAAAGCCGATGCCGGTCATAGTAGTAACCCAATAGAAAGGTTTTGATCGCATACCTCATTCGCATTACGAACCAATGACGGTTGTATCACTCAGATGAAGCGTGTTACATGCTGCATAGGGCGCAGACTTGGCACTTCGCAACACTCCGCCAGTGCATATTCGTCCCAGTGGTCATATCGCCACTAAGATATCGAATGCCGCCTACCGTGCAGGTCACACAGTTGTCACGATTCAGCTGTAGTTTACAGGAGCCAAAGAGTATCCCCATACTACGCCATCTATTTCCAGAGCTGGTGGACCTGCTTGGCAAAAGAGGGCGAAGTCCAAACTGCTTCGATATCCGCCACTGCCCGATGAATTTAGCAAATATCAATCTGATTCCGCTCTAGTTCGACTTGTCTTAGAGTGGCCATATAACTTCACGGCTTCACAGCCGCGCCTGGATACGAGCTATACTTTAGTAGATGTGCTCGCATCAGGGTATCAAAATACTGCGGTCCCTTCCTGTAGGTCATAGGGTTACCACTAAGGTCATAGGGTGTAGGTCATAGGGTTACCACTTAATTTTAATAACATTATTTATGAACAACATTTGAGTAATTATTAAATTAATTACAGCATTTATCATATTATTTAAGGAGGAGAATGGACAGATTCAGACACCAAGGCGAGGCGACCGCTAAGTTTACGTCTATTATTTGCCAAGGAGCTATAGCAAAATCCACTTCCGGCAAAGCCGCAGCCGAGGGCCACGTTCCCGCCAGGATCATTCACCGAGCAGGGTCCCGAAGAACACCCGCCAAGCCCGACCCCAGTCACCGTCCGGCCTTGGCTCAGGCCATGAATAGGAGAATCCAGTGGCCACGGACACTCGGAAGAGTCGGGGCCTGATAGACTCCCTGGTTCGACTGACAGTTCATCGTCTACCATGTAACCCGATTAATATTCCCCCCAGAGTCGGAGGATCAAGGCTACAGAGCCAACATCCGTAACCACCATCTCAGGTGGCCCGCCTCGGAGGGGGAGGGAGTAGGATAATGAACATGTGAAACTAGGTAAGTTCTATTATCAAATGGTCTAAGGTCTGCTGCAATGTTTGGTAAGTACATACCTCCAGTGTCCTCTTTGGCCATTGATCACAACTCTTACATTAGAGAACATAGCACTGGGGGACAGCAGTGTGGACCTGACCTAACTCTCGTTTTACAGGTTTAATTCCACACCACTGAAATTCGTCTACCGACGAATAAGACCGACAGAGGGCAGGTGGAATAAGGGCCTGTTGAGAATCAAATGATATATAAGATGAAAACAAAATGATATATAAGATGCACTGCACAATGTTTTTATTGTTGAATGGTACATTTGGCGCTTTCCCGGATGACAATATGTAAAACTATTTCGAAGTACCTAATTAACTTATATTTCGTGTAACTCTAAATTGGCAATTATCAACCTTGATATCAACCGCAACAAGTATTATTCTTTATATATTAAAATATTGAAATTATTAATCCATCAATTTGGTGTATATTTTGCACACTTTTGGCGATATTTTCGTCAGTCTAGTGCAAAATATCGCTAAGTTCGCGATATTTTGCTAAAGGCGTCGACTATTTCGCCAAATTTATCGCCAATCATTACAGGTGTAAGGCGAGAAGATCTTTTATTATGTATAAATGCTTATTGACGAATTTTTAGGCGTCAAAACTGGAAGAAAAATAAATGATTTCCCGCATATCTTCACATGTGAATGGAAATAATTAGACTCACGAAAATGGTGTTAAAAGTATATATATTTAAAAATATATTTATGAATATATATATATATATATATATATATATATAAATATATATATATAAATATATTTTTTAAAATATATTTATAAAAATATATATATTTAAATATATTTATATGAAAAATATATAAAAGTTTCTAGTATTTATTAATTGTAAATTTGTATTTATCAATTCTTGTACTTATCAATTGTGCTCTCTCTCTCTCTATCTATCTATCTCTATCTCTGTGTGCGTGTGTGAGTGCGATTATTTCCATTATTAATAATGCTAATACTTGTACACCTGAACAAGAAAACGTGTATCTTATGAAAAATCTTAAAACATTTCATTAAAATAATGCATTCCATTTAGCAAATATTATTTTTCAACATATTACTGTAATGGTTCAATATTTTATTACGTTACACTGGCATAATGCAAGTAACGCAGAATGCGACTTCTCATCTGCGAACAAATTAACTCCAATTTACAAAATTCCAGAATTGCGAGTAAAATATTATTATCCTTCCATCTCATTACATTATCGCAGAATGCGACGAATAAATAAATCTAACTTTTAAATTGATCTCCGTAATCATGTGATACTGAGAAAGCAGCTATTTCTCCTTGTGTAGCTCAAGAGCCTGAAGCTAATTTTTCAACAATTAATTACTGCTAAGAACAATCTCATTAGTCGCGAAACTAAAGAATGTCGCTATGTTTAGATACTAATTTAGTCGGAAAAATGCTGAGTAATGGACATTTACTAAATTAAGTCTGAATTAAACTGTGGCATCTTTCATCACCGAAATTTAATGTAATAAGTTTATCTTTAGGAATACTGCGACAAACATTATAAATTTAATATATCAAAAGAAAGCTCACTAATTGGTTGAGTGGCAGGTATTCCGTAAAAGTGGAAAGTATTATAGCACAGGGTAACCGAAAATTCATGAAATCAAATTTTTAAATAATATAATGTACCTAAAAAGTAGATTTACATTTCAATTAGGTGACACAAATATACCCTCAAAAATCTTATGTGGGTAGTACATGACACGTGCTATATAATGAAATGAATTTACTTCCTTCACAATGAAAAAAATGATGCATAAGATCAAAGTTACAACTTTTTACTTTCCTTATATACATAAAGTATAAGGAAAGTATTGTGACGAGGTCGAAAATTCGAATTCGAGTTTTCGACGGGAGAGCACGTTTCAAGCATCCCTGAACACGAATCAAACATTTTTGAAGTGATGTCTGTGTGTGTGTGTGTGTGTGTGCTGGTGCGTGTGTGTGTGTGTGTGAAAGTATGTGCGTGTGTGTGTGTGAAAGTATGTGCGTGTGTGTGTGTGTGTGAAAGTATGTGCGTGTGTGTGTGTGTGTGTGAAAGTATGTGCGTGTGTGTGTGTGTGTGTGTGTCAGTGACTCTGTGGAGACGATAACTGACGAACGAATGGAGCGATTTGAACGACATTTGGTACAAAAATCACAATCCGTAAACACTGGAAGCTTATTGTTTTTATACGCAATCGAATGTTCAGACCCTCCCTAAATTTTGGAGTGAAATTTTAAAAAAATCGTCAAAAAATTAAAACTGCTAATAAAGTTACGCAAATAGGCATTTCTGATGTAATTTTTCATTAGAAAACGATTGACATAAATTTTAGAACGCTAACATGAACCGTTCTCGAGATATTGCACATTTTTAAAAAAAATTATCAAAAAGTCATATAAAATAAAAAAAAAATATTTCCTATTGAGAAACATGTTCACTTTTCATATGTAATACTATGCGAAAAATTGGGTGACATTATTCTCGTGGATCTAACTCCTTCCATTCACGAGAAAAGATACTTTGAGTAATACTTTTGTATTTGAACACCGATAGTCATTTATCTGCTGTAAGAATAACTTATTTCTCCGTGCATAACGCTTGCCGAGATTTTGGCGACGAATTTGGCGGGATCTCGTCAACTTGGCGACATTTTTAAATGTTGGCAATTTAACTAAAATCTTGCCAAATGTATAAAAATGACGCTAAATCAATGAAAATGACGACTAATTGAAGAAAATTCAATATCTTGGAAAGAATATAAGAATAATATTTTTTTAAACTGTAAAAGTAGTAAATTCGTTCTATTATATAAGGAAAGTCATGTGCTGCCTACATCATATTTTTTAATATTGACTTGCACAATTGATACTTTTCCGGATGTTAACATATCAAACTATTTCGAAGCACCCAATTAACATATATTTCGCGTAACACTAATATAACATCTATCAATATTGATAACATCCGCAATAAACTATACAGTCCATATATTAAAATATTTTTCTAAATAAGTAATTCATCCATTTAGCGTTATTTTCGTTAATTTTGCATCGATTTCAGCGATATTTTCGTCAGTTTGGCAAAATTACAGAAAGTCTTCAAGTTGGACATATTTCGTTAAATTACTCACCAAGTTTTCCTAAAGTATCTCCAAACATTACAGACAAACGAAGAGAAGAGCTTTTGACATGTATAAAAATGACTATTTGCTAATTGCTGAGCATTTAATTACAAAACTATTGCACAAAAAGTCTTCTGATTTGACTGGAAAGAACTAGATCAACGAGAATGATGTTAACAAAATTGTCACGTAATATTTCCCATAAAAATTAAACACATTTCAAGATATTTAATATTTTTTAACTTTACGTAGTTTTTTGATACATTTACTTGAAAAATTTGCAATACTTCGAGTATTGTTCATGCTAACATTCTAAAGTTTGTCATTCGTTTCATAACGGAGCATTACAAAAAAGAGATAATAATTTATGTAACATTATTAAGGCTTACGTTTTTAATAATTTTTTCAAAATTTCATTCAAAAATTTGGGGGATCTTCGCGTTTAAAATCAATATTAATTTTACCTATTGAAATATTTGTACCAAGTTTCATTTGAAACGTTCCATTCCTTCATGATGTTTCGTATTCGCACACACACACACACACTCACACTCACACACACACTCACACACACACACACTCACACACACACACATACACTCACACACACGCACACACACACACTCCCACACGCGCGCACGCACACACACATACACACACACACACTCAAACACACACGCACGCACACACACACACACGCGCACACACAGTCATCGCCTTGAAAACTTTCGATTCAAATTCTTTATATATTTTATATATTTTATATATATTATTCTTATTTATTTTATTTATTTATATTACTTATTTTATTTATTTATATTATTTAATATATATTATATATATATTATATATATATATATATATACATATATTTATATATTTTATATATATTATATATATATTATATATATATATATATATATATATTTATATATTTTAGATATTTTCTATATTCAAATTCAGTATATATTCTTAAAAATATATACTGAATATTATAACTTTAATATTATAATATTATAATATAATATAATAAATATAATACAATAAAAATATTATAAATATTTTATAAATTTTTATTATATATTATATTTTTAATAAAATTTATATTATATAAAAAATATATAAAAATATATAAAAATAATAAATATATAAAACATATTATATAAATTACATAAAAAATTATATAAAAAATTATATAAAAAACTAAAATTCGTATTCGCACACACACACACACACACACACAACACACACACTTACACACACACACAGGTTGGTTTTTGGTGGAAAACGAGGACGCTGCGGGGAACCCACCAAACTGAGGACCTCCAGAAACAATGATTTTTCTGATATAATTTTCACATTTTAGGCATCCTGGAAGGAAGTTAATGACATATGTGGCAAGAAAATTTTAAAAATAGTTTTATTTCAAGTATGTATTTTTGCAAGGTAAACGAGGACCATGTTTATACACCGTTGGAATGCGGACCATGCATATACACAGTCAGAATGCGGACCATGCATATACACCGTCAGAATGCGGACAATGCATATACACCGTTAGAATGCGGACAATGCATATACACCGTTAGAATGCGGACGATGCATATACACCGTTAGAATGAGGCCATGTGTATACACCGTTAGAATGAGGGCAATGCCTGGCATTAGATATATAAGTTCTTACCGAGAGTAAACGTACGTATATCTAATATCTCAAAACAAGGGTACGTATATCTATTAACTAAGGATCGTGAATACACATTTTTACTGAGGACACTATTTAAAACTGATAACTGTGTAATATTTATATATATACGCTATATGTGCTGCAACTTCTTTCATTTGAAACTAGTTGAAAAGTGAACTAAAATTACATAAATTAAAGATGCGTTCGTAGTTAGAAGAGAAGAAACATAAGAAATTATACATTCTGTAACACATGCCCTAACACATAACCGAATGAATGAAAAATTGAGAAAAAATTATTAAACATATAAAAGTGTATTATACACAAAACCCACTTATAAAGGGCGCCCCCCAAAATAAGAATGGCTCTCCCATTGCAGATATCAACATCCATGGACCGGTTTCGTGTTTATTATGCGCTCGTTAGCATGGAAGATACAGCTCGTCATCTGCAAAGGTAGTACAAAACTCGCTAAAATCCGCAATTTTTACAAGCTTTTATGGAAAATGACAATTTAAATCCTTCTATATGACCGGCATAAAATTGATTAAAAATTGTGGCTGGGATATCTTTCATATTTTTGGGAGACGTCCCTTATAAGCGGATTTGTGTTTTATGAAATTTGCCTTTGCAGCTCCGTGTGGCCTGAGTTAAATTGTAAGCAAATGTTATACCAACCGCGTGGAAGGACTGAAATTGTCAGTTCCCATAGAAGCTCGCAAAAAATTGTAACATGTTTCTTACTATCATTACAGATTTCTGCTATTCCCTGCTGACAAGCGCAGAATAAGAGCGAAACCTGTCCATGGAAGATAGTATCTGCAATGAGAAGTGTATTTTATATAAAATGTTTTAAAAATAACTTATTTAAAAATGTTATTTGGGCACGATAACATTTTCGCCAAATGCTCTATATACTAAATTATTATTCATGAACCCGGTGGATTTTGCTCTATTGCATACGGTCTGAAGGACAGATGGATGAACTTTGGGGTGGGGTAGTCCAGTGGTTAAGGCACGGGGATTGCACTTGGAGGACCCGAATTCGATTTCTAGCTCTGACTAAACTGACGACCCTCTGTTCACGCTGAATAAAGGGCACGTTTAATATGTGGGTTTGAAAGTTCTTCCGAGAAGTTGATGTTAGAGGAAGGAGGACACTGTCCCTGTAGATGTCGCTCCCACTGGGTTATGGTTTTAATTGGGTGGCACTATCCCTGATGTCCAAACAGACCGTTCCACTGAATATTTGAAGCTAATATAGCAACAGATAAAATTATATACTTGCGTATGTAATCAGACACTGTATTCTATTTATATTCCACGCCATTATAACACCTGTCATTTAAATACCATAGCCTCTGCTTCATCCATATGAGTTATCGTATTTTTTAAGCAATTGTATATTTTCGGTTTCTTTTACAGAATAGCATAAAATTAATAAAATCTATTTTAATATATGTCATTAAAGCATTCCATTTTTCTAGATTTATATATAAAGAATATTTTATTTTGTCCTCTTTTCTTTTATATATTTTTCAAAATTATATTTTGCCCAGAAACAATTTGATTAGTATTAATATATTACTTATTCTCAAAAATTATCTAATCAAATTATGAAATTCAATAATTGTCTTCCGTCAGGATATCTTCCATCAAAATTTTGAATTCGAAATTTCTCAAGAAAACAATACCTATTCTATACAATAGTATGTGAAAATAAAATATATATTTTTTATATTCTGATGACGATTGTGACAGAAGTAGACTTAACCAATGGGGTATAACGAATATATAAAAAAGTCCAGTGGATACTTAAACTCCAGATCCTTTATATTTAAAAAACGGAATGAATCTTCTATTTAAAATAATTTTCCTTGTAAATGACATATTTGTACTTTCTCATACTAATTGTATAAAAGGAATTTCTTTTCCTAGAAGTTATTCGAATTAGAGATATTAACAAATAAGCAGGTTTCAAAACTTTTTGAGCCCTCCTCGAATACTATTGAATGTGTGAGATAAGAACACGATAATAAGGAATGCAGCTACTAATATCAAATTATTATGTGGAATCTGATAACATTCTTTTTTAATTTTCCCCAATAAGAACTCAACTTTTTAGGACTTTCAGATTTTATAGCAATAATTTGTTTTCAATATAATGTTTATTCCAGGAAATTATACTAAATGTATAAGTTGTATAATACAGATAAACGTACATTTATCAGCGTGATTAAGCTGTCGCTAATTAAACAAAAAATTACTTTTAATGTGGTATTTCTACGTTATATTTTAGAAGAATAACTTGGACACAAAATTTGAAATATAATTTTTTCTTTACGTACATCAATATATCTCCACTTTCTAGATATTTTTTAATTGTGACTTGCTTTTTAATTGTAACAACCAGATTGAAAATAAAAATTGAAAATGTTTCAAAAGAAACAATTAAAAATACTGTTTCGTGTCAAGAAAACGCAAGTGACATTGCCCTAATAATAAAATTAAATTGGAGCTTTAGTTACAAATGTTTGATTTTCATTTTCTGTATTCTACAAGAGTTTATTTTTAGTTTGAAATTGTAAACTTTCCATTAAATCCTATGAATGTTAATTTTCATCATGCAATGTCGTGACGGCTTTAACAAGCATTTCCGGTTTCAAGGAAGAAGGCGCTAAGACCCACAGGTGCTAAGACTTAACCCATTACTTCTACAGCCCTGCCACAAGGTAGAGCATGCCTTCAAGCCATAGTTCCCTTAGTAGAAGGGGTTTATTCCCACTTCATCTCTTCCCATTTCGTCCCTTGCGCTACCCTTTTTTAAAATAGTAGCATTTCATCCCTTATCCAATGTACACCTGTTTCTCACCCTTTCTCCCAACTGAGAAGGGTGCAAATGACTCCCTTAGGGGATGAGTTCCGAAGAGCTCCGAGGAGAACAAATTAAAAATATTGCTTGTAAATATGTTGTTTGGCGTTATTTAAATATATTTAAATAATTTAGATAGAGTAAATCCTGTCTTGTCAGATATCCCTATGAAATGGGTACTTATAATTGTTTTGTAGTACCATGAATATATATGTTTATGTAGTGGTTGTTGTGCAAACCCTTAATTGACGAACAGAATCTAAAACTTTTTAACCTATCACTTTCTCTAGTATTGTAATGTACTCTCTAGTAGCAAAAGTATTATAACTTAGTCAAACATTATAATTCCAATTTTTGAGAGCTTTACAAGTTTAAATTTCAATATAACGTTTTTAGGGTCATATATTTGTATATATCAGTAATTGTGTACAGTAGCATAAGCAAAGGGGGGGGGGGTTAAGAGTCATACCTCTTCTTGCTTGAAAAATTACATAAACGAAACTTAGTATTTTCAACATCCCAAGATCCTGGCTATGTGCATGTGTGTGTAAAGGCCTTACAAAAGACCTTTACACACACATAGACATAGCCAGGACACCTTTACACACACATAGACATACGTAAAGGCCGTGTGTCAAAAATTCAGTTTCACTTTCACCCCACCCGACAGAGTCAATGCTTAAACCCGGCCCGAGCTCGAAGAACTTTACAGGTGTAGAACCCGAGCCCGGCCTAGCTATGTTCAAAGACCATTGAATCTCGGCCCGGTCCGGCCCGAAATAATTTATATTCAAATGTGCTAAACTTCTGAATTTGAAAGGTTTGAAAAACGCAGAATTTTTTTAAAAACACAACCCACCCGAATTTTATTGGGCTTTGTTGGGTTTTAGTGGGTATTTTCCAGAAACTCTTAAACTTTGATTTCCTCATATATGTTGTACCTAAATTGATATTTTACTAGTGAAAGCTGGGGAACATTTGTGGAAAATGTTGAGTGTAAATTTGTAAAAGTAATTAATAATGTAACTAGTTTTCAAAATTTTCTTCAAACTCAGACCAAGTTCGGGAACTGGAACTTGCGAGCCAAACCGGTAAAAATCTGAAATTTTAGCCCATGCGAGTAATTAAAAAAATATTACATCCGATTTTTTTAGCCATTTTTATACGAAATTCCATATTGAAACTTTTGAATTCAGAAAAGTCAAAAAATAAAGAATTTAGTAGTTATGAAATAATTAAATAATTTAGTAGCTATGAAAAAGAAAACATAATGATGAAATTTTAACATGAAAATGATGAGTTCATATTACTTGATAAAATAACTTAAAAAAATGACCGAAATATTGCGATCAAGATAATTTAGAAATTGCTCATAAATAATTAAACAATAAAACAGAAATTTAAATTAATAAAAAATCACCTAAAGTTATCGCTTAAATTAAAGAAAAATTAGCCTGCAGTCTTAATAATAATAAAAGCAAAATTTTATATCAAATGGTCATTCAACTTAGAAATACAAAAAAATGAAATGCCAATATCAAAAAATTTGAAACAAAGAAAATGACACGCAAAATCGGAAATAATTGGTGATTTCAGTAAAAAATAAAACCTGAAAAATTCTAGAATGATCAAGTAGGGAAGGGAATTTAAAATTGCTTCACAAGTATTTAAGTGCTTTAAGGCAAGTGACATTTTTAGGATGTCCTGAAAAACTGAATAAAACAAATTATAAATCAAGAAACTAGATTTCCTATTGAACATTTTGTCGCTTACTATTTACATTTATCTCTTATATTTACAAATATATTTCGAGTGAAAATAAGCAAAGTGAAGCAAATCATTGCTCGGACAAAAACTGTGATCTTTTCGAAAAAATATTTAAATATTGAAATCATTTTATATAATCATAATGTGCACTATATTTTCCTTTTCAACAAAATAAGTAAAAAAAAATGTTTACATATTTAACTAATAGGTTTGGAGATATAAACGTCCAAAGGATTTATATTTATCGTACAACTTCGATTAAGATATTTAGTATTTTAAAAATAAAAACTATAATACTGTTCTGGAGTAATATAATCTCATAAAATAAATCTGCACAATTTAATGTCCAAAGAAAATAATGTTGAGCTTTTTTATCACTTATCAATTATTAATGTTATGACAATTAGCTAATTCTTTAAAATAATATGTCACTCATGGCATTTTTGAAAGAACTCTGAACGTTTCTTTGAGACAGAGGCACATTTGTTTGTAATGAAAAAATGACCTAAATGTCAAAGATATTGTCGAATCGAAGGCAGATTGGGAAATTGCAAGTAAATTATTCTAAATAGAAATGAAAAATGTTTGTTCGGACAATTAGAAAAATATGTCAATGATTGTTAACCATCTTCGTGAGAAAAATTTTCAGGTTGTTCATTTTTCGAGATTTTCATTCTATGTTGTCTTCATTAGCAATATTAACAATAAAAAAAAAAAATTATGGGACCTACCCATCAGTCATTTTAAATAGGGTGCAGTATACGCGACCTTCATTTTACTACACTAAATATTGAGTTTTGTATAGCGAGAATAGAGAACTTCCTTTTTGGAGCTTTAATTTAATTATTGTAATAGAATGTTTTGAATAACAATGTCATTTAGAATTCTACAGGAATGTGCACCTGATGGTAAATTTTAAGTTTCTTTATAATGTATTTTCAATACGAAAACGGGAATACTGCTAGTTATGTATAAAATAGATATATACGAACATAGATCTTCTCAAAGGGAAATTATCTTTACTGTATATTTTTTTAACAAAGTAAAGTCATTCCAAATGGAACGGTCGCAAGGGGAACAAATCTCAATCCCTCCGGCGAGGAGGGCTGTGAAGAGAAGAGACTATTGGGGAACGCACACAGTTTTCCCTTCTACCAACAGGTGAGGACCTCAAGGTAATTAGGAGGGGTGCAGACAGGACGAAATGGGAATAACAAGAGACGCAGGATAAAATGGGAAGAGATGAAATGGGACATCACCAGTAGAAGGTGCCAGCGTGAACAATACTGCTGATAATATATCCAGTATCTGGCTCTCGACGCTCAAATAACCATCACCCGTACCCCATATTTCAAAGGAATCCGAAACCTGTTTGTTCGTTCTGTGTCGCCAGAAAGTTTTAAGCCATGCATCCTTCACAAAATGAAAATACCATCTACTAATGTTGGTTTACGTGTATAGTGAAAAATTCTATTGTGCAAGTTCCTTTTACAATCACACTATAAGTAGATATAAAATAGTATCCAACATTCAAATGACGAAATTATTTTTATTAACACTTTACAACATAGTTGAAAAGTGCTTATAACTTTGTTCATTCTCTCTGTCTGTTGGCACAATAACTACCGTAAAAAGAATTTTATCAAAATGAAATTTTAGTATGTTGTTGAGACAGTCTGTGGAACACATGGGAATGTAAATGAATAATATCACCTAACTAGTTTTGGATTGAACCCGGATTGAAGAAATGAAATACATTGAACCCTATGGGACCTGATTTTTCAAACATTTTTTAAGCGAAGTTAAAATTCACAAATTGCTTCGAAAATTTTAGGAAATATTCAAATTATTCCATAAGATATATAAAAAAAATTCCAACAGAATATGTTTGGTAGTTTTTTAAATAAAAATTAAAATATCAATTACACCCATATTATATGAAAAAATAACGTGACCCACTTCAAAATAAAATATGGCATCCATCTTGTGTCAAAATCGCGATTTTTATTCTTTTTAACACTTTACAACATAGTTGAAAAGTGTTTATGACTTTGTTCATTCTGTCTGTCTGTCTGTCTGTCTGTCTGTCCGTTAGCACGATAACTGCCGTAAAAATGACTTTATCAAAATGAAATTTTAGTATGTTTTTCAGACGATCTGTGGGATCTATGGGAATATAAATAAATCATATCACCCAATTAGTTTTTTATTGAACCCGGGTTGAAAAAATGAAATACATTGAACCCTATTGGACCTAATTTTTCAAACACTTTTTAAGCACATTTAAAATTCAAAAATTGCTTCGAAATTTTTAGAAAATATTCACATTATCTCATAAAATATGTAAAAAAAATTTCAGTAAAATATTTTAGGTAGTTTTTTAATTAAAAATTATTTAATATAGGGAGAAAAACGAATTCAATTAAATTCCGACTTTTGCGACATCCTCCAGAAAGAAAAAGTAGATATATTATATAATAAATATCTTTCCAAGACTTTAATTATTTTGAATATGAGAGAGCCTTCACATTTTAAAATAAATTTGGTAGATAACAATTTTTCAATTTTTTTTTTACATTTTATATAACTTTTGATGATATATTTATTTGATGGCGTTTTTAATGCACTTTCCTACATCCTAGAAAATTAAAATTTGGTACACAAATTAAATTTGTAGAACATTTTATTCTACAACAATTTGGTGGATCTTTAAATATAGATCCTACATTTTTTTCGAAATGGCCTGCAAATAATCCCCGTTCACTTCTATAAATCATTGTTGTAATATTATTAAAAATTCTGATGTGGACAGCACATGTCTTTCTCTGCAGACTCATATTTACGTTCTCTTTATTTCTTCAATAATAATTTGAGTTTATCTGCACAATATAACATCCATAAGTATTTTAAATGACATTGAATTTGCACGTTAAACTTAAATTTGGTTCTCATTTGATAGATGGACTTATTGTCAAAAGTGGCGTAGCGAAAACGCAAAAAAACTAAAATATGTAAAGAACGGCTAGTCCTAGAGTAATGGGGTTTGTCTTATTCTTTTTATTGTCAAAAATCACGTATAAAATAGGAATTTAATTGATATAATTGAGCCTTTTATTTTTATATCTAACGATTTTTGCGGGCCATTTCGCAAAAACAGTCCATTCCTATTTCCCGAATCGTACTAGAATAACCTACAAGTGATTTATGTAACAAATTTTGTTAAATTTGGTATATAAATCATTTGTAGGTTATTGAAATATTATACACCAAATTGTGTTAAATTTGGTCCATTAGCTAGAGTGGATAAAGGCAATTTCTGCCGGTCATTTCGCAAAGAAGTTTTTTCGTGTTCTAGAAGTCCCAAATCGTGTAGATCCTTCGAAAATTTGAGTTCCGATCTTCGGCACGATTCCAATACTTTGAATACATACACACACACACACATATATATATTATCTGTGTATCTAAATTCCATGCCTATGCAATTACAATAGTTGTGATTTTAAATGATCCCTAAACTTTTATTATTTCTTCAACGAAACCTAATTTTAACTTATTCAGAATGCAAATATCTCAAGCGATTGTAAGGTGAGTTACATAAGAATTGCTGAATTTTTTTCACACACAATTATTTAACTGGAATCTGAGACTGGAACGCAAGTTATATGAATGTATATGATATTGAATGTATATGATATGAATGTATATGATATATGCAAGTTATATGATATTAATTCTCATACAACTTTTCGGGTCCGGAAGTACTTGTGTACAAAATGCAATGGATATTTAAAAAATAATAAATCAAGAACAAATGTTAAGGTTAAGGATATTTGAATGCTAATGTAAAATGAAGGTTGACGAAACATTACCTTACGATTAGAGGTGGCCATTTTATTCATTTATATTTTCACGATGGCAAATAATTACTTGCAATTCTCACAACTTTAAAAGTAAGTGATTTCTAAATAAGCAGGATATTTCTCTTAATATTACGAAGGAATAAATTAACATACAATTCCCTATGTTACATCTTTGGAAGAATTAAAATTACTAGTTGGCTTTATTTTTAATATCCGGTATGTCCATATGCGCATAAATGAAACTTTCACTAAACGCATAGAAATGGGTTGGGCAATTAATTTCGGGACAAAATTATAATCAGGTATCTCGACATTTGTAATTTTCAAAACCGGGACTCCGGTATTTGCGGACTTCAAAATATTAAAACACATAATATATAAGTTACATAAAAATTTATTAAAAATTAAATGAAAATATATAGGGTCGCCTTCGTAAAATAGTTTTAAAGATATGGTCTATATACCTATGTAATGAACATATTACAGAATCAATGAAATGAATCACCTAATGTAATAAAATAATAAAAATAATGTTAGAACCTGTCAAAACTAAATTACTTATTGAAAACAAGAAATAAATTCAACACAAAAAAAAAAACTTTTAAAAATTGGCTCATTATATTTAAGATAATGGAAAAAACTGAATACAAGATCAAAAATTTATAGGATCAAAGAAATTAACGAATTAATAAGTTTCGAAGGATATTTAAACATAATTATATTTTTATATTTTGGGGGAAGTTACCATTTTACATATAATTCTGTATTTAGAAGTCCATAACACAACTTCTGGACCGAAAATGTAAGCTGTTCTTGGGATATTACGCGTTTTTGATCCACAATGGAGAAAACCCCCAAACAATAAATATTTTAACTATTATCTTATGACAAAATGATTTTTAAATACAGTTAACTAATAATTATGGGACACTATTTTTCAGTAGTTATCAAGAGCCGTTCTCGAGATATTAGGTATTTTTGCTTTTCCACGAGTGCACGATATCTAACGAAATATTAAATCAATTTACATGAAATTTCTTATACATATTTTTATAATTAGTAACTGCAATAAGTCTATTAATTTTAGTGGGCTCTCATAGTAAACAAGCACTAGATTGTGTTATTTTTCCAACAAAATTCAGATGTGTTAATCTGTAGAGAAAGTCATTTGTTAAACACATTATTTTTTATTCTTTTTGTTTTATTTATTTATTTGAAAGAAGAAACGCCTGATTTGAAAAACATTCTGAAATATATTAGATGAATCAAGATTATTATGCATGACGAATCTAAAATAAAAATCATTTTTCTTGAGGCCTTTTCTTTCCTGTTCCGATGAGTCCCCTCCTCTTTCTTAAATACATCCTGCGGGTCAAAGGGTGCTACTTTTCATCTATTGTGCGGTTTACTTAGAGGATAGACTTCAAACAAGATTCGTAAAATAATAGCATTTGTAATGGGCAAAGAGCTAGTCTCGAAAGAAATGGATGTTTGGGACAGTATATATTATACACCTGTCTTTTTGAGAGACTCGTCCTTTTAGATTACCGTTGTCCCACCCATAATCTACACCGATTTTTTAATATTGGTTCCCAGTGACATAGAGTAGTACAGAGGTAAATTGGCACGAGATCGGCCTGGGAAAATGAGTGGTGCGACCACTCTTAAATACGGTAATGGCTGGCTTCCGTGCAACTGAAATTTTGTGCCATTTCTTGCGATTTACGTACATATGAAGTAAAATTTTGCAACAACGAGCGAGTTCCATACAAGTTAATTTTTCAATAATGTGTGAATTCCTTACAAAGGAGTATAGGAAATTCTGCTTTACAAATATAAACGGTTGAGTAATGAAATGGTTTTAATAACAAATTAGGAAATAATTTTAACATTTTATTTTTAACTTTCCTTAAAAAATATTTCGCTTTTCTTTTTTAACTTTTAACTTTTTGAATTTTTATTTTCAGTTCTTCCTTATACCAATAAAAAAACGAAAACACATTGTGCAAAGGATTAGGGAAAAAAATCTAAGATATTCAAGTAAAAAAAAATAAAATTGTGGCTGACAACTGTTTCGAGAATACGCGGGATCTCCTTCACCAGTGCTAAAGAACCAACAAACCTGATATCAAAAAGGTAAATATCTACAAATAAAATAAACAGAGTGGTATATATACCCAAGTCGTGGATTGAATAATGCCAAACTTGCATCAGGGCAAAGATGAAAAATTTTCTTTTGGTATTTAAAAGAAAACTGATTTCTTTTGTGATACTTACAACCAGATTCCTAAAAATTCTTACTGCAGCGTTTTTTTTCATATGCAAACATCCTATCATAGGCAGAGGATATCCGACATACACTTAATTTCGGTGCATAGGATCCAAAAAATAGTGTGTGGGGGTGTAGACGATCAAATGGGGATTACAGTTCTGAATCTGATCTATTCTCGAATTATAAAATTATAAATAGCTCTTGTAGGGTTGTAAGCTATATTTTATTGGTCATGAAATGCGACTCGTAAACTCATTAGGTCAATAGTGGTTCAACGTTGTGCTTCACCGGTCTTGATTCGCCTATGATAATAAATTTACATGCGATGGAAAAAACCTTTAAGTAAGAATTTTCAGTAATATGGTTGTAAGCTTTATAAAAAAAATATAAATACAAAAATAAAATATTTTAACTTTGCATTGATGTGATTTTTATCATTAATTTTGAGCATTATTTAATCCCTAACTTGGGTATATATACACATCTCTGCTTGTGTGGAGCACCCTCTTACATGAACAGATTTCAAAAACTCTATTCTTGTGTTTTTTATCAGATGATTGTCCCAAATACCAAATATCAAATCTCTATTACATTTTGAAAGGAGGCGTTTCTCATTTATTTCGGAAAATCGAATATTTGGGTTTGCGGTACCCCCATAAAGTAGAAAATATCGGAAAACTGAAATTGTACGTGCTTTTCCTTTCGAACTATCTACTCGCACACCAAATTTGTAGTCTCTATTGCATCTCCAAACATGAATTTTCATCATTTCGTTTTTGGAGCAACCTCTTTAAACGAACATTTTTGAAAAACAATGTTGTCTTGAGTGTTTTCATCAAATGGTTAACCCGTATACCAAATTTCAAGCCTCTATCAAATTTAAAGCAAGCGTTTCTCATTTGTTCGGAAAATCGAACATTTCGGTGCGCGACACCCACTAAAGTAGCAAATATTGAAATCTAAAATTGCACACTTTCTTAATTTAGAATGGTTTACATACTCTAAATTTGAAATCTCTATCTCATCGCAAAGTATACTTTCCTATCATTTCACTTTTCGAACGTTTTGGTGTGGAGCATACCCTCGACGGAACATTTTCGAAAAATTCGATTTTTCCAGGGGGTTTTATCGAACGATCGACCCGTGCACCAAATTACAAGTCTCTATTTATCCGGGGAGTGCCTAAAAAAACGTGACAGACAGACGAACAGACGGACACTTGACAATTAATATATATAGATAGATAGATAGCTCAAAATATCTTGTAATAATTTAAGAATAGAAATTAAAGGATTCAAACTTCTGTTGCCAAATGCTAAAAATTAATTTATTGCAAAAACACGATGTTTAATAAGAGTGTATAATTTTCCTCTCAATACTGCTTGCTGATAAGGCATTCTTGGGAGAGAGAGAGAGCCTTTTGAGGGAAAATATTGATTTTTTTTTGCCGACATTACAATGAAATTTATGAAAATCAACAATTTTTTTATTTTTTAAAAAGTGTCAAGATTGGTATATAGGTGTCGTCAGGATCTCGAACAGGGAAGGGAGGTCGAAGATCAAATGTGGTTGTTTACAGTGTCGGATTTAATACACCAATACTCTGTGAAGAATATAATTCAATTATATATGGAGAACTAACGTAATCATTATCAATGAATGCTTATGACGTTTCCTACGTAACTGCAGACGCACGATATGTCTCATTTGATACTACATTAATGTCATAACTAATATATGCATTAAAATTTGTCAAAATATGCATGCAAATATACACCTAAAATTTAATAATTAATTACTTATAACATAAAATAGATGTATTTATATATTTTGTTCGAATATCATTAATGCATCTGAAAGCATTTAAAAACGCGGAATTTCAACCAAACTCAAGCAAACTATTATTGCAAATCAAAAGTTTTTATATCATTGTTCAAATATAGTCAAAATTTTCATATAGTGAGTAAATTTTATTGCTGTAACCAACTAATGTGCTTTTCTAAGTTCTTGACACGTAGACTTTGTCGTTTATCATCTAAAAACATTTTAATGCTAAAAATGTTCTTTTAATACCAACTGATATTATTGGACAGTACTTGTCATCTTTTGAACTGAAAGTGATATTTAGTTCTTGGGTATTTCATGCTGAAAACGGCTTAGTTATAACTGCGTGTTTACTCTTCTTTTTTTTTTTTTTCTCTCTGAAATGTGAATAGCAGTTTTTACATGTTGATCTGATATTTTTCTGAATAATTTTTTCTCGCATATTACATAATATAAAAACACCATCTGTATTCAGATTTTTCTATGATTATAAATACATGATTTTATTCGGATTGATTTACTAGATTTAATTTTAGGCATTTTTACTTACAATGCTTATACAGAAAATTTTACAGAACAGCTCTTTGAAAACGACGTATGCAAAACTTCAGATATTCCTATAACGTGACTTTCCATCTCTTTTACCAGACATGTCTCTTGATATTTTACCCTGAAAAGATTTCACCATTTCTTATGATAATTGCATGGCCTTAGTAGCTCACGGAATTTGGGTGTTGAATGAGAAATATGTTTAGCTTCGTCCGATGTTAACTTATCTAGCTATTTAAAAAGAAAGCTGAATCATGCTTAAGGCATTGATTATGAAACACTTTCCAACTTCAATGCAATTTTATTTAAACATCTCTAAAATTCGATACATTCCTCGGTAATATTTTAAAAATTATCACAATACTACATTAATTTGAAAACTTAAAACTTCATCGAAAAAAATGAACTTCATTCAAATGACGAGATTGAAATATAAATTGTCTGGTTTAAACATCTATAAAATGCGATACATTTCTATATAATATTTTTAAAATTATTATAATACTACAATAATTTATTACATTTGAAAACTTCATCAAAAACAAATAAAATGTATTCAAATGACGCCATCGAAATATAACACACATGGCTCTCTCTATAAAATCAGCATTTCATTCATAAACGTTTTTCCATTCATTTCATTCATCACAATACTATAATAATTCATTTTATTTCAAATTTAAGACCATGGAGGTACAAGTAATTAGACTCTATGTTTTAAACTTCATCGAAAAAATCGTCCTACTCTCTAAAATCAATGAATATTTCATTCATATCAGCTATATTGCAGACTCCATGAGCTAAATAATTTTGCATTAAAGAAATGCAGCAATTCTTATACAACTCATTTTACACATTTTGGTGTTTACATTTTCCATTAGTGAAAAGTCGGCTTCGTTGTAGAAATAGTCAAAGTTGGATGATCATTTAAACTCAAATATATTGTAATTGCAGTGTTTCAGGATGTAGATGCACTGAATTTAAGCAACAATAAAGCGGTTTTAGGACGGATTAAACACTAAATATGAATTACAAAGAACATTAAAAATCACAATTTTGGCACAAGGTGGATGCCATAGTTTATTTTGAAGTGAGTCATGTGATCTCTTCATATAATGGTTACGTGATCGCTTCATATAAAAGGTGTAATCATTATTCAAATTTTTATTTAAAAAACTATTGAATATATTTTTCTAAAATTTTTATTATTTATTTTATGGGACAATTTGAATATTTCATAAAACTTTCGAAGCAATTTGTGAATTTTAAATCTGCTTAAAAAATGTTTGAAAAATTAGGCCTCATAAGGTTCAATGTATTTCATTATTTCAACCCGGTTATATCCAAAACTAATTGGGTGACATTATTCATTTATATTCCCATAGGTCCTATAGACTGTCTGAACAACATATTAAAATTTCATTTTGATAAATTAATTTTTTCGGCAGTTATCGTGCTAACGGACAGACAGACAGACAGAATGAACAAAGTCATAAACACTTTTCAGCTTTGTTGTAAAGTGTTAAAGAAGATAAAAATATAGTTAAAATAAAAAAAAATGCAAGCTAAAAGGAAATAAAGTACTTAAAATATGCATTTAAAGGCCTTTTATGCATTTACATGCTCTATAAGTGTTCATATATGCAATTGCATATACAAATATGAAATTTCATAGAATTCGAGTTTTAGTCATAATCAATATATTAGTTTTACAAATTAATATTTTTATAAAATTTTTTTAACTGTGATTGTTTTTAAACGATTTTTTTTTTAAATTTTTAAATGGATTTTTAACGAATTTTTAACAGGGCAGTTCAAACTATCATATTTTTGAAGCATATGCACTGCAGAAATGAATTAATAGTTGCCGAATTTTGCTTTTGAAGGATCCCGTCACATTAACTATTTTTCTAAATGTCTATAAGTGTAGAATTCCTACAAAATAGACAGTTCTAGCATTCTAAAAATCGACACATTTATTTTTTTTTGCATAAAATTATGCATAAAGTACATTTTCACGAGCTAAATATAGGAATAATTGATATTTTTAGTTTTGATGTGAACCGGCTAAAGTGGACGCCACATTTGTCGTTTAGTCAATTTTTTTTTTCTGTAAACATCTTAAAAGATGATCAACTCTTTTAAGACTTACAATAGAATGTTTGCAGAAGTATCTGGGAGAAAGAATTGTAAGGATACCTATCGATCGCTGAAAGCCACGCAAAGTCCAGCAATATTTACAACCAAAGAGTGGTGAGTGAACTACGGCCCTTTGTCTGCTTCGTACGGCCCCCAGGGTGAAATCATAACCCTCTGAGCATGAACACTCAAGATAGGCGACACACTCCGTTATCATAAAGGGTTTTCGTAGTTCCCGTGCCTGGGGTGGAGCATTCATTCTTTCCAGGCCAGGTATTCCCCTTAGAGGAGAGATACGAAGACATACTTCTTATTCCTGCTCTAAGGTATTCCCACGTCGTAAATTCCCACGTCGGCGATTCAATTTGAAAAACTAGCGATTAACAAAATGACCGGCCAAACTCCTTAGATATTCTATCCGTAGATATTTCGTCTAATATATCCGTTTTATATTTTTTAGACGTCTAACGCCTTAGATATATAGAATGTGTTTTGATACATGACCTGGCGCGGAGGTGGCAATTCTATCCTTTGACCCCCACCAGCGCCCTACTGAACTTCACACGCTGTACTAAGGGTTTTCATCGTTTATACAACTGCCTCAAATTTTAAGGGGTTTCCGAAAACGGATGTGTAATCGGAATTAAAGTTGTGTATCAAAATTAAAATATTACGCGAAACTCTTACCCATTAGTTTTAGCTTGTAAATTTATTTATTGGTTAAATATTCATTGTAACATATTTTGCATTACGATAAATTAAAAAAAAATTAATCTATATGCAATAGTTTCGTTATAAGACTCCTGTATTTAAATAAGGCACCTTAGTTTTGAATATACGCTGCAGCTGACGGAGCAGAAAGCAAATAAAGGACATCAACCTTGGGAATGGAGGGGGGGGGACTTTTCCGAGCCAAACTGCTGATATTGTGACGAAGTACTGTTGTTCTACTTTATCCTACTATGTACTCTCCATAAACAACTATACGGTAAATATGAAGGATGATGTTAAAAATAGCGCGTTTAAAGGCTACTATTCCGCCCAGCCATACTTTCTATTCATCTTGAAGGTATAGATCGTAAGAATTTCGCATTTTTTTTTTTTTGTTTTTTTTTTTTTTCAAGTTTTGGTGTCCGACAGTTTCTTGCTCAGAGAAATTTCAGCAATTCAAAATTAAATTCGATCGATTTTTCAACTTGCCTGCATACGCAGACAAAATTGGTTTATTCCCCCTCCCCCCTCTCCTATTTTGTTGATCGGTAAAATTCGAGTAAATTAGTAAAATGTCATATGCGTTCAGCGATACAAAGTTATATTTTTTAAATTCATAAACGTCGAAATATTAAGAAAAATCAAATTCCTTCAAAAGGATAAAGAATTTATTTAATTGTTATGAAATAAACATATTGGGAAATTTTTACAATAAAAAGGGTTACTCAATTCATAACGTCCGATAATATAACAGCAGTGTCCGATAAAAGTGTCCGATAATATAACAGCTTAAAAGCAGATAATTCTAGCATTCCAAAAATCGTCTAATACATTCTTTTTTTACATAAAAATAAGCATGAAGTTAATATTCACGTGTTACATAGAATAATCCAGTTTTTTTTATTAATTATTATTTTTTTTATTTTGATGCGATCAGGTCATTTTTTTATTTTGATGCGGTGACTCCATTTTTGAAATATATTCCATTTTCTTCTGTGAATATCTTAAAAAATGATTAACACTCTTTTAAACATACCATAGAATTCTTCCACAAGGATCTGAAAGAAGAATTTTTATGGATATCCGTTGATTATTGCTGACATTTAAAACGGCGGTATTTTTGAATGTTACTTATGCGCGACTGTACAAAGCACTTATACAAATATGTACTCTGAACACGGGAACAGTTTGGTCAGAGTCAGGAATCGAACGTGGATCCTCTAAGTGATGTTTTAACCACTGGGTTGTCCAGCCCCCTAATGTTAAGCTAATTTGAATTAAAAAAATCTCGTCGAACCGTATTATTCAGAGAACTTTAGTACCGCACAAAGTTTCGCCGTTGTCCGAAACTTCGATTTTCGGTTACAGACGACACGCACATGAGACAAGACAATTTATTTTACTACATGAGATAAAAATATATGAACTATGGGTATTTCTATTCAGTGGAAATGAAACAAAATAAAATTATTAATTAATTATTTTGTATGTCAGAATTTTTCTCGTAGATCCATGAATAAATAATAAAATAATACTCTTATTTTCAAACTAGTAGCATACCCGTTCTTCGTACGGAGTATATAATATAAAGAAACTTGAAATTCATAATCATACCCAAATTCTTATAGTATACTAAATGACATGTTTAATCAAAATATTCTGTTAAAATATTTAATATAATGCTCCTAAAAAGAAGTTTAAGAATCTCTGTTCTCGCTATATAAAATTATCTTCATCGACATATCTGAAGAATAAAACATCTTGGACCCCTTATGTAAGCAAATATAAAAAAAAATATGGAATTGAATCAATATATGCAAAATAAAAGCGTTAAAATTGTATGGGACCCGTACTAATTATATACGCGAATATTAGAAAATATAACCTGTATTAGTAGATTACATGTATAAATTGAAAATACCAATAAACCCGTAATCTTTAAATCTGAAGACAGTCATTTATTCCAATATATGTCAAAATTAAAGTGCTAAAATTATATGGGAAGGTATACACGTACTACTTATAATGTCCGATTATTAGTAGAAGATTACCCGTTTTGCAATATGAGTCACAAATGTTTTTTGGTAAAATACAACAGACGACGTAATAAATTGAATATATAATTAATCCCCTTAATCTTCATACCAGAAGACTGTACTTGATTCCAATATATATGCCAAAATATATGCCAATATACCTGTACTACTTATATTCTCGTAGGTTAGAAGATATACCCGTGCATTTCTAAAAGATTACTCGTACAACGTACAATATGCGTGTGTCAGCAATTTTTGCCGCAATAAAACAATGGCGTAATAACTTAAAAATATCAATAATCCCTGAATCAATAATTCCGGAAAATATCAATAATAATAATGTTTAAACCTGAAGAGCATAATTGATATTATCCAGTCCAAAATGAAATGGCAATGAAATTTATTTTATATACATATCTTCATTATTCAAATCGGAAAGGATTTAATAAAAATCGTCTGCCGCATAAACACATTGGATTTAAATCCGTTGCTAAGCGACATGATATCATTTGCTTCAAATAAATTGGTAGAAAAAATATCGTCTAAATAGTTATATTTCTATGGAACATTTGGCGACAGTTTCGTTAAATTAGCGACATTTTAAAAAATCGCCAAATTTATCGCCAAGTGGGATTGTAGAACTGACAGTTCCACTTTGCGACAATTTGACGAAATATCATCACAATACTATCCCCTAACAAAAAGAAATTAATATCATTTATGTAGCGCAATTTTATCAATTTCAAGATATTTTTATAGATTTGAAAACATTTTTATCAATTTGGTGACATTTTAAAAATTCGCTAAATATATTACTAAGTAGGATGGTTGGTCTGACAGATAAATGCTAACCAAACATCATTTCAGTACTCTCTTCTAACAAAACAAAAAAAAATTTCATTGATATGTAGAAGACCCAAGCCACACGACCAACCCGAAGGTTTATGGCAGCTGTTTGTGTGTCGTTTATATCAATTTGGCGACATTTCCGTCAATTTGGCAAAGTTTAAGAAAAGTTGTCAAATTAGCGATATCCCTCCAAATTCGTAGCTTTGAATTAGCAGATCTGAATGAAACATTCTTATCCCGTTTCAATATACTAAATGAAAACACTACAATTGTATTAGAAGATATACCCGCTCTACTCTTTTTCTGTTTCAACAATCGGCTATATGAATTTATTGGCTAAACACAATATATGAGTTTAGTAGCTAAATACGATATAAGCTTGAAAACTCTTTGCCAAAATAAATGAAATTGATGTACGCAGTCAGCAATTAATATAATTAAAAGAAAAATCAAACCGTCCATTAATAAGATATACTTTTATATCCATTTATCCATTTATTTATTATTTAAATCGAAAAAAAATAATAAAAACATTAACAAACACATTTAATTTAATTGCGATGCCGAGCAACATGATATATCCTCCTAAAATGTTAAAATTTATTAACCACTAACAGCACACCCGTTATTCGTACGGAGTGTATAATTTAAAGAAACTTAAAGTTCGCAATCATGTGCAAATTCTGTTAAAATATTAAATTTATTGCTCCTAAAGAGAAGTTTAAGAATATATGTTCTCACTATGCAAAATTATCTTCACGATCAGATCTGAAGAATAAAACATCCTGCCCCCTTTTGTAAGCAAATTTACAGAAGAAAAAATAGGAATTGAATGAATATATGCAACCCCGTACTAATTATATTGTCGCAGATCAGAAAATATGCCAATGTGTTAGTAGAAGATTACCCGTATTACAATATGCGTCTCAAAAATATTTGCCAAAATAAAAGAGATGACGTAATAAATTGAAAACATCAATAATATCCGTACTCTTTATACCAAAAGGTCGTAATTGATTCCAATATATGCCAATATATATCAAAACATATGTCAATATACCTGTACTACTTATATTCTCGTAGATTAAAAGATATACACGTGTATTTGTAGAAGATTCGTACAACATACAATATATGAGTTTAAACAATTTTTGCCATAATAAAATAATTGCATAATAACTTGAAAATATCAATAATCCTTGAATCAATAATCCCCGAAAATATAAATAATAATAATTTTTAAACCTGAAGACCGTAATTGATATTGTACAGTCAAAAATGCTATAAGAAAAATCAAATCGTTCTTTTCTAAAATATATTTTTATATCCATTTATTTATTATTCAAATCGAAAAAATAATTATTAAAATTAACAGGCAGATTTAATTTAATTGCGTTTCTGAGTAACATGATATAAGATAGAATCTTATAACATGTTAAATATGTCATGTCTTATAACATAAACTGCGAAATTAAATAACGATTTTGATTTCTCTATACTTCTCATTGTTCCGTAAAAGCTTGTTTTAAATAAACCATGAACCATGGAGATAGATTTCCCCTTTAAATCATGTTTCAAACAATTCATGTTTTCAGAAAGTGACTAATTAACGCAAAAAATCTCCCATCAAACTCAGAGATTAAATTTTAATTCACTTTCAAACGATTTTCAAGCTTTTCGTTTGGATAAACCACGGAGTTAGGGAGTAGAACTCCTAGGAAAAAGTTCCGTTTTTCATTAATATCTCGACAACCCCAGGTCTTAGAAACTCGAAACTTGTACAAAATTTATGGGGTAATATTTCAAGGCTATTCACCAAATTTCATTAAATTCGGTTCAGCCGTTTTTCCGTGATGATGAGACAAACGAAAATTTCGTTTTTTACTAATATCTCGAGAACCACTGATCGTAGAAACTCAAAACACGGATATAATTTTAAGTAGGGCTATTTCTGGGCTACACACAAAATTTCATCAAATTCGGTTCAGCCGTTCTCCCGTGATGGTGTGACAAACAGACAGACAGACAGACAGACAGACAGACAGACAGATTTTCATTTTTATTTATATAGATTTTGCTTTTGTAATACTCAAAGTTTCCCACACATGGAATATTTTAGATTACATGAAAAAATTCTTATACATGAAATCTACGGCAACAAACTGTCCTCAGAACTTCTGAACCTTTCTGTAAAATGCTATTGTATGTAACTCTCCCTCACTCACACACCCAGACAAAAAACAAATATGGAAATTTATAGCTTTATACTGATTTCAAAGTTAGATGTTTCAGTCTACTTCTGCGTTAATAGTCAGGGCCGTGACAAGGAATAAAACGGCGAGGCGACGTCCTCTGGCGACGTCTCATAGTGGCGCCGAAATTGAAATTTTTATTATTAGTTTAAAAAACTAAAAATTGTTTTTAAACAAAGCACTGTACTTTCTCTAGTTCTAAAACCGGAACGTCAACAAAAATACAGTGCTTTAGTAATAAGAAAATATAAACATAATTTTAATAGTATCTCCTCTAACAACTAAGATTCAACTTGAATTAGGTAATTAAATAATTATAAAAAAGGTAATCCTTCAGGAAATTATAACTTTTGTAAATTGCTTTTTTCTTCGATTCAAGACAATACCTAAATTAAAGCACCGAGAATTAATACCAGATTTCGGGAAACAGATTCATTTAAATGATACCGTTTTCCTTTCAATTTAAGGCGCAATGAAGGATAGAAATAAAAATTAACATTGCTCGAAAAAAATAATTAAACTTTCATACATTTAAAGCACCATATGAATCGGGATAGAAGAAAGTGCCATCACCCTCAAACTAAGTTCATTGTTCACAATACAAAAATTTGAACACTCTATCTCCCTTTGTACTTAAAACACATCGCTGACTTAGCAAGAAACAAACTCCCAAAATTTTTACATTTCTAACTATTAAAGCTTCTTTGAAAAAATTCTGATCATTAATATTGAGCGCATTTTTAGAGTCAAATAGGTAAACTGAATTTGGACACTTAAATGAAAATGATATTTAGCATTTTTATGAATCAAATAGTTTTACTTGTACAATCGAGGCTACACAGCATTTCTTGTATAGAGAAGTAATTCTCGCTTATGTATGAAAATTCAAGGTAGTGATTCTCCACAGAATCTATCAAGATTTTCTTTGTTTTCACTTATCCTACTATACATAACGTACTGGTAAATAATTCGACTCTTCGATTTGGATGAATTTAAACATTTTGAGTCTTCCTGAATACAAATCAATCATTTTTAAACGATGTCTCCCTGTAGACACGATATCTCTCGAACAAATTATGTTCTCCAAACGAAGTTTCGCACTGTTATTTTAATCAGTAAACTTAGTGGCTTATTTATTTTACTGATCAACTAATTTTACACAATAATTTGTATCTTTTATGATTTTGCACTTTTCTTTTACTTTTTATATAAAAAAATAGGAAGAAAAAGTTATTTTACCCTAGTTTCACAAAATTTTCGTGAAATCTTTTGTTCCAGTATCAGGTAAACAAGATCAAATATTTCTATTTAACTATAATTTTCATAAATTGAATAAAAATATAATCTATAACAGATATGGATACATTTAGACTGTTGACATTCAGAGAGATTAGACAAGGGGTATACTCAATCTTTCAAACATGTTTTGTTTCGATAATTAAAATAACATTATAAAAATAATTGTATTGAAAGCTTTTTGCAATTAGTCATTTTATATAAAATTATTCATTTACAAGTGAATATCATTTAGGATGTAAAGATGTTCCGTTTTTAAAAGATTGCACGTTTTTTGTTCTAAAATGAGAAGATCATATAATTAAATGCTCAGTATTACAAAATAAATGGATGTTTTTTTAAATACTTTCGGTATTATAAAATAAGTCGATGCTTTTTAAGTACTTCGAACCAAAAATGAATTGAGATTAGAACATTCCTGTCTCAATTTTAACTGGAAATTAACTTGGGGTACATTGTGCTACTCCAGTCAATCGATATATTTGTTTGGAACTTGAGACTAAAATTTTCTCCACTCCTATACAATGATCATATATATATATCCTATATGTTTACAGTAGGAAACAAACTTTTCCAGAAAAGCATGTTTTATTTGGATATATTATGCAAAAATTGAGGTCACGTACATGTGACTCAGTCTTTTTAAAAATATTTTTCATATATGCCTCTGCCTATGCTATCCTGACCGCATAACGAGCACTTCAGAATATATTCCTACTAATTCGATGAAAATACTTCTTGGCCTTAACAAATGAATTAATTTTTTAAAAATTATCACATACTTGCACTTATATTCATTTAATATACCAGAGTCGACAATACCGAACATGAGTCTGTATGAAGTCTTGTACCGACTATAAAGATTTAGAAACCTAGCCTGTTGATCTCGAGACAAGCACTCTAAACCATCAGGAGAATGTGCTTGTGTCAAATGTATGCAGTTTTATCTTATTCACTTGTCAGAAAGTAGTTTTTTGGTTAGTTGGTAGAGTACTCATATAAATTATCGTGCAATAGGCAGTTCTAATACCGACTAACTTCTCAAACCTCAGCTATTTGCTCTATATACGTATTTCTATATTCTGTTCTATTGTGTGGACAGAATTGCCATAACAAATTTGTACATATAGTGTCTTTAAAAATCTATACAGGGGAATTTAGCAACATTTGTATTTTTTCCGCATATTAAAACATATGTATTTTGCGTTTAGTGTTCCATAATTTGGCTTCCATTGTTAAAACATAGATACTTTTCGAATTAAACGGATATGCAAAATTGTGGAAAGGGGCTCAACTCAGATGGCATTAAAAGACTGTGCGCATTGGGTTTCCGTGGTTTTATTAGTATGGAGCATGAACGTGGTGAATATTCTCTTATTAAGTAATTTTTCCCTTATTAGTATGTCCATATCTACCCTTTACTTCACTAAAATCAATTAATCCCGTATGACTATTTTTTTTCCTTTCAGCACATAGTATACGACTATATGTAAAAACAATTTTGATGAGTCAAAAATCAAATTCTTTTATTTATTTTGATGGTTATAGGTTATACGCGTTTTGGAGCATCCCTGAATACGAATTAACCAATTTTAACCATTTGTCCATTTCTTTGTGGGTACAATAGTATCGAATAAGTTGATAATACAGAAAAAAATTTGGTACGATTATTTCAATCGGTAAATGTTAGAAGCCTATTACCTGTTGGGATAAACGGATCAAAGAATAGATCTTATTTCTTTATCATGCTTTTCAAATTCGGAAACATAAGTAAACTTAAAAATGTTAGAGAAATATTTATGTATTTATAATGTCAGCTTTTTAACACGAATGTCATCATTTACATGAGGTTTATACGCACTGTTCTTGAGATAGTTTATGTTTTTGGTCAAAAATGGAACAATTCGGAAAAAAAATATAAATTCCCTATTATCAAATGAGTGAATGCTTTATAAACAAACAGCTTAAATCCGAAATGAATGGACATCTTTATTTAGAAATTATCCCGATCTGCTCTCGAGATATTGAAACATATATTCATCTATATATTTTTTAATGTAGTGCCATATCTTTCGAACAAATTGGATAAATCGAATAAAGTTTGGTGAGCATTTTTCAATCAATGAACATCACTCAGAGACCCATTAATTTTCGGAGGAAAGGAACCAAGTAGAAAGCATTCAAGTTCTGAATATTTATTTTAGAAAATTAACTAAATAATATAAAAACACAAGATGATAATATGCGCCCCACTCAAGATATTTTTTTTTTATCTTTTTTTGAAAAATAATTCACATTTAAAAGATACAAACGTATGGTCCGCGTTTTAAAAGTATATATGCATTGTCCGCGTTTTAAAGGTGTATACGCATGGTCCGCGTTTTAACGGTGTATATGCATCGTCCGCGTTTTAACGGTGTATATGCATCGTCCGCGTTTTTGTATATGCATCGTCCGCGTTTAGTGTTCTATATTTTGGCTTCCATTGTTAAGACATAGATACTTTTCGAATTAAACGGATATGCAAAATTGTGGAAAGGGGCTCAACTCAGATGGCATTAAAAGACTGTGCCCATTGGGTTTCCGTAGTTTTATTAGTATGGAGCATGAACGTGGTGAATATTCTCTTATTAAGTAATTTTTCTCTTATTAGTATGTCCATATATACCCTTTACTTCACTAAAATCAATTAATCCCGTATGACTATTTTTTTTCCTTTCAGCACATAGTATACGACTATATGTAAAAACAATTTTGATGAGTCAAAAATCAAATTCTTTTATTTATTTTGATGGTTATAGGTTATACGCGTTTTGGAGCATCCCTGAATACGAATTAACCAATTTTAACCATTTGTCCATTTCTTTGTGGGTACAATAGTATCGAATAAGTTGATAATACAGAAAAAAATTTGGTACGATTATTTAAATCGGTAAATGTTAGAAGCATATTACCTGTTGGGATAAACGGATCAAAGAATAGATCTTATTTTTTTATCATGCTTTTCAAATTCGGGAAAATAAGTAAACTTCCCTTCTTGAGATAGTTTATGTTTTTGGTCAAAAATGGAACAATTTTGGAAAAAAATATAAATTCCCTATTATCAAATGAGTGAATGCTTTATAAACAAACAGTTTAATCCGAAATGAATGGACATAATTATTTAGAAATTATCCCGAACTACTCTCGAGATATTGAAACATATATTCATCTATATATTTTTTAATGTAGTGCCATATCTTTCGAACAAATTGGATAAATTGAATAAAGTTTGGTGAGCATTTTTCAATCAATGAACATCACTCAGAGACCTATTAATTTTCGGAGGAAAGGAACCAAGTAGAAAGCAATCAAGTTCTGAATATTTATTTTAGAAAATCAACTAAATAATATAAAAACACAAGATGATAATATGTGCCCCACTTAAGATATTTTTTTTTTATATTTTTTTGAAAAATAATTCACATTTAAAAGGTGTAAACTTATGGTCCGCGTATTAAAAGTGTATATTCATAGTCCGCATTTTAACGGTGTATATGCATCGTCCGCGTTTTAAAGGTGTATACGCATAGTCCGCGTTTTTGTATATGCATCGTCCGCGTTTAGTGTTCTATATTTTGGCTTCCATTATTAAAACATAGATACTTTTCGAATTAAACGGATATGCAAAATTGTGGAAAGGGGCTCAACTCAGATGGCATTAAAAGACTGTGCCCATAGGGTTTCTGTGGTTTTATTAGTATGGAGCATGAACGTGGTGAATATTCTCTTATTAAGTAATTTTTCCCTTATTAATATGTCCATATCTACCCTTTCTTTCATTAAAATCAATTAATCCCAGATGACTATTTTTTTTTCCTTTCAGCACATAGTATACGACTATATGTAAAAACAATTTTGATGAGTCAAAAATCAAATTCTTTATTTATTTTGATGGTTATAGGTTATACGCGTTTTGGAGCATCCCTGAATACGAATTAACCAATTTTAACCATCTGTCTATATCTTTGTGGGTACAATAGTATCGAATAAGTTGATAATACAGAAAAAAAATTGTGGTACAATTATTTCAATCGGTAAATGTTAGAAGCCTATTACCTGTTGGGATAAACGGATCAAAGAATAGATCTTATTTCTTTATCATGCTTTTCAAATTCGGAAACATAAGTAAACTTAAAAATGTTAGAGAAATATTTATGTATTTATAATGTCAGCTTTTTAACACGAATGTCATCATTTACATGAGGTTTATACGCACTGTTCTTGAGATAGTTTATGTTTTTGGTCAAAAATGGAACAATTCGGAAAAAAAATATAAATTCCCTATTATCAAATGAGTGAATGCTTTATAAACAAACAGCTTAAATCCGAAATGAATGGACATCTTTATTTAGAAATTATCCCGATCTGCTCTCGAGATATTGAAACATATATTCATCTATATATTTTTTAATGTAGTGCCATATCTTTCGAACAAATTGGATAAATCGAATAAAGTTTGGTGAGCATTTTTCAATCAATGAACATCACTCAGAGACCTATTAATTTTCGGAGGAAAGGAACCAAGTAGAAAGCATTCAGGTTCTGAATATTTATTTTAGAAAATTAACTGAATAATATAAAAACACAAGATGATAATATGCGCCCCACTTAAGATATTTTTTTTTTATCTTTTTTTGAAAAATAATTCACATTTAAAAGGTGTAAACGTATGGTCCGCGTATTAAAAGTGTATATGCATGGTCCGCGTTTTAACGGTGTATATGCGTCGTCCGCGTTTTAAAGGTGTATATGCATCGTCCGCGTTTTAACGGTGTATATGCATCGTCCGCGTTTTAAAGGTGTATACGCATAGTCCGCGTTTTAACGGTGTATATGCATTGTCCGCGTTTTAAAAGTGTATACGCATGGCCCACGTTTTAATGGTGTATATGCATCGTCCACGTTTTAAAGGTGTATTCGCATGGTCCGCGTTTTAAAGGTGTATATGCATGGTCCGTGGTTTAAAAGTGTATAAGCAAGTTTAAAGGTGTATATATTAAAGTCAGAACAAAATTTTTGCTCTCAGACTGCTTACATTTAAAATAAAGTACATCCATTTTCCCGATTTTTTGAAGTCTTTTTAAAACTCGCATTAGCAGCAACAAATAAACTGTTGAACCATCTCAGGAGAGATGTTTTTCTAACTCACTGAAGGGAAAATGCAGTGTCAAGAGTCTAAGGATTAAAAGAAAATAAAAAAAAAGTATTTGAAATATAAGTTTTAATTTAATTAAAAAAAATTGCACTTCGCGGTTTGAGTTTATCCGTGTTTTGAATTCCGAACCTGTGCTCCATTTATTACCAGGCAAATGCTTACACAGATACAGAATATACATACAGAGAGAAAGACTGCATTTTACAATTACACACAACTCTTCAAAAACTGAATCACACTGTATTTCTATAAATTCTATGCAAAAATATGCTGTGAAGATGGTTGTATATACTTAATTTCTAAACACTTTTAGCTTCCTGGACGGGAATATTTCTTGACATATGGGAAATAATAAAAGACAGTCTGGCTAGAATCTGTTTCTTATAACATTGGCTCCTAAACCATAAATGGAACCTCAAAAGAAAAAAAAAATACATTAGTTTCAGAAGTGCAATATTTTTCTCTTCTAGCGAGTTAGAAATATATTTCCAAATCAAAATTACAACAATTTGCAGAGGGGATTGTGTCTGCTAAAAAAATGTATGCATATCTCTTTGGGGGGGCTCTAGTGGTTCTAGGGGATCCCAAGAAGCTAATACCTCAATTTGATAGTTCTATGAGTTGTCCTCGGTTTCCCTCAAAGACCAACACGGGTGTTTCGCAGATTTAGCTAGAGGGCAGTTAACGCCTTCCCTCTGAAAACCAGTTCCGCATACACACAATATGTTGCAATTCTGATAAACCGCGGACGTGTTTTTTTGCAAGACACACACAGATATTCGCGAGCTATACACAGTTATACACAGACTATATACATATACCACCTAACTGGGGACCTATGCCAAAAGTCAACCAAACTTTTTTCAGAATATTATCTGTCATTAAATAGCACATTTCTGCAAAAATCCTAAGCGAGGACGTCCCCACTTGCCGGTGCGTCCCCACTTGGAAGGTGTGTAAACATATGAATGTCCCCACTTCCCACCATACGCCAACACACGCACGTGCGCGCACGCTTACACACATTCACACACACGCGCGCGCACACACACACACACACACTCACACACAAGCACGCACACACACACTCACACACACAAGCACGCACACACACACAGACACACACACACACTCACGCGCGCACACACAAGCACGCACACACACACACACACGCGCGCATACACGGTCATCGCCTTGAAAACTTTCGATGCAAATTCAGGGATTCTTAAAATGTTGTTTTCAGTCGGAAACTAGAATTCGAATTTTGGACCTCCTCACAATGCTTTAACCTATACATTACACTATGTATATAGTAAAAGCAAAAAATAATCGGAATATGAATTAAATCTAAATGCATATTTTACAATGAACTTCATAATTATATCACACCTTTAGATAACTGAGCAACCCGCAAGCAATTTCACTTACTCTATGATGATGAATAAGGCAGCTGCATAGTGCAGATAGACCTGCAATGGGAATGACACTGTTAATTAAATTCGTGTTTTCTAAAGGGCGCAATTGAGCGCCCCCCTTGATCTCTCGATTAACGCAGCTTCAATTATAATCTCATGAAATCCAGCGAATATTAAGCAGACCATTAACATGCGATGGAGTTCACACTGCAATTTCAAGACTCGCCGAGTTTTAATGCTTGGTGTCAAGCTTAAAACCAAATATTTGAATCTATTGCGAAAGATATATAGTGTTGAGTAAATATACATAT
The DNA here is from genome assembly GCA_951213105.1 of Amaurobius ferox. Taxonomy (NCBI): domain Eukaryota; kingdom Metazoa; phylum Arthropoda; class Arachnida; order Araneae; family Amaurobiidae; genus Amaurobius; species Amaurobius ferox. The sequence goes on along the minus strand of OX578140.1, from coordinate 159,002,309 downwards.
TCAATTCAGTCCGAAGGACAGATTTGAATTTAAACAGATTTATGACGCTGAACAGCGTGTCGCAAATTATCCGCGAAAGAGAATGAAAGTGCTGAAATATAAAAGTTATGTTTTCAGAATTAGTGACGTAAGAATACCAGATAAAAAGCCTTAGCGCTTTTGGTTGCAAAAAAGAAAAGATTTCATACATACGTGCATAATAACATACATATATAAGGCAAAACGAAAATCAGATAATGCGAATAAATTATGCAATGTTATTCGAAACATAACATTGCATTATATAAATATAAATATAAAAAGTAAAAATCTGATGTGGGCAGCACATGACTTTCTCTGCAGACTTATATCTATGATCTTTTTATTTCAATTAAATGTAATTCACTTTTAATTCACATTTCGTTCTCATTTGGTAACTGGACTTATTTTCAAAGGTGGCGTAGAGAAAATACGAAAAACCTAAAATATCTCGAGAACGGCTAGACCTAATGTAATGGCGTTAATCTTATTCTTTTCTTTGTTAAAAATTACGTATAAAACAAGTATTTAATGGATATTTTTGAGAGTACGTAGTTTTTTTATTTTAGATTTTGTCGATTTTTGTGGGCCATTTCGTAAAAAAAGGCAGGTTGTTCTTCTCCGAATCGTACCAAAATCTAATCACCACCAGATCATCCTACAAGTAACTTATCTACCAAATTTTGGGAAATCCAAATTTTGGTAAATTTGGTCAATTAGCATTTTATCTGGAGTGGATACATGAAATTTTTACGGGCTATTTTGCAAAAAGAGCCGGATTCTGTTTTTACGAATCCTACCAAAACTAATCAGCACCAGGGTCTAACCCAAGTGATTTATCTACCAAATTTAATGAAATTCGGTCCATTAGTTTTTTAGTTAGAGTGGATACATATATTGCACAAACACACAGACACACAGATAAACAGACAGACACACAGACACACACACAGACGTCACGCTAAAAATAGTTTTTCGTATTCTAGAGGTCTCGAAACGTGTAGATCCGTTGAAAACTCGAGTTGTGATTTTCGAAAAGATTCCAATACTTTCCCTGTACATTACCATTTATTGCAGGGAAAGTAAAAATATTAATATTGTATGTATCATACTTAAGTAAATAGCTAAAAGTTTTAATATTAGTTGATCGAAGTGTATATGTTGTTAATTAAGTTGTTCTGTTATTCTCCTTTCTGCAACTACACCTATTCACGAAACTGCAATGTTGAATAATGTTAAACAAACAAGATCAATCACGCATAAAGCATCGATTATGAAACACTTTCCAACTGATATGCTATTTTATTTAAACATCTTTAAAATGCGATACATTCAGGACTGATAGTTTTTTAATTATCACAGAATTACAGTAATTTATTTTATGAATAATTTATTTTATATGAACTTTATTCAAATGACGGCATCAATCGTCTGGCTCCCTATGTAAAAGCAGTTATTATTTCATTCATACACTTTTATTCTAGACTCCAGAGCGAAATAATTTTGTGTGAAAAAAGTTCAGCAATTCTTATACAACTCATCTTACAATCACTTGCTTACATTCCATTAAAATTGAATCCATTAAAATTAGGCTTCGTTGTAGAAATAATCAAAGTTTGATGATCATTTAAACTACTAAATATTGTAATTGCGTTGGCACACAATATAGATCCACAGGAAATACGCGACAATAAAGCGATTTTAGGACGGATGCATCACTAAATATAAATTTAAAAGAAGTTTAAAAATCACGATTTTGGCAGTGGAAGAAACAGATGGATGCCATATTTTAGTTTGAAGTGGGTCGTGTAACGGCATTATTATTTTAATTTTTATTTAAAAAACTACCGAACATATTTTGGTGAAATTTTATTTATATATATTATGGGATAATTTTAATATTTTCTAAAAATTTTCATACATTTTCGAAGTAATTTATGAATTTTAACTTCGCTGAAAAAATGTTTGAAACATGAGGTCCCATACGGTTCAATGTATTTCATTTTTTGAACCCAGGTTCAATTAAAAAAAATCTGATATGGGCAACACAAGACTTTCCTTATATAATGTAAATTAAGTTTTACTACTTTTACAGTAAAAGAAATAGTTTTTTCTTATAGTAGTTGCTTATATTCTTTCCAAGATATTGAATTTTCGACAAGTAGTAGCCATTTTCATTGATTTAGGTTCATTTTTATCCATTTGGCGAGATATTCATTAATTTAGCAACATTTCAAAAAGTCGCCATATTGGCGACATTCTGCCAAATTCGTCGCCAAAATCTCGCCAAGCGTTATGGACGAAGAAATAAGTTATTCTTACAGCAGATAAATGACTATTGACGTTCAAATACAAAAGTATTACTCAAAGTATCTTTTTTCTTGAATGGAACGAGCTAGATCCACGAGAATGATGTCACCCAATTTATCGGATGGTATTACATATGAAAAGTGAACATGTTTCACAATAGGAAATATTTTTTTTTATTTTATAGGACTTTTTGATAATTTTTTTGAAAAATGTGCAATATCTGGAGAACGGTTCACGTTCGCGTTCTAAAATGTATGTCAATCGTTTTCTAATGAAAAATTACATAAGAAATGTCTATTTGTGTAACTTTATTAACGGTTTTGATTTTTTGACGATTTTTTCGAAATTTCACTCTAAAATATAGGGGGGGTTCTGTACATTCGATTGCGTATAAAAACAATAGGCTGCCAGTGTTTACGGATTGTGATTTTTGTACCAAATTTCGTTCGAATCGGTCCATTCGTTCGTCAGTTATCGTCTCCACAGAGTCACTGACACACACCCACACGCACACACACACACGCACACACACACGCACGCACACACACGCACACGCACACACACACACACACACACACACACACACAGACATCACTCTAAAACAGTTTGATTCGTGACCAGGGATGCTTAAAACGCTCTCCCGTCGAAAACACGAATTCGAATTTTCGACCCCGTCACAATACTTTCCTTATACATTATGTATATAAGGAAAGTAAAAATTGTATAGCAGTTATTTTTAAAACAATCATTGAAAATATAAAAACTCGTGAATATTCAGCCATAATTAAACCATTTTATGCATGATTATACCAAATTTGCTTCATTTCAATTTTTTTTTTCAATTTCATTCTTTGCTGCCATGTTAAAAAATATATAATTTCAAATAAAATTCGAAATATCTGCTCGAATTAAAAAAAATTATTTCTAGCTCTGGATTTTTACTTTCCTTATATACATAATATATAAGGAAAGTATTGTGACGGGGTCGAAAATTCGAATTCGAGTTTTCGACGGGAGAGCACGTTTCAAGCATCCCTGATCACGAATCAAACATATTTGAAGTGATGTCTGTGTGTGTGTGTGTGTGTTTTTCATTAGAAAACGATTAACATAAATTTTAGAATGCTGACATCAACCGTTCTCGAAATTCTGTACATTTTTAAAAAAAAATTATCAAAAAGTCATATAAAATAAAAATAAAAAAATTCCTATTGAGAAACATGTTCACTTTTCATATGTAATACCATGCGATAAATTGGGTGACATCATTCTCGTGGATCTAGCTCGTTCCATTCATGAAAAAAGGTACTTTGTGTAATACTTTTGTATTTGAACGCCTTTAGTCATTTATCTGCTGTAAGAATAACTTATTTCTTAGTGCATAGCGCTTAGCGAGATTTTGGCGACGAATTTGGCGGAATGTCGCCAACTTGGCAATTTTTTTAAATGTTGCCAAATTAACGAAAATCTCGTCAAACGGATAAAAATGACGACTAATTGTCGAAAATTCAATATCATGGAAAGAATATTAGTATCTACTATAAGAAAACCTATTTTTTTACTGTAAAAGTAGTAAATTCATTACATTATATAAGGAAAGTCATGTGTTGCCCACATCAGATTTTTTTACTGTAAAAGTAGTAAATTTATTGCATTATATAAGGAAAGTCATGTGTTGCCCACATCAGATTTTTTGATAACGAAACTGAATATAAAGTTTAGTGAAACATTAATATTTTTGGCTGCTATGGTGTGCACGAGAAATCGCCACAGACAGATAGACAGACGGACTCTAAAATAGTCGAAACGTTTTCGTCGAAACGCAGAAACTTCGAATTCTCAAATGCCAGAGCTTGATATGGGTATAGTTATATAGAAGTTAGCTAATGAAAAACGGATTAGAGAAGTTATAAATATACTATATTAGACTCCTACGCTTTGAAGGCGGAGGACGGTATCCTTTAAGATACGTCCTGGTAATCAATTCCGGATCAATTTTGCACCCTGATGTTCCCCAAAATATCGCCGAGAGTGGGATTATTTACTCTACAAAGAAATCTGGAGAAATTTAGAGAACATTTTTTAAAGTAATTTGGGAAATGCTGAATTTTGAGGTATTTGAGCATGACTTCTAGTCTGGAGCAATTAGGAAAATTAATAAATGTACAAAATGCGTGTTATTTTGAAGAAATTAAAAATCTTGCTTTTAATCTCGGCTGTGATGAAAACCAACCGTACGTCATAATTGTGACAAATACTAGACTTGTACTGCAATAAATTATTTTTCGTTGACATCCTGCGGCTTTCAGCCAAAGCAAAATAATTTTTCAAAGTACTCACAAGTGTAAGGAAAATCCCATGCATACAAAAAATGTACACATATTTAAAGGATGTACTTTAAAGAACTACGTTTTTTGATTTGTTTACATGTTGCTTATTTATCACTTTTACTCAGCACCTTAAGATTTATCTTCATTTGGTAGTCATTTGGTAGCATAGATCCTTTACTCCATACAGAGTAAGCATAGATCCGTTTTCATTGTTGCTCCTTATGTAGTCGATTTCATCTGAAGTGATGCAATTTGGAGTAACCTGAGATCTAAAGCTCTTTTGGTAGTGTACTCTTCCATTTGAGGTATAATGATTTGAGGGAAACTATGTCAAAATATAATTTATAACCAAAAATAAGTACAGCAAAATGCATAGAACTATTTCTAAATCTATAGCATTACTACTAATGGATCACGATTTTAATCGTCCAAGACAAAATAGCAAGCAATGAACTACAAGCAGCTATAATTCAAAATATTCAGTTTTTCTGACGCTAACCTACATTTTAGATATTTATGTAGGACAATACATTTTGTTCCCTGAGGGTCATTTTAATCTACTGTTCTTTATTTTCTCCTCCGTTTTTCTTTTAATTGTTTGTTATGAATATTCGTTGGCGACAATTACTTTCTTGAGTCAAGTTCTACAGCTATTTTTTGACAGACGTGTACAGGCTCTCGTTGGTATTGGTTCTATTAATCATCTATCATGAAGAAGGAAGCTCTTTTTTGCCTTTGAAATCGGTTATATATGACTCAATATTTTTATGCTGTAAACTAACAAAGTATTTATTTCTCAAATAAAATTTTGCTTTAGCATATTATCTACGCCCACTAAATTTCAGTACGATTTGCATTTTCAGAAAAAATATGTGATAAATAAAATAATATTTTAACTTTTGTGAAGAAGATAAAAAGCTAATTTCAGCTAGAGTTTACTGGCTATAATATTCAAAAGAAATAAAGAGTGATTTAAGAGAGATTGATTTAAAGAGTGATTTAAGCAAATTAACCACGCCCACGAAATATAATTGAAATTTGTATTTATAGAAAAAAATAAGTAATTGAATTAATATTTTAGAAATCTATCAAACAAATAACAGAAAAGCCAGTTTTAATCTCTTTTTATTCGTTGAAAATATGTATATTGTGTTTTAAAGTTGTTAAACATGACCACTAAATTTTAATAAGATTTTCAGGAAAAAATAAGAAAGAAATGAGTTTTTAATCCTGAAAATAAAAGAATACACTTTATATGTTAAGTTGTTAGATACTTTTAAAGACATCAAGTTGGGTTACAGGATTTAACAATCCCCCTACATGTTTGTAACATTTATACTTAATGAGTAATATAAATACATTTTTAAAAATTATGAGGAAAATTAAAAGTAAATTTCAGCAGCTGTGTTTTAGGTTTGCATCACCAGAAAATATTTGCAATAATTTGATATTTGAATTTATTTTGAAAATATGTAATATAATTGAGGCTAATAATGAATTATTTTAATTATTTTTCTTTGCGTATCTCATTAAGGGTTAACGTCTGCACTGTGATACATATTTACATTTTCGAGAAGTATTTTTGTTTTAAATATGCTTTGGAAATAAAAAGGAGACCTCGGTAGATATGACACCTTCCCCTACAAACCACCAATCATTCATTTGGCACATATATTAATAATGTAGGCATTTTTGAAGAAGATTTATGATTTTAAACTAAGTACTGTGATTTTCGTCTCTGACCACACTCTTGGAGACATCTAGTGTAATCATTTTAATTTCATATAAGCTGTCCATATTTAGAACAGCTTTCTGGGTTAAGAAACCAACGTCCGCGAAGCATCACAATTAAATGAAAGTCGAGTGTGGTACAGAACAGAGCACCAGCCGCGAAGCGCCTTTAATCTCCAGTTTCAAAATGTGGTTCTTATCATCATACTGTGACATTAATTAAGTGACCCTAAAGGGAGGTTCGAGGTTTTTATTTACTACTTTTTTATTATTTGTCCTTGCTATCACAATTAAATAAAATTTTCTAAAACATTTTATAAAATAATCTACAGGAAAATTTATGGTAGATAAACATACGATAATAAGAATATGCATTAACACTTTGGGTCGGTCTGAGCGTACAAGATGCACGTTGATTCTGTTACATATCCATATACAGACTAGCAACATAAAACTTTGACAGCATTTCTTAGAGCCGATTTAAGTTTCCTGACACTGCAATTTAATGTCGCGTATTGTTGCCAACTTTCCTATATTATTGAAGCGTCTGAGATATTATTGCCCGATTTATTTGTGCAATGCTCATGTTTTATTGCGGTGATTCTATGTGTATGCGTACGCATTTCTATGTACGGCCCAATATCCTCTGACTGACTCAACTGTGGCCCTTCGTTTACAAGAAGTCGATGACCACTGCACTAGAGCAGTGTTAGTTGAACATCAACAGTGTCACAAAGAAACAAAATCTATTAATAATACATTGATAACAATATCAACAATACACACATTGATAAACAAAACATTTCAGATATTGAAGCATAATATGAAATCATTGAAAGCCCAGAACAATATTATTGTGATTTTACAAACTACTCTTATTAGAGTTTATGAAATATTCACTGCTCTTACTATATTGCCAGGTGATTTATATTTCGATGACATCATTTGAATGAAGTTGATTTTTTTTCGATGAAGTTTTAAATTTTCAAATATAAGAAATGAGTGTAGTGTTGTGATAATTTCATAAATATCATCGCTGAATGTATCGCATTTTAGAGATGTTTAAATAAATTTGCATTGCATTTGGAAAGTGCTTCATAATCAGTACTGTATGCATGATTTATCTTTCTATTTATAGGATAATTTCCTGTTCATATGTCACTTCGCTTTAAATCATGTGTTTTGTATTCGCACTATAATTTGAATTTTTTGGTGATTGGTACTCCAATTTTAATGCATTTTGATAATTTACATTCGTACTTTTATTTTTATATTTGTCTTTGAACATATTTGTTTCTATTTTATCTTGTAATGCGAGTTCTGAATTTATTACAAAAATCAAACGCTTGTTCCGCAGCATTCAAATAGCTGAATAAGTTGGAAATATTTTAGTTTCCCATACATTTGTCGAATGATCCATCTGAGTAGTAAATTCTATATGCAAGGTGATCTTAAACTATTTCAACAAAAAACGAGGAATGATCGAGACGAACAGAGTATACAATGGAACATAGGACAGCATTCCATTCTAGAGAAGAGTAAAGTTGCATATTATAAAGTTATATTTTTCTGTACCAGAAAATAGTAAAGACACATATCCAAGTTGATCCTTCAACAGTCTGACCGTTACAGTGTACTGTGTGTTCCTTGAGCAAATGCTTCCAGGTTTGTTGCAGGGTATTTCGCTCACCATGCAGAGGAACATGTGGTTTAGACATGATGAGTTCCCAGCACACTTTCTCATCGAGGTCCGATACTTCCTAAATGCGACATATCCCGGGCGGTGCATTCGACGTGGTGAACCTATGTTGAACCTATGGCCGCCTATGTTGAACCTATGAACCTATGGCCGCCACGTTACCCGAACCTTAATCAACTGGATTTCTTCTTCTTGGGGTACATGAAAACATGGATATATGAGAGAACTGTGGACTCTGGAATATCTAGTGGCGAGAATCGTTGTTGCTGCGCACAAAATCAAAACCACAGCAGAAATCTGCGAGAGGATGCGACAGTATTTCATTCGCTGGTGTCACTGTGCAACGGAGCCTTCGGATTCCACTTTGAGAAACTACTTTGAGCATTTCTCTGCGAATGGAAATTTGAAACTCCTAAATTAGTTAAATATCTTTGTTTTTCACTGTTGAAGGATCAACGTGGATGTGTTACTTTATTCTTTTCTGGCACAATGATGGGAATGCAGCCATATCTTCCATGACAAATATTGTTCGTTTTGATGTGCACTATCATCCTATTTTTTTGTTGAAATAATTTATGGTAACCCTGTATATCTATTTCATATAATTGAACATATAATTGTTTATATATGTTCAATGGGTAATTCGTACGTTACTTAACTTAGGCATCCCAATAAATGTAAATATTTAAAAACCAAAGCTACAATATGCCAAAGCTAATATATAAGGCATACCTAAAATGTTTCATTTTCAAACTGAGCATTTTTTTCTATGTTATTTTTTTGTATCGATCTATTGTAACTAATGCCATCCTTTGATTTAAATATATTTCAGAAGTGGAGAATCTTAGCCATCAGCACTCTTATAAATGTACATAATTGAAAACTATCGTTTTTATGTTCAATTTATCAAACGACCCTTTTGACAATTGTGTTTTAAAGCTCTAAATTATTTGGAAGCGTCAGTTTTTGTTCGTATAAATATTTTAAAACTTTTTACTTTCCTCGCTAGTTCCGAGCGTTTGTCTGTCCATCCAACATTGGGTCGGTTCGTCTCCCTGCGAATCACTGTAACCGCACAGTTTTATCCAAAAACTACAACTAATCATGGTACAAATTGACACTTATCCAGGTACATTTTGAAACTAATTATTATACAACGTGAAGCCTATCGAAGCTAAACAATAGGCTGACCTATTTATCTAAATGTAAAATCAGATTTTTTTTAATCTTTCGTATACAACACGCCTAAACTTAACATAATTGTTTTTCCATTACTACTTAACCGATTGGAACTGAAATTTGGTTTAAAGATATAATTTTACGTATCTATGAGAGCACATTATAAATTTTAAAATATGATACATTAAATAAATAATTAAATAGTTAATTTTATTTAATGAATGTATCATCCTTAAAACGGCAAAAATAAACTAAAAAATCTGATGTGGGCAACACATGACATTCCTTATATAATGCAATGAATTTACAATTTTTACAATAAAAAAAAATCTGATGTGGGCAACACATAACTTTCCTTATATAATGTAATGAATTTACTACTTTTACAGAAAAAAAAATAGTTTTTTCTTATAGTAGATACTAATATTCTTTCCAAGATATTGAATTTTCGACAATTAGTCGTCATTTTCATTGATTTAACGTCATTTTTATCCATTTGGCGAGATTTTCATTAATTTGGCAACATTTCAAAAAGTCGCCAAGTTGGCGACATTCTGCCAAATTCGTCGCCAAAATCTCGCCAAGCGTTATGAACGAAGAAATAAGTTATTCTTACAGCAGATAAATGACTATTGGCGTTCAAATACAAAAGTATTACTTAAAGTATCTTTTTTCATGAATGAAACGAGCTAAATCCACGAGAATGATATCACCCAATTTATCGCATGGTATTACATATGAAAAGTGAACATGTTTCTCAATAGGAAATATTTATTTTTTAATTTTATATGACTTTTGATAATTTTTTTGAAAAATGTCCATTATCTCGAGAACGGTTCGTGTTAGCGTTCTAAAATTTATGTCAATCGTTTTCTAATGAAAAGTTATCTATGAAATGTCTATTTGCGTAACTTTATTAGCCGTTTTGATTTTTTGACAATTTTTTCAAAATTTCATTCGAAAATTCAGAGGGGTTCTGAACATTCGATTGCGTATAAAAACAATAGGCTTCCAGTGTCTATGGGTTGTGATTTTTGTGCCAAATCTTGTTCGAATCGGTCCATTCGTTCATCAGTTATCGTCTCCAAAGTCTCACTGACAGACACACACACACACACACACACACACACACACACACACACACACACACATACACATACACACAGACATCATTTCAAAAATGTTTGATTCGTGATCGGGGATGCTTGAAACGTGCTCTCCTGTCGAAAACTCGAATTCGAATTTTCGACCCCGTCACAATACTTTCCTTATACATTATGTATATAAAGAAAGTAACTAGTTGGGTATTCATTTATATCCCCATATGTCCCACAGACCGTCTCGATAACATACTAAAATTTCATTTTGATAAAATCATTTTGACGGCAGTTATCGTGCAAACGAACAGACAAACAGACAGACAGAATGAACAAAGTTATAAATACTTTTTAACGTAGATGAAAAGTGTTAAAAAATTTCATTTTGATGAAGTCGTTTTACGGCTGTTGTCGTGAGAACGTTTAGACAAACAGACAGACAGAATGAACAAAGTCATAAACACTTTTCAACTACGTTGGAAAGTGTTAATAAAAACATTCCACTTCAAATAATATAGAAACGTAATGCTTAACGTGTAGGAAAATTTTAAAATTACAGAATTATTTTTAATTCAATATATAGAATTTATTTTTATAAATTTGAGATATCTCGATATTTATATTTGAGATATCTAAATTTGGGATATCTTCTTTGTTACGGAAACCCAGTATATTTATTTTCATTAATAAATGTATTGCAAAGGAATTGAAAAGTGAAACTTAAGAATTTTAGACGGATTTCTCGTTTGTACAGAAATACGCAAAACTATTTTAGCATGGCACACGTATGTGTGTGTGTGTATGTGTGTGTGTGTATGTGTGCGTATGTGTGTGTGCTTTAATGTAATGTTAGTATGTAATCATTCCAGCTCAAAAACCGTCTGATAAAATTTTATGAACATCTGTATGTGAATCATGCTTTTTTCTGGCATTGATTAGATTTTTGTATCATTTTGAAAAATGGAACTGTGAAACTAGGGGACAAATTATGAAGTTTTGATGTTTACGACAAAACAAAGCGCAGGCTTTTAGCCACCGTTTTATGGCAATATTGGCCCGAAAGGTCAGGACCCCAATAAATTCAATTCGCACAAATTGCAAGTGTGGTTGTGGCAAAGATATCCTAGGTTCATTACTTAAACCAGCCTTCATTGGAAACTCAATTAGCCAATGATGAAAATGCGACACGCACTGAGAAGCAACCAATGAGAGCAAGGAGAGCGTATATGGACCTCAGGCAAAATGATGCGGCCACAAGGAGGAAAAGTCAACGAATATATTCAAATGATTATCCAAAAACGATGAGAGAGAGTCGTGATTATATAGAATAAAATTAATATCCAAAAGGCGATGAGAGACAGTCTTAAATAAGAATGATGATTAAAATACGAGAGAGAGAGAGAGGCAGTGATGATTATATCAGTAGAGTCAAGAGAGTGAGTCGGTATTTTGAGTAGTGAACATGTTTTAGAAAAAGACAAAGCTGACTCCAAATGTCAGCAAAAGAAGAAGAAAAAATTAAAGTCATGCACAACAGATCCCCCGATATACAGAGGTATATGCCAGCTTTCGTATATATTAGGTCAATTATTAATCTTTGCAATAAGGTTCAAACGACTTATATGTTTTTTTTTCCACTCCTTAAGCGTTTGTCAAAGTTGCTGTAATTTTAATCATAACAATAACAGGCGTGAATAAATAATATTTATTTTAAAAGTTCAAAATGTGGAATTTAATGTACAGTATTTTAACTAATGCTTATATTAAGGAACTCGCGCAAATAGGTAATAGTGGGCTATCGCGGATTTTTTTTTCCTAATCATGTGCTAAAATGTCTTAAATCACCACAGGAACCAACATTCTTTTGAAATAGCCTGCTAAAAATGTCAAAATCTGAAATAAAAGGCTAAATTTGCCTGAATGTATGCATTAAATAAATGCTTATCCGATGCACAATTTTTCATAACAAAATGAATAAAGTCCATTTCTATATGACAAGCTGTTCTCGAGTTAACTTGGTTTGGAGAACTTTTTCGAGCTGACGTTGTCTCAAAAACTTCAAAGTTTTTAAATGAAAACGAAAATATTTTAAACTAGCAAATTGAATATAACGCTAAATAGGTACCAAGGTTATTATGTGTCACAAAACTAAAATTATTGCTTTACGGAATATGAGAAAAAAAAAATGATATGAGTCTGTCATGGAAAGTCATGTGCTGACCACATCAAATTTTCTGTAATCTTTCTTTACACATCTGAAATTGCTTTATTTAGCAGAAATTAATTTTAGCACAATTTCACAATTGGTTCACTCAAAGTATTTGATAAAACCTACTCCCAGCAATGGGTGTGACAGAAGCAGTTATAATGATTTATATCGCGGCTCTCTTTTGGGGTCATAAATCATTCGCATGTAGTGTTCAGATCAAAAGCAAATAAGATTAGAATTGCTGAGATTTAGAATTAAGGATTAACTACTAACGTTCGATTGATCAATTTCAAAGGCGTTTTTTTTTTCATTCAAGAGTTGTATTTAATTTAGCCACATTTATATCGTGGTTTTATCGTGATTTTCTATAAAGCCATAAATAACATAATGAACGCTAGCAAATTTTGCATTGGTAAAGATATTCTTTTGTAGCCTAGTGATTTTCTGAATAAGAAATATGCATTACAATTTCCCGTAGAAACTGAGGATGGAAATTCGAGACTCTTGTTAGTTTACTATAATTTAGTTTGATATGCTTAATTATAGTTTTACTGTTCCATACATAAAATTGAGAAGTATTGTTTGCTCGAAAATTTTCAGTATTTTAACGCCAATATATGTTTTTGAACCTTATGGAAACGTCTTAACTACTTTTGGAGTGATGCCCGTCTGATGTATGACTTATGTATATAAGGAAAGTAATATTAATGAATTTTCACTAAACTTTATATTACTTTCCTTATATACATAATGTATAAGGAAAGTATTGTGACGGGGTTGAAAATTCGAATTCGAGTTTTCGACGGGAGAGCACGTTTCAAGCATCCCTGATCACGAATCAAACATTTTTGAAGTGATGTCTCTGTGTGTGTGTGTATGTGCGTGTGTGTGTGTGTGTGTGTGTGTGTCAGTGAGTCTGTGGAGACGATAACTGACGAACGAATGGAGCGATTCGAATAAAATTTGGTACAAAAATCACAATCCGTGAATACTGGAAGCCTATTGTTTTAAAACACAAACGAATGTTCATTATTTTCGAGTGAAATTTTGAAAAAATCATAAAAAAAATCAAGACATTTCATAAAGTTACGCAAATACACATTTCTTATTTCGAAATGTTCGAGTGAAATTTTGAAAAAATCATAAAAAAATCAAAACATTTCATAAAGTTACGCAAGTACGCATTTCTTACGTCATTTTTCCTTAGAAAACGATTGACATAAACTTTAGAACGCTAGCATGAACTGTTCTCGAGATATTGCACATTTTTCAAATAAATTTATCAAAAAATCCCATAAATTAAAAAAAAATATATTAACTGTTTAGAAACATGTTCGCTTTTCGTATGTATTACCATGCGATAAATTTGGTGACATCATTCTCGTGTATCTAACTCGTTCCATTCACGAGAAAAGATACTTTGAGTCATACTTTTGTATTTGTACGCCAATAGTTATTTATCCGCTGTAAGAATAACTTATTTCTCGGTCCTTAACGTTTGACAAGATTTTGGCGACGAATTTAGCGGAATTTCGCCAACTTGGCGATATTTTAAATGTTGCCAAATTACCTGAAGGTATACGGTATAAAGGTTCAGACGTCACGACAGTGCACCTGGGACACGCGGCGACTTGCTAGTCAAAAAAAAAAAATAAAATGAAGGGTGACATGCAAATCATATTTTTTTTATAATTTGGAACAACTATACAGATTTATCAAACATTTTTCTTCTAGAATTTGCAAAAGAAACTTCTTAATGGATTCTGGTATGATGAATTCGAGTTAAGTCACCCTTAAGTTAATTAAATTCAGTTAACGGAGTAGTTTGTTCCTTAATATTCGAAAATCATTTGAGGATCCCTAACAAGAAGATGTGTTTTGAAATTCCAGAATTATACATTAGATATGAAAATATTTTTTTAAATCTTGCTGTTTTCACAACTATAAATTAACTGATAGGCTTTGTATAAACTATGTTCTATACAAACTTTTGGTTATATTTTCCCTCAGTTCTCGTTCTGATATACTTTGTACTAACAATTTCTTACTGGTTAGGTTATGTAGACCAATCCAGAGATTGCTAACAAGTTTCTGCGTTTCTGGTGGTAGAACAGAATAAAGTTTTGGTTCATGGTAAGTAAGCATCCATTTTGCATATTCGTATGCGCATTTACTGGAGTCTCCGCAGTTCCGGAAGGAGTAAAGCATTGCATCCACGGGCTAGACTTGTGGCCGAAAATCTAACAATGAGTGGCAAGTGTCTAAAAGGGGTGCAGCTGATAATAAAATAGGAAGGTACAACTCTTGAGCCTACTAAGGCCTTACAGTATTGTTTAACTATGAGTAATCCCAAAGTTCGCATATATCACTAAGCCCTGTAATTTCTGCGTTTCGAATTTAAAACAATTTTATCTCATTCTAGATTTTTTGTGAAGAAATCAGGATCAACAGTCTTCTGAAAATCCATTAATATTTAGGCTTCTACTAGAAGGCTTCAGACTGCTTTGGAAAGACTTAGCAATGTATATACCAAATCCATGAAATATGTTGACAGAGTAATGACCTTCCCGTTTATGTGTGTTTTTCTGTTTCTGCGCCTCCACTTCACATCACTGATTGCATTGTTGACTCGATAAGGCATGCTCTTCGACAATCAAGAAGCGATTGTTGACCTCCTTTCGTAACATGGTAATTTGGACTTATTCTAGGTGGTTCCTTGCGAAGAGGATTAGTAACAACAAATACCACCAAATACTACTCACAGAAACCTCCTAAAGTTGGAATTCAACGGTCATTGTAATTAACAGGATTCATTAATTTGTTTTGCTATTATTATGCACTCGACAGATCATGATTGTGTGGACCCCATCAAATAACGGTACTTGGGAGTTACATCCTCGTTCATCCTGAGCTCAATGTTAAGAAGATAGTTAAAAACTACATATATTAACCAGTTTTGAAATCAATATTTGTTTTTTACTTCAATTCGTGTTTTTTTTTGTTTGCTGTCATTTTTTTTTCTTTGCTATTTTTTACTCTTGGTAATATTTATAGAGCTAATTTATATATATCATCTTAATTACGTTACGTTTGCTCAATAATTAGTTATTCCTAGTCAGTCTGCTAACCATTCTTATATATTATAAGAATCATCGTTCCTTGCCGTTCATTCTTTGTCTTCTATTATTCTTTTATGCGTATTCATACAGTCCATTTTCAGAGTCTCGTCAGTCGTTTCTTGCTTTCTTTATTATAGTCTTTTAATTTCTACTTGCGGTAATGGCAACTTTTCCTAATTTAGTCACATGTATTTTTCTACGGTTGATGTCGAACTTACTTGAATAAGTGAGGTCGTTTTGAATGCTTGCCTGAAGAAGAAGACCGTGTTTCATTCGAAACCAATTTGCACCCACATTTTTACTGGCTACTGTAGTTAATCGATTTTCTATAAAAGTCTACGTTGATGATTTTTTGTGAAATTAAAACAGGATTCTCATTGTTCGTTATTGCGAAGATTTTCTACGTCACATTACATTTTTTTATCTCTATGAATTTTACTGTAGTATGTTTTTTTGCAGTTCAACATTTTCAACACCTTCAACGAGGCAAAAAGGATAGTTTTTTAATGTTAAATTACATTACCATTCTGTAAATTATTGAATAGCATCACCGCATCTCCTAAACATTTTGTAAGTAAATTAGAATAAAATAATGCTAAAATTCAGTCTGAATGTTTAGTTAATTAAATTGACATAAAAAAAATGCAGAAATCCTGCCATCTTTCAGACATTAATTCATTTAAGATATAACACCGAGCAGCAGATTTTTAAGAATAAACAATTTATGATGTAAAAAATCTTATCAGTTTAAAAGTATAAAACCCATTAATAAGTTAATTGTATAATGATTTAATTCAATCTACATCTCTGCTTATCTTCAAGCATTTTATACCCAAAAAATAAATTCGAGTTGAGGAACTTGAAAAGAACGCTAATTGCATCCCGATTAAATTTAGTTTAAAGTGGATTAAATCGCTTTTGCCTGTCATATCAAAACCCATAAGTTAATAACGGAAGAAAATATATTTTTTCAACTGAATTACATTGTTACTAACAACGAACGATAAACACGATTTGTTTCATTTTAAAATTTCCTTAATACACAGGCTGTTTACATTATTTCAGAATGATTTTATTGCAAAAAATAGCAAATTAAATTTATTCAAACAACATTTCTAGCAACAGCTCATTTTATAAAAGTTAATTATAGTTTGCTGTACTTAAAATTTGTCTATTTTAAAAATGGCGAGTGTAAACAAACTTTGTATTGATGGATACATTTTTGCTCCTCCGGAAGAGAAATACTTTTATTTTGCAATTAAACAACGCTGTGAAAATCATGAAATGCGCGTTTCTAAATACAAAAAAATCTGATGTGGGAATGACTTTCCTTATATAATGCAATGAATTTACTACTTTTACAGTAAAAAAAAAATTACTTTTATTACAGATTCTTCACAAGATATTGAATTTTTGTCAATGAGTCGTCATTTTCATAGATTTGGGGTCATTTTGATCCATTTGACTAGTTTTCGTTAATTTAGCAACATTTAAAAAGTCGCCAAGTTGGCGACATTCTACCAAATTCGTGGCCAAAATCCCGCCAAGCATTATGGACGGAGAGATAAGTTATTCTTACAGCATATACATGACTATAGGCGTTCAAATACAAAAATATTACTCAAAGTATCGGTTTCCCATGAATGGAACGAGCTAGATCCACGAGAATGATGTCACCCCAATTTATCGCATGGTATTACATATGAAAGTGCACATGTTTCTCAATAGGAAATATTTTTTTTTTATTTTATATGATTTTTTGATAACTTCTTTTTAAAAATGTGCAATATCTCGAGAACGGTTCATGTTAGCATCCTAAAATATATGTCAATCATTTTCTAATAAAAAATTACATAATAAATGACTGCGTAGCTTTATTAGAGGTTTTGACTTTTTGACGATTTTTTCAAAATTTCACTCGAAAATTTAGGCGGGTTCTGTACATTTGATTGCGTATAAAAACAATAGGCTTCCAGTGTTAATGGATTGTAGTTTCTGTACCAAATTTCGTTCGTATTGGTCCATTCGTTCGACAGTTATCGTCTCCACAGACTCACTGACACACACACACACATACTTTCACACACACACACATACTTTCACACACACACACACACGCATACACACACATACTTTCACACACACACACACACACACACACACACACACGCATACACACACATACTTTCACACACACACACACACACACACACACACACACGCATACACACATAGACAGACATCACTTAAAAATGTCGGAGGATGCTTGATGATCGGGGATGCTTGAGACGTACTCTCCCGTGGAAAACTCGAATTCGAATTTTCGACCCCGTCACAATATTTTACTTATATATTATGTATATAAGGAAAGTAATAAGCACTCTTAATAATAATAAATGATAATAACCAATATTATCAATATTAAAAATCGTCAAGCATTGCTTTTAACTGGATAAAGAACAACAAATGAATAACCAAAAAAGGTACGTACATTTACGAGTATTTTGAAAATAAAATATTTTGCCTCAAAAAAGAGACCAACGACTTAAAGAACAATTTCAATGTCTGTAAATATCCTTGTAGCGACTGTAAAAAATCTGATGTGGGCAACACATGACTTTCCTTATATAATGTAATGAATTTTATACTTTTACAGTAAAAAAATAGATTTTTCTTATAGTAGATACTAATATTCTTTCCAAGATATTGAAATTTCGACAATGAGTCGTCATTTTCATTGATTTAGCGTCATATTTATCCATTTGGCGAAATTTTCGTTAATTTGGCAATATTTCCAAAAAGTCGCCAAGTTGGCGACATTCCGCCAAATTCGTCGCCAAAATCTCGCCAAGCGTTATGCACTAAGAAATAAGTTATTCTTACAGCGGATAAACAACTATTGGCGTTCAAATACAAAAGTATTATTCAAAGTATATTTTTTCATGAATGGAACGAGCTAGATCCACGAGAAAGATGTCACTCAATTTATCGCATGGTATTACATATTAAAAGTGAACATGTTTCTCAATAGGAAATATTGTTTTCATATTTTATATGACTTTTTGATAATTTTTTGGAAAAATGTACAATATCTCGAGAACGGTTCATGTTAGCGTTCTAAAATTTACGTCAATCGTTTTCTAATGAAAAATTACATAAGAAATGTCTATTTGCGTAACTTTATTAGTGATTTTGATTTTTTGACGATTTTTTCAAAATTTCATTCGAAAATTTAGGGGGTTCTGAACATTCGATTGCGCATAAAAACAATAGGCTTCCAGTGTTTACGGATTGTGATTTTTGCACCAAATTTGGTTCAAATGGGTCCATTCGTTCGTCAGTTATCGTCTCCACAGAGTCACTGACACACACACACACACACACACACAGACATCACTTCAAAAATGTTTGATTCGTGATGAGGGATGCTTGAAACGTGCTCTCCTGTCGAACACTCGAATTCGAATTTTCGACCCCGTCACAATACTTTCCTTATGCATTATGTATATAAGGAAAGTAACTAGATAGTAAATAAAAATTCAAGTCTCAGAAAAGATAAGAAGCATGATGTCATCTGTCTGTTAACCTCCTTTTGCATAGACGTGGCTGATCGCCGAACACGCTGCAGAATTCTCTGTGAAAATCATTTAGCCTGCAAAAGAGATAAATATATTGTGAATATTGATGAAGCAGAAATCTATGGAAATGACTGTAACAGAAACAGATCGATTTGTCATCGTAAAAGAAGAGAAAGGGACCTAAAGACTTGATTCTAAGAATCAAAAGAAAATTTCAGCAAAGGAGTCATGATTATTGTGGTAACCAATTAGAAAAAGGGACTATCTAGTTTACTATCTAGTTACTTTCCTTATATACATAATGCATAAGGAAAGTATTGTGACGGGGTCGAAAATTCGAATTCGAGTGTTCGACAGGAGAGCACGTTTCAAGCATCCCTCATCACGAATCAAACATTTTTGAAGTGATGTCTGTGTGTGTGTGTGTGTGTGTGTGTCAGTGACTCTGTGGAGACGATAACTGACGAACGAATGGACCCATTTGAACCAAATTTGGTGCAAAAATCACAATCCGTAAACACTGGAAGCCTATTGTTTTTATGCGCAATCGAATGTTCAGAATCCCCTAAATTTTCGAATGAAATTTTGAAAAAATCGTCAAAAAATCAAAATCACTAATAAAGTTACGCAAATAGACATTTCTTATGTAATTTTTCATTAGAAAACGATTGACGTAAATTTTAGAACGCTAACATGAACCGTTCTCGAGATATTGTACATTTTTCCAAAAAATTATCAAAAAGTCATATAAAATATGAAAACAATATTTCCTATTGAGAAACATGTTCACTTTTCATATGTAATACCATGCGATTAATTATGTGACATTATTCTCGGGGATCTAACTCGTTCCATTCATGAAAAAAGATAGTTTGAATAATACTTTTGTATTTGAACGCCAGTAGTCATTTATCTGCTGTAAGAATAACTTATTTCTTAGTGCATAACGCTTGGCGAGATTTTGGCGACGAATTTGGCGGAATGTCGCCAACTTGGCGACTTTTTTGAAATGTTGCCAAATTTACGAAAATCTTGCCAAATGGATAAAAATGACCCTACATCAATGAAAATGAAAACTAATTGTCGAAAATGCAATATCTTTAAAGAATATTAGTATCTACTGTAAGAAAAACCTATGTTTTTACTGTAAAAGTAGTAAATTCATTACATTATATAAGGAAAGTCATGTGTTGCCCACATCAGATTTTTTATTACTGTAGTTGATTGCATTATGTGCCGCTATTAACCCTCCAATTGTTTTACCTTTCGCGCGAGTTCTGTAAAGAAATATTAATAAATATAATACTAAATGGATCACACCATTTTTACTTTAACAATAACACATTTATTAACAACATACAATTCTTAATTATTTAATTTCAACAATTATTCATCTTATTAATTATTTCGACGGAGAGACCATGTGAGACCACTTAAATTGCCTAAAATGTAGTTAGAACCAGATATCATATTTGGGGAACACATACCTTCAAGTCTGTCTTGGACCTTGTTAGAAGCACGTACTTGATGTCGTCTTCATTACTAGCATTAACTCGTAGTGTAATGCATCGCCACGTACATTCGTGGATCATATTGTACTGCTGATTCAAACGCTCGCACTTATGTCATTCTCATAGTCATATCTGTATTCGCTAAGTCATACGTATGTATCTTTTACTGAGTATTATCATCGTTTTGTCATAGGGTCGTTCTTAAGTCATCGTATATCCAAGTTATATGTCGAACTCGAACTTTTATTTCTTTAGTGTCGTTCTTAAGTCTCCGGTTGTGGCTATTTTGCCTCGGGACTGTCACTCCCCCTTTTCTCTGATTTGCAGCATTCAGGGTGACGCAACAAGCACTTCCTCCATTGGCTTGCCTTTACATCCAATGTCGTTACTATACATTTTCGTAAGAGTTCGTTCGGCCCCCCCCTTCTGTCTTAACGCCCCTAAATTTATGGTTTTCTGACCTCTAGATTCACGTGTCGTAAACCTTGGCGTCCTGGTTTACGACTGGAGGTATTGTCCGAAGTTTCAGATCAATAAATAATTGGCATAAAACTGTCTCACTAAAACACGTGTGAGATCTGTTTCTGGTCTCACAATTATTACTGGCCTTTCGTACAACGATACATTAAAGTTAAAAAAAGCCGAAAAAATGTCAAAATCATTTTAACCTATTATCAAGATAATGTTTTAACATCTTTGCTTAAAAAAGAAATACCATCCCTTTATCCACAGAGTCTGAATAGAAACTTAATAGATTTTAACAGTTTTATCAATTTTCTCCATAGATATTCTAAAAAATCTGATGTGGACAGCACATGACTTTCCTTATATAATGCAATGAATTTATTTTTTAACGGTAAAAAAATGATGAAGAAATCCACGGCACAGTGTTTATAACGTTAAATTATACATTTACCGCTTTTCCGGATGAAACTTGTAAAATTGTTTTGCACCCAATTAATTTATATTTTACTGAACTCTAAATTAACAATTATCAATATTGATATCATCCTGAATAAACAATATAGTTCATATATTTAATATTTTAATAATAAATTCATCAATTAGGCGTCATTTTCATTACCTTGGCAACATTTTTGCAATTTTGACGATATTTTCGTCAATGTGGGGTTAAATATCGCCAAGTTGGTGATATTTAGAAGAATATCTGTTATATAATAAAAGGTATGCTCATCATATGACGGAATTAAAAATTTGCAAAACATCGCATCCCGTTAGGCTTCATTTTTATCTATTTGGCGACATTTTTATCTATTTGGCGACATTTTTATCAATTTGATAACATTTTCATCAATTTGGCAACATTTCATTCAATTTGGCGACGTTTTTATCAATTTGATAGCATATCAATTTAGCACCAGTTAAAAAAGTCGCTAAGTTCGCGATATGCCGCCAAAATTCGTCCCCAGAATTCCGCCAAGCAATACAGACGGAGAAAAAGTTATTCTTATGTTCTTTCCAAAATAATAAATTGTTATCAATTAGTTGTCATTTTCATTGATTTAGCGACATTTTTTATCAATTTGGTGTCATTAAAAGACTCGCCAAGTTGGCGATATTCCGCTGAATTCGTCGCCAAAATTTCATCAAGCATTATGGTTGGAGAAATAGGTTATTCTTAAAGTAGATAAACGACTAATGGCGTCCAAATACAAAACTATGACCCAAAGTACCTTCTCTTATAGTAGATTCTTATATTCTTTCCAAGATATTAAATTTTCATCAATTAATCTTCATTTTCCTAGATTTAACGTCATTTTTATCAATTTGGCGATATTCATTTGGCGATAGTCATTTTATAAATTTGGCGATTTTCGACAATTTGACAACATTTTAAAAGTTCGCCAAATTGGCGATATTCCTCCAAAGTTTCTCCAAACATTGTGGATGCAGAAATAGTTTATTCTCATAGTAGATAAACGACTAATGGTGCCAAATTAGAATGCTATTACCCCAAGTGTCTCCTGTCGTGAATGGAACGAGCTGGATCTCCTAGAATGCTGAATAATAAATTAATCGCATAATATTATATATGGAAAGTGAACAGATTTCACAAGAGTTAATACTTTTTATGAAATTATGTGAATTTTTGATTAATTTATTTGAAAAATGTGCAATATCTCGAGAACGGTTTATGCTAGCGTTTTAAAGAATGAAAAATTGCATACGAAATGATAATGTACGTAACTCTATAAAATGTTTTATTTTTTTATGATTTTTTTTAAGTTTTATTTCAAAATTTAGGTAGGTTTAAACATTTGGTTGTATGTAAAACAACAGGCTTCCAGTATTCACTGATTGTTATTTCTGTACCAAATTTTATTCGAATCGCTTCATTCGCTCATGAGATATCGCCTTCATAAACTCACTGACACACACACATTCACACGTACATACACACACACACACATACTTTCACACACACATACTTTCGCACACACACACACACACATACACACACAAACATCCCTCAAAAACGTCTGATTCGTGTTCAGGGATGCTTGAAACGTGCTCTTCCTTCGAAAATGCGATTTCGAATTTTCGACCCCATCACAATACTTTCCGTATACATTATGCTATGTATAAAAGGAAAGTAAATAGGACAAAAAACACAGGTATTAAAGATGTACCTTTTGCTCATATTCCTTCAAAGCCCCCTGATATTGGATCATTGTGCTTTTAGATTGCTAAAACGAGAAATTTCTAAACACAGACCTGAAACAATGGATAACAATGGAAACAAAGGACTATGGATAACTGTGAAAGAGGTGAGAAGTAAAATACCACTCCTAACTTCGAGAAAAGATCTCTTATCTTGGAAATCAAGATATAGAGTGATAGTCCAGATAAAAGACCATCGGATAGAATATTTAATAAATAAATATTGTTACTTCAAACCTTAATTATATTGCTTTAAATTTGTTCTAATAATGTGTGAACAGCAGTTGTCTATAAGTTAAGGAAAATATACATCTATGGTATGTGAGGTATAAGCGTAGGTAAAATTCCCAAAGATTCTCATATCTGCATAATAATAATCTAACGTGGTTTTGTCTTTCTAACCCTATAATCGCCGACAATATAGAAGAATGAATTAGAATTAATGAATATAGAAGAACGCAATTGGCTGTATACACATTTAGTCGACTGGAACCAATAGTAAAGTTTTCAATTAAACTGCATGGAAACACGTCAATTTAGCATACACTAAGATAGAGACGTCAAGCAAAACTAAGAGTTTGCACGGAATCAAAGTTACAAATAGAATCTCGATAAATATAAATAAAAATATAAATATTGCTATTAATTAACAGAAAAAAATTATAAAAATTAGGGATAAAATTATCATTAATAACTAATTGTGAAAAAGCAGTGAACAGTTTAATTCAGTTTAGAACAGTTCACGAGCATGTTATAGTAAAATAATTCCAACAGTAAGTTTAATACTAGCAATATAACACTTATAATCACCATCAGGTGATAAAAGATGGACAACATACACCCCCACCCAAATTTAAAAAATGACTTTTATCCTTAAATTTGTCGGTACGGATTTGTGGAATGGACAGGTTTAAACTTAAATTTCTGGCAAAAATGGAAAAAAGGCTGAAAATAAATTTAGAATGAATAGAGGAAAATATTTTATAAATTAAATCGAACGAATAAGCAGCTTCATAACTAAGGTGAAAGCCAAAGTTTATTTCAGAATGTAAGGCAGAAATTGATGAACAAACGTTAAAGGCACGAATAAAATAAGCAATGGAAGAAGCTTTTTAGACGAAATGGGGTTGGAAGAAATAGAAGGAATACAGGAATTAGAAAAATTTGGTTTGCAAAAACACAGAAGTATGAAAACCATTAATGCTGTGAGAGACAAGAACGTTCAAAATCGGCAAAGAACAATTAGTTTCAGGTTCAACAGTAAAATTAATAGTAGACTAAAATTCATTAACTTTATATAAAAGGATGAGAAAATTATTTAAACCATGGTTCCAAATAACAAAATCATCATCGACATAACGGCTCCATAGAATCGGTTTAAGGGGTAAAGACGGCAAAATCTCATTCTCGAGCTCTTGGAAAACTGCTCCATAGGAGCTCCAGAAGTTTGCAAAAAAATGTCTTTACCGAAACCAAAATAATTGGTCTCCGATACAAGGTTCAATGCAAAAGTTATTACGTCAATAGAATGAATCGAATAATTATGAAATTCGAGCTTTTTAGCAATAATACTAAGAACAGTAGAAGCGGGAATATTGGGGAAAAGGGAAATAACACCAAGGCTATGTATGGAGGATACAATTAGGTACAAAATTGGTACTAAAAAGATGGTTAATAAATTTTTCAGTAGAATTAACGGAATAAAAGTGATTATTGAAAAAATGTTTTAGAAAAATTGCTAAGGCTGATTCCAAAAAATCAGTGGGGCCATTACACTAGACACTATGGTACGTATAGACAGGTTGGTAAATCTTATGGAGCTTAATTTGACCAAAAATTTAAGGTAATTAATGGGAAGTACGATACGCAGCAGATTTAATAGAGGGAGGAAAATTAAGTACATTTTTTAGATTGACTAACTTAATTTGTCGTCTTCATTTTTTAAACAATTATAAATAATTGCATATGATTCCTCCTTTCTGTCAAATCAGGCCCTGTGTAACGCTTCTACTCAACGCATTATTTATGTTCCAGAATTCAAACTTCTTAATTAAGCCATTCACGAATTACGTGTTGACATTAGTGTTGGTGAGCGCAATTGTTATTTCTAGCATCGTGAATTTGCTTTATGTGCCCATCCCACCATATTTGGTGCCTATTTTTGATTATTTGTACTTGAGATTAGCCCATGATCTTAAGAGTAATAAGGTCCGCTATTCATATAAGTTAGTTATTTGAATCAATCGATCCCATTATTTTAGAATCCGAATAAGGATTTTCGGTTTAGTAATTCATGTAATGTAGTTCATGATCCAATCTCTACCAACCCTTCGTCTAGTAAATTCTAATTCTTTTCTTGCCATTCTATTTTTAAATTCTCCCGCTTTAACTTTTCGCCGTTTAGCCTGATAGATTTACCCCGCTTATTTCTCCTAAACGTTTTCCATTTGTTAAGCATGTTTTCGTTATTGTTTCGCCCATTCAGCTTATTGCCATAGAGTGTGCCCCTAAATTTGCCCTGCTAATTTCATTTCTATTAGTTTGATACCCCCGGTTGGAGATGCGTTGACCCATGTTTCTCATTCCCATAAGAATAGAGGCCGTTTTCTTATGTTTGATTTTTAGAAGAAGAAGAATATAAATAAAAATAAATTTAATTGTTCCTTCTATGTTGAAATAGCTGAAATAAATAAACTCAATTCTTATTCGCAATTAATCATTTTGTCTGCAGAAAAAACTAAACAACGTGTACTTATCAATACTGATGACTATATTGATTCAATGCGGAAGTGTATTGCCGAGATGGCTTGCAAACCCTTTAAAAATTTTCCCATATGTATTATCACCTCCCATATTGCTAAACTTCAAAAATTACATAATCTCCTTCCCGCTATTAAACCTGCTGTTTCAAGTACCTCCCATCAATTACCTCAAATTTTTGGTCAAATTAAACTCCATAAGTTTAACCAGCCTATGCGTCCCATTGTGTCTAAGTGGAATGCTCCGGCTTACTTTTTGGAAAAAGCCTTAGCTATAACAAAAGCTTTCTAAAACATTTTCTCAGTAATCACATTTATTCCATTAATTCTGCTGAAAAATTTACCAATTTTGTACCTAATAACACCCTCCATAGCTTTAATGTTGTTTTCCTTTTCCCAAATGTTCCCACTTATACTGCTATTAGTAATGTTGCTAAGAAACTTTAATTTCATAATTATTCGATTCCTTCTATTGACACAATAAATTCTGCATTGAACCTCGTAGCAAAGACCAATTATTTTGGTTTCCTTAATGGCATTTTTCTGCAAACTGCTGGTGCTCCTATGGGCAGCGCATTATCTGGCATTTTAGCTGAGGCAGTATTGCAAGAGCTCGAGAATGAGGTTATACCTTCTTCTATGGTGCCGTTATGTGGATGATGTTATTTGGAACCATGATTTAAATGACCTTTTTATCCTTTTAGATAAAGTGAATGATTTTTTATCCTACTCTTGATTTTACTGTTGAACACGAATATAATTGTTCTTTGCCGTTGTTGGACGTTCTTCTCTCCCACGGCATTAATGTTTTTCATACTGTCACTTTAAGAGGGCTTTGATGGAGAAAATGTGAGCTTAGTTGCGGGAGGAGGGAATTCATAGACATTTTGTCCCTTCAGCGGTTTCCTGAGTTCCTGAGTGATCTAAATGGAGATTAAAGAGTATTGGAAATATAAAATTTATGTTGTTTGGGGAATATAGGGCTAATATGTATAAATTGATCTAATTGTGCTGATATTGTTGAAATTCAAAGATTTAAATTATTTCTGACATAGGGTGGATAACACCGCAACTACATGTTAGGACATAGGTTTTAACGTGGAATGTACACAGTAAAACATTTGCAAGCATAATGTAGAGTAATGTTCCTAATAGTTATAATAATATATATATATATATATATATATATATATATATATATTTGAAATGTAATAATAAGAATTATGTAAAAATAAAAAAATACAATTCAAGTAATATTAACATCACCATAGAAGCAAATTCAAAGCCATAATGCCGATAAGAGAAAAGAACAGCACCATCCCAAATTCGATGATTAATTAGAATTAAATTCATCGTCAGGTCTGAGTATTTAATTCCAATTAACCCAAACAAATGCCTGTTTCAGATTAAGCAATAGTACATTACTATATATATATATATATATATATATATATATATATATATATTATTTATATATATATATATATATATATATATATATATATATATATATATATATATATATTTATATATATATATATATATATATATATATATTTATATATATATATATATATATATATATATATATATATATATATATATATATATATATATATATATATATATATATAAATAATATATATATATATATGTACATACAAAAATAAAGCTTCGGCAGACGATAATCAGTTGAATTATTCCGAAAGGAAGCTGGAATTGTCATGAATGCCTGTAATTGTGAATTTTCTTATCAGTTTACCTGAATGATCAACAAAGTAACTGAAAAAATGAGCAAAAGTTGCGAAATGCTTTACAGTGTAGAATCTTCGTAACTGACTTTTGTGTATAATTCGAAGGTTTGCATCTTAAATCTTGGGAAACTCCGGGTAAATGTATAGTCAGAAATAAAATGTGTAATCTAACCACATCATATGCAAATTCTATTAGTCAAAAGACTTGAAATGTTGCAGTTTTATGGAAATCATACTTGTTTTTCAAATGTAAAACTCGTGCCTTAATATATTTTAGACAAAGAATAAATGAAAATGGAAAGAATTTTATTTTAACGCAATGAAAAGAATTTCCGCTTCACACATCAAGGTTGTCATTTGGTGCGAAAAGAAAAAATTCAGCTAATGCAGTGATCATGCTCTTCATTCTTAATTAACTGAGCGTAATGGAAAAATATTTCTTATTTTAGAACAAGATATGTTCTAACAAAATTCTTTGTTTCGAAAAATAAAACAAATCTTCATTCACGTCTTTTGAGAATACGATGCAAAAGTGACATTTTGTTATGAACAGAGAACAGTTTTTATAAAACTCGCAAGCTGAATTCCCTTCCCATTAAAATTCTTATAGTTTCAAAAGATTAAATGGAACTAAAAACGATTTGATGCTGAATAACAGAAAACACAATCGCATAAATAACGATGGCGTTACAGTTTTGTAGTCAGGCTGCAAGAAAAATCTAACCACAGAGAGAGAGCAGAATTAATTTTTTTATTGCAAAAAAAAATTATATGCATATTATGAATTAAAGAAGAATACAGTATTTTTAAAAATATTTATCGAATACTCGCCGAAAAACAACGGTTTCAAGAAAGGCAAATCCCGTAATATGAGAACATCTTTCTAATCGATGTTATCGACTTTGTGAGAAGCCCGTCATTTTTTCGAGCCTATTTTCAGCCATTTTTTCAGAGCAGCTTTAGAGTTCATACACCCTAAGATCGCCTGCATGGCAGTTTTGGAAAACAAGGCTATAAAGCTCCGTCATCACAGTCGGATTTCGGAGAAATGCACCCATTTTGAGCCGTCATCAAAGAAGGGAGAGATAATCCCAGATAGGAGCGTTAGGTGGTCTCTGAGATGAAGAGCCTGGGAAACATTTCAAAGGGTTTGGTACCGGTGGTCCTCAAATTTTGGGCCAGAAAATATATACGAAAGAAAAGAGCGTCTGGGAGAGGCCAGACAATTTTTGGAGAAGCATGTAGCACTTTTTTTAGCAGTGCTAAATCACATGCCCCGTCCTACGGAATGTTATTCTGTACTTATATATATCTCCCCTGTCTACAATAAAAGTTTGTTTTACTTTTTCAAACTATGCCTCATCTATTCAATGCTTGAGAAACTGTTTATTTTCATCTTCATCTCTTAATACGAAACTTCACGAACTTTGGAGAGACACGCTATTTCTATTCAATGTCGGCGCATTTCCATTCAATCTACTTCGCCGGAGTGAACGGTAATAAGTTAACATCAACACAGATGTCCAACGTATTCCCATCAGCAATAAACATTACAGACTTGTTGACCAGAACATCAAAATTTCAATTCTCTATCTCATCACTTTAGATTGGGTATTTCTCATTTGTTCGTCCAATTGAACATCTAGGTGTGTGCCACCTCTAAAGTACTAAATATTTCAATACAGTAATTTTTTTCATTTTTCCATCGTAGGATATATCTCATTAACTTTATCTGATAGCGAAGTACATTTTTCTATTAAATTTGCATTTCGAATATTTTTGAATGAAGTAATGCTTCAAACAAACATTTTTGTAAATTCAATTTTTTCCGGTAGTTTTACAGAGCGATTGGACCATGAACCAAATTTAAAGTCTCAATCTCACTTTAAAGAAGACTTTTCTTATTTATTTTGCTAAACAAACATTATGGTGTGAGGCATCATGGAGTAAACAAATATTGGAAAACGGAAATTGGCGTTCTTCTTTCTATCAAACTATCTAGACTTGCACCAATTTAAGTCTCTATCTCATTTCATAGCTCGTTTAACTATCCTTTCATATTTCGAACGATATGGTGGAGTGTAATCCTTAAATGAACATTTCTGAGAAATACAATTTTTCCTGGAGATTTTAGCAAACATTTGATCCGTGTATCACGTTGCAAACCTTTTCTCTTTTTCATCTTTTCTATTTCTCATTATACATTTCGAATGCTTTGGGGTGAGATACCCCACCCCCCCTTAAAAAACTTTTTGAAAAGTTTTATTTTTAGATGAAGTTTTATCGAACTATTGACACAGGCACTAAATTTTCTTACATTATCTTACTTAAAAGCTGATGTTTCTCATTTTTTCCACAAATCGAAAATGTCAGTGGGGAGCATCTCTAAATTAGCATATGTTGACTTATTGAAATTTATATTTTCTTTCTTACAAACTATTTACCCTTGAACAAATGTGAATATTTTTCTTTTATTTTACATTTCGAACTTTTTCTGTTGAGCAGCCTCTCTCAAATGAAATTTTTTTTTTTTTTAAATTGATATTTTTTTCGGGGGGGGGGGGTGTTATCAGACGATTTTGCTGTATACCAAATTTCAAGTCTCGATCTCACTTAGAAAAATATGTTTATTATTTATTCAGCAATTCGAACTATTTGGTGTTCTGCTACCTCCTAAAGCAACAAATATTGGAAAACTGAAATTGTACACGTTTTTCCTTCAATTAAACTTTATAATCACACACCAAATTTAAGTCTCTATCACATAAGGAAGTATGGTTTTCTATCATTTCACTTTTAAACACTTTGGTGTAGACACCGCTTCTACAAAACATTTTTAATAATTCAATTTTTTTTTTCTCGAGGATTTTATCAAACAATTGATCTGTGAAACAAATTCCAAGCTTCCTAAAAGGAAGTGGTTCTCATGTATTAGGCAAAACAAACGCATTGGTGTGTAGCACTCTTAAAAGAGTAAATAAAGTAGCCATCTTTCAGTTGGACAGAGTTGGCGCAATACGAATCAAATTGAACTGTAAAATATCTCATTATTTGGAGAACATATTCAGCTGTTTTGTAAGTGAGTTTAGAATTTAATTGCTGTTTTGTTATACCTGACAGTTGTCTTTCGACCCTGCAAGACAGTTAAAGTGTTATTATCTACTTATTGTTCCTGTTTACGCTTATTGGTGCCCTTAAATGAAAGCATTAGATCTTATAAAATTTTGACACATTTTTGTATCCTGGGTGTATACCCATGATTTCAGAAAATGGGTGTATACCAACGTTTTGAGAGGATACGTCGTAACAAATTAGCGTCAGAAGTGCGATTTCTGGAAACTTGAAAAGCGGTTTTGGAAATCTCCATCCTCTATTTGGCACCCTCCACCTTTCTGCACATAGTTACTGTAGAAACAATGAATATGTTCAGAATAACGAACATTATTCTTTCTATAGGGGCAAGTCTTGTGCTTATGTAGCGGACATTATGTAGCGGATATGAACCATGCATTCTTGAACTGGATGTTTTAAGAAGTCACGGGTTCCACAACCTAGACTTCAAAATCAACGAATTACGGACAGCCACCAAAGAGATTTATTTGTTTGAAACAGAAGCAGTATACATTCCAGAGTGTAACATAGTTACTGCAGGAGATGCTTTGTTTCCTGCACGTAGCTGTTACGATGCATAAAATAATTTTCAACACAAATGCATACCCACCTGCGTACTACCTGTACCTGGGGGCACTTCTCTTGCCCAAATTTAAATGCTACTCTTGTGCTTTACATTGATATCACGATACGTGGAAACACTGCTTTTGGTGCTTTGAAAGTGAGACAAGGGAAGGGCGCTCCATCAAATTCTACAAAGAACATCGTAAAAAGTGATAACATTGACGCAACAAATCTTTCGAAAATGATGATCTTTGTCAAACAGCAAAGAAATTCCGAGTAATTGGGAGAACAGGGGAAAACCTCCCGGCAGCTGAGAAATAAAAAAAAAGGAGAAATGTATATTTATATATAAAATGCATTTCTGGGACGTATAAAAATAGGAAACTTAGTCTCATCCAAATATTGCACTATCAGCTGAACGAAAAAACGAGCAATAACATCTTACATCCCCTTCGTTTACCTCCATTACAAAAAACAACAATATAAAAAAATTCTTTTTGAGCATAATCGACTATAGCTCTCGTTGGAGACAGATCTGAATTTTTATGGCATCCTGAATTTCGACTTCGTTATAGAAGAGTCTTAGATTCCTTGTTTACCTGCAGCGGTTTTAAAGTACTCTACCAAAGGAACAGTCTAATTTGTTTACGCTAATGGATTTCTCCTTGGTAATTGATATTGATGCTGCAATATTCTTATTAGTGCAATATTCCAGAGCCTAATGCGGTCCAAAGCCACATCGATGCCTATTAGAAACGTAAATTAGAAAGTTATGCAGCATTATCAAATTAGTAGCAATCGATACCAGAAACAATGTAAACGAATATACAAAAGGCAATAACTACTTGTCAAAAAGTCATTACAGCAGACCCAGTAAACAGTAGCACCTGCAATGCTTGTCATATACGCGGGAAAATTATTTCTTAAATTCAGATTTGCATTACTGCCGATAGGCAGCATTTTGAAAATGCTGAACAGTACATTCTTGTTCATATAAATGTCTATATCGCTCTCTTGTCGAATTTATTATCATGGCCTTTCAAATTCTCAGCTAGGCGCATTCTCTCTTTTATCCAATCAGATCCCATCAATTTACTATAAATACATGGTACTATAGACACATATGCAATCAGACCCTGTGACCTAACTTATAGACACATGGACCATTCTGTACAATTTTTTTTTGGAAAACATGATCCTGATGTTAGCTGGATTTTGTCATTCAAGCAGACGTACTAACTATATGTGTACATGTAATTAAGTAAAAGTAAATATCTTTGAATGTGAATTCATCCATTGTCTTGAATGTAACAATGCCCAAGTGTTTATATTTTAAAATCGTGGATCATTTTTATTAAACTGCATTCGCATATTTGTCTTTAAGGAGGTTTTCGTGAAAATATATTTTTCATGACCTGGAGTCAAAGTTCTTTGTTGTTTTCTGTGTGTGTGTGTGTGTGTGTGTGTGTGTGTGTGTAACTTTCATTAGAAATATAATTTACGGAGCTTACTCTGTGTAAACAACAATATTACTGAAAATAAATGCATGATTATTGTGAGATCCAGATTTTGAGTAAGATTTAGCGGAGACAGTTTTATGTTCAATATTTACGATGTCTGTGATGTTTAACAATAGCAGCAGACATAACGACACCAGTTTTTACAACACTTTAACCCGAGAGGTCAATTAAGCCATAAACCTATGAGGCTACATATAACCACGAGAACGGTTAAAAACGTTGACCAATTCTGGAAGATGTCTAATCGTATTGCCCTAAGGTCGGCCATTCAGAGCGACAAGAAGCGTTACAGATCTCAGGCAAAGAATGCGGCAACCGAAGGTTCTAGGATGATATTCAGAACTATTTCTAGAAAAGATTTCACGATTACTTCTAGAAAATATTTCACGATGACTTCTAGAAAATATTTCACGATGACTTCTAGAAAATATTTCACGATGACTTCTAGAAAATATTTCACGATGACTTCGACAGCATTAGCAATTTTTCAG
Organism: Amaurobius ferox; assembly: GCA_951213105.1. Taxonomy (NCBI): domain Eukaryota; kingdom Metazoa; phylum Arthropoda; class Arachnida; order Araneae; family Amaurobiidae; genus Amaurobius; species Amaurobius ferox. The sequence continues at coordinate 158,968,647 of OX578140.1, read as the reverse complement.
AGAGAGATGCAGTTGAGAAGTATTTCGCAATTACAAATGGTTACATGTGTTAAGAATATTGATCAAAAATAATTATGCAAATAATCTACAAAAATGAAAGGTAGAATCAAATATGTTATCTAATTAAATAGATGAAAGGGTCTGTTAGAAACGATGCAAGTTTAGGCATTGTTGTAGCAGTTCTATCCTATAAGCTAGCTTTAACTTTCAAAAGTAGAGCTATCACGGAGTAGTGATTTGAAGCAATTCCAGCTCAAAAAATGATCTTTAAGTCTTTCGACAGAATCTTGAGGCTTAAAAATTGCAAGACATGATTAAGAAAAGTGAAAAAAATAAATATAAACTGAAAATGGGAATGTTAAGGATTAGTCATTAATGGTATCAATTTTATGTCATTAAAAAAATAATTAAATTGCATAAATAATTGAAATTTTTAAATCAATTTGAATTTTAAATGTTAATATATGAATAGTTAAGATAGTTGTAAATTGCCCATTGCAATAAAGCAATCGAGGACACGATATCTCGTAGACAAATGCTGAAATGTAAAGTGTAAATATGCACTGGAAATTGTTAAAGTAAATAAGTGTTTCAGGAATATAAATTGTGTAAGCAAATGGAATAACTAAATTAATCCTAAAGTGACAGGATAAAATAATTCAATTTATTTAAAATAATAGTTTAAATAAGTAAATTATGAATTCATGAAAAGTGTAAAAAATTTTGAAATAAATAACTAATAGAGGAATATTGGGTGCTAATAAAAGCATTTTTGTTGTTGATTTACAACGCAATTGACTTCTTCACTTATCTCGCTTTGTTGTCGAGTCCGTTATCCTAACTATTTAAATTATAATCCTGGAGTGAAATAATCTCTTTTACTCGATTGAGCATGGTCACTTCACTATAGATAAACCTAGCATGTACACTTGTGGACAAAATTATTGGAATATTTAATGTACACATCCTACAAAATTATATGTGCACACCCTACAAAATTACTACACACCCCACAAAATAATTGGAGTGTCTAAGGACTGTTCTAGGAACCTTCCACGTTTAATACTATAAAATCACTGTTGTTTTCACAAATATAAAAAATATGTACACAAGTATAAAAACACAAGTATATATATATCATAGTATATGTATATGTACACAAGTATATGTACTCAAATTTACACTCTAAGACGAAAAAATCGACGCTCCAAGAAAGAATTATCCAAATGAGACAAAATTGGGTGCGTATAATGTGGATGTAAAGAAAAATAAATGATTAGAATTTCAGAACAATTGGATAATTTATAGCACTGAAAGATCTGCACGAAGTGAGCACGTCAATACGGCGTTGGACCACCTCTGGCCTTGATACAAGCTGTTACACGACGTGGCATTGAAGCATAAAGTGGCCGGATGGTGTTCTGAGGGATGTCGTTCGTTCCAAATGGTCTCCAATTGACGAACTAATTTGTCTACATTTTGGGATGGTCACAGACGACGCCCTATCTCAGCCCAAATCTGTTCAATAGGAGAGAGATCTGGGGATCTGGCCGGCCAAGGGAGTATGTCGTAAGCACGCAAATAATCAATAGAGAGGCGTGCCGTATGTGGCCTGGCATTATCTTGCTGAAAAGTTAGCCCGGGGTGTCGCGAAAGGAATAACAGTACAACGGGTCGTAGAATGTCGGCAACTTACCGCTATGCTATGATGATGCCACGGACTATCAAAGGGGTCCGGCTATCAAACGAAATGGCACACCACACCATAACTCCCTGTTGTCGGGCCTTATAGCATGTGACAGTAAGAGTAGAATCCAGACGATGTCCGGGCTGTCTCCAGACATGTCTGCGCTAGTCGTCGGGACTCAGTTCGAAACGGGACTCATCACTAAAAACAATTCGTTCCTATTCGAACAATTCCACTTTGATCGGGACCGGCATCATTGCAATCGCTGTTTACAGTGCATAATCAGATGTAGGCGGCGGAATGGGCGTCGTAAATATAGATTCTGCTGTCGTAGTCTTCTATAAATGGTCCGGGTGGTCACTTCTGTGTTTGTCACACGTTGGATGGTTGATAACGACGAATCTCAAGCTGTCACAGCTGCTCTGACAATCGCTCTATCTTTCCATTCTGTCATCGCTCTAGGCCATCCACTGCCCGCTGAAATCTGCCATTCCTGCCAATATCGTCTAATTGCTTCATCGCTCCTACCCAAATGGCGAACGATTCATCGGTGTGCCCATCCAGCCTCATGCAGTCCAACTGCACACCCTCTTTCAAACTCCTTCATATGCTCATAGTAGCCGCGAATTCGCCGGCGAGGCATTGTTACAATCAAGGTACGTAAACGCAATCGAAATCCACTACACGTTTTTGTTCCTGAAAGCGAGGTTAGCTCCTTATATACACCACCATGGTGCTCAGTTTCAATGCGCTGTAATTCCGACTACTCATTCATTGGCTGCGAATTTTTGATCATTTGCATATTCGGTCGACAGGTGTTTGCATGTACAGTTTCATTACTACCGGATTATTTTGCGGGGTGAGTCGATTATTTTGCCGAAGAGGTTTGTATTAGTATCACAAGTATAAAAAATATGTACACACCCTACAAAATTATTGGCGTGTTTATTGACTGTTCTAGGAACCTTCAGTATTTAATACGTAATACTCTAAAATCACTGTTGTTTTCACAATTGAATACATTTTCCAAATCTCATCGATTTGTGTAAACAGTTTCATTCACAATAGTCTAAAACGTATAATTGATTCAAATATCTATCTTTCAACAATGCTGCATATTAAACTTCAATATTGGATACGTAATGAAAATGATGAGTTTATTGTACCTAAACAGCAAAGAAGTTTAACAACAAATTAAAAGTTTGATAGAATGTACATGTCTTAAATACACTAGAGCTATAAAATTGTGTCAACAGAGCAATTACTTTTACCACACGGTTAAACTTTTCACCAGCTTTAAAACTTTTGGACCACCATTAATGTAGCAATAAATAAGAACTTTAATCTCAAAGGCATTATTTTCCTCCCAGATTAGTTTCTTAACTCGATAAATTGCTAAGATCATACTACGTAGAAATTAGTTGGCAATAGTTAATTAGTCCGTGTTATTGCATATCCAGTTTTGGAAAATCTAAAAATATTAATGGGAGTGTATCTCCACCCAATTTTTTCTTACCAGAAACCATTTTTACAAGAAAGAATTTGAAAAACCTGTTTCGTTGGGCCAATTGATCATAATTATAGCATGTTACCATTTATTTAAAAGGACTTGAAAAAGTAGCTCGATTGCTACCAAGTATGATAATGCACCGACCCCTCAGAGGGGGTAACTTGCCCCCTGAGGATGACTAATGACATCAAAAATGCATCACAGCTATTTTTCACTACAATGATTGAGTCTCTTATGTTAAGGTCATTGAGCCATAAAAAACCATTTTATGCATGATTATGATCTCAAATTTTATTTTATACTGTCATGTTAAGTAAATATAAAATTTCGAATAGGTTTCGCTAGACTTCAAAATATTCTATGCAGTTCCACATTTTTTGTAACAAATCCGAATATAAAGTTTCCTTGAAAATCCTTTAATATTTGTCGCAGCTAATGTGTATGCAAGAAATAGACCACAAACAGGTACGACAGACATCCGGGGTAAAGAAATAGTTAATCAGATATATTTATAATGTTTACTACCCGATATTATACCCGTTCTTTTGTGATCCTGGGCACCAAACATGTAAAACTCGCGCTCACGGAACGCATGCGGCCCACAACGAATATCTTTGCGGCTCAGTCTATATAACAGTATTTGTAAAAAGTTTTGATAAAATTTTCATAGCTTAAATTTTGTTTTTCTAATTATACAGTATTAACAGAAAGAAAACGTCTTGGCCCAGCCATTCTTTTATCCGAAATAACCTAATAATTTTACAACCACACATTCCTCTAAAACCCAAACTTAAAAAAAAATACACTCTTATGATTCACCAACGAAATCATTAAGCTAAAATCAAAACGAGAACTGAAACTCAATTATAAAATAGCAGAGGTTATGAGAAGTAATCTGTTTGTTTATATTACAAAACCATGTTTCACAGCTTCAGATGGAGATATGATTAATTGGATCCCCTATCAAGTATCTGCAAAATGCATCGGAGTTGTTCGCATGGACATTTAATGCCAACTAGTAGTACTAAAATAAATTCAAATAAAAACGTTCCATATAAAAACGTTCCATTTGAATGCAAGTTCGCAGACGAGATGGATGGAGGATGTTTTGAATCATTGTAGTGAGGTAAATAATGAATATTAGATAATCCAACCCCTATTAAATTTATTTAAAATATTTTATTATTTTGTTTTAACGATTACTCATATATTTTAGCCCTTTGTATTCAGTATGTCTTTATCGAAACCAGGTGGTAGTAAAACAAAACGAAAATTTTCTGACGAACATCGGTGTTTACAAGAAAACTGGGAATTGGAGTATTTTTGCTGTGAAATAAAAGATAAAATAATCTGCTTGATATGCAATAATTCTATAAGTATAAAAAAGTTATATAACATTAAACGTCACTATGAACAACATAAATCAAAATATTGTAATTACGAAGGATTAGTGAGACAGGAGAAGATGAAAGAGTTCAAATTGGGTTAAAAAACAACAGACCATGTTTACTAAAATAATACAAGAAAGTGAAGCGTCGGTGCATACAAGCTGCGTTTTTGTCGGAGATGATAGTAGCTAAACACTCAAAACCTTTTACCGAAGGGGATTTCATCAAGGAATGTCTAACTAAAGCTACATAAATTGTTTGTCCGGGAAGTGTAGAGGCTTTTCAAGTAATCTCTTTGTCTCGAAATACCGTTGAGGAAAAAGTCATCGATTTGACCGGCAATTTAAGTGGTCAGATTAAAGCAAAATCATCCAGTTTCGAAGCTTTTGTCATTGCCTGTGACGAGAGTACAGACATTGGGAGCGTAGCTCAGTTAGATGTGTTTCTTCGTGCTTGCGACACGGATTTCAACATTTTTGAGAAATTATTGGAACTAGTACCGATGCTTGGCACTCGGACAGGACAAAATATTTTTAATTGTGTCTATGAACTACTGCAAAAATACAATCTACCTCTGTCTAAATTCACTTCTGTAGCAACAGATGGAGCGCCTTCAACGACCGGAAAATCTACGGTTTCGTGGCATTACTGCGAAAGAAACTAAGTAAAAAATATGATGGTTCCAAGATTCATCATACGCATTGCATTATACATCAAGAAGTATTGAGTACAAAGGTAATAAAGATGGAAAATGTGTTGACACCTATAAAAAAATTACCAATTTTATAAGATCTCGAGGCTTAAATCAGCGACAGTTCTCTGTTTAAGTGAACTAGAAAGCGAATATTCAGGGTTATCCTACTGTACCGAGATACGTTGGCTATCCTGTTCCAAGGTCCTTAAACAATTCTGGGACTTGAAAGAAGGAATATGTCAGTTTTTAATAGCGAAAAATCAAGACACGAGCTTATATTTTGATCCATTATGGTTGCAATAATTATCCTTCTTGGTTGATATAAAAAAACACTTATCCGATTTAAATTTAAAAATGAAAGGGAAAGATCATATCATTACGAAGATATGTGACCGAGTGAAAAGCATTTAAATGTAAGCTAGCTCTTTGGGAAGCGCAGTTGAGAAATGCAGATTTGACGCACTTTCCGACATGAAACATATCAAGTTTATGTAAAATTGCATCGTATCAAATATACGCAGGAAAATTTTAAGCCTTAGAACTGAATTTGAAACAAGCTTTGCATATTTTAAATTTTTGAAAGACAAGTTTTTTTTGTTTTCTTAGATTTTCTCGATAAATATATAATTAGTACTAATCATATGCAAATGGCTGTAATCGAGATCCAGTGCTATGCAGATTTGAAGGCAAAATTCAATGAAGTTGGTGTGCCTGAATTTTACAAATATTTGCCAGCCAGGTTTGAAAACACTCGAAAATTCGCATCTGAAATTATTTCCATGTTTGGAAGTACTTATCGATGCGAGCAATTATTTACACTCATGAAAGGAAATAAGTCACCTGTCAGATCAAGAATTACTGACATTCACCTTGGTTCAGTTTTGAAAGTAACCACTGCGAACAATATTCCTCCCGAATTAGAAAAGATAGTAGTAGAGAAACGCGTATATATATATATATATATATATATATATATATATATATATATATATATATATATATATATATATATATATATATATATATATATATATATATATATATATATATATATATATATATATATATATATATATATATACATTATAAAACTTGAAAACTTTATTTTCAATTTTAGTGAACAGATTTAAAAAGCTAAATGCAAAAAATAATTTATAATACAACTTGTAAAGCGCTATGCTGCAATATTTACATGTGTATTCCTATAAAAATTCCCAAAAAGGACAAGTAGCAATGTACTCGTTCAGATTCTAGATTTGTGACAGAAGTACCGGCCGGGGGGAGTTGCGACCCCCAGCACTCCGGTTAAAGCTTTTTCCGCTTATTTTTATATTATCTACAATTATTTTTACATACATTTTTTCAATGTTGCAATGAACACATTCGAAGTTTGTCAAGAAAAAAATGACTTGATAAGTGGTGGTTTCGTTTTCGTAAAGATTTAGTATACCATAGATGTATACACACACACACACATATCCATTTTCTCAAAATTTAATGGCTGCTACTCAATGTTTTTATTCAACTATTTACAATATATTATTCATGTGTGCTCAAAGTTGAGTACTTATTGTGTAAATGTATAAGTGCACTTTTGTAATTGTATATCACCAATGTTTTTTATATCTTTGTAAAGGTTCTTTTTCGAAGCTTGGACATATTTGTCATTCCCTTTTCGGACTTCCTTTCGGACTTTTTATCCTGTAAGTGATGATGTATAAGCGCTCGCATTGGATCTTTCAGGATGTCGTGAGGGGTGGTGTGATTACAAACACACTACCTCTTTCGTCTAAATTACATTCTAAATTACAAATACTTTGTATTTGTGTATTCGTAAAAGTTCCTATCCATACTATGCTATTGTATATCCTTATTTTTTTTTGTTTATAGTGGAGAAAAATGTCTCAAATTTATGTCACTGTTAGAGAAGAATTTCTCAAATAATATTTTGTGTCTTCTGTGAAAAAAATCTTTCATTACATTCAAGATTTTTGGCCCCAAGGAGAGGGGGATGTCATGGTGCTTTATGACATTATGAGTGCGAAACACGACATTTTTCATTTCGTTCCGAAAACATGCTCTTTCGGAAGCTATTTTTATTCCAAGGTTTTAATTCTGTATGAGTTTGCACTTTTCATACTGAAAGCGTGGGATCTCGCTCCTGCAGATGTTCCGAAGTAATTTCTTACTTCTTTAATTATTGCGCTGGGCATTGGTTTCGATTCTGCAGACAGTGACGCGACAATGCCGCGCGAAGCCGTTAGATGCTTCTGTTTATTTCGTGCATGAAGTTGAAGGTCGAAGTGGCCTGGATTTCACTTTTAACAGTATCGGGGCTCTCTTGGCCCTGAGTTTTCATTGGAGAAGGAGCTTTCATTTCTCGCTCCTGGAAAATTCGGACACAAAGAATTTACGACCCAACGGTCAATTTTGTGTTTTCGGATTATAACTTCGATTCGGAAGGAATCTTATAATCCGAGTGGGCCAAGACAATTATTTTAATTCAAAATTATTAATTTCGTCATTTATTTATTTCAGATCTGGATTTCGGAAAGTCCTGGAAATTGAGAAAAGGATTAGAACGCGATGACGTCCGGTAGGACAGGATTGTGGAACCATGCTAAGGAGTCGTTTGGTGACTCCATTTGAGTTTCGGCATTGTTTTGGACGTTCTACAGTCGAGATGTGCGTACAGCTAAAGTATTTGGATCATTGGATCATTTCCATAAATCCCAGAGTGAATTTACTCTGCAAGAATTCAACCAGTGCGTGTATGTGATAGACCCTTACGGTGGTGCTGAATTTAGATCTTCAGTGTTAGTCGTGCCGCTCTAAATGAGAGCATTTTTGGTCTTGAAAGGAATGAACCGATATCTGGTTCTGGTAACGTGAATGATTACTAAAAGTGAAATCTTCTTAATATCCAAATTCCTAAAAATGAATATGGTTTTCAAATTCCTTTGAGAAATGTCGTGTGTCAATTTATGTGAAAAAAATATATTATTACATCCTTGAGATCGTATCTATACATTTTCCAAAAAGGCCAAATGTTATATTTCAATATTTAGTTCAAAAGAATGGCCTGAAGGCTTAATGTTGAATGATGAATGACTTAATGTTTCTATATTATCATAATATATATATTTAGATATTTAAATAAAAAAGGTTAATATTGATATTATTTTTGACTCATGTTTTCCCAACTTGATGATGTTTCCTTTTTGTGTGCCTGTGCGTCCAGTTTACATTTTGTAGGCCTGGGCAGTCGGACCTGGAGTTATTGCATAAATCACAACGCAAAGCTAATCTGTAGTACTTAATATCCAATTTACTTAATTTGTGTGATCCTTTATTTCTCTGTCACACATTTACTTCCGTCACACATATTAATATTTGTGTATTGTGTGTGCGCCCCTTCCACTGTGACAAGTGGTGCCGTGTTGCTGCCTTGAGTGACCGCAGGCACATATAAAGTGTTAAGTATTCTCAGATACATAAAACATAATAAATAATTCATTTTTTCCTTCATGTTGGGAAACATGAATATGAGTGTGCATATATATTTGCAGTGTTATATATGATATAAAAAAAAATCGAAGTAAGTAAATTATTTTATTGAAAATATTGAAATTAATAATGTGATATCAATTTTATTCAAAATACTTTGACCAAAAATTTGCATATATATATATGATTTTGATTCTGATTTGATATTATATAGTAATATAAAATTATATTTTTCTTAAAAAAAAAAACACACATGCATTATATTTAAACTTGAAAAGTGTTGTTGTTTTATATGTGCTGACCCACTTATAAATATCTTGCATTTTATTCCTAAATGTGGGACTATATAAAAATAATACAGTAGTAAAAAAAGAGTATCTCAATACTGAATGCTCAAATTCTTAGCAAATTTTGGTAAATAAATATTATATTTGCATCATAAAAACAATTTAAACTCAATACATTATCAGGGCACTTTTCCTATATCAATTTCCTTCTTCAAACTGACTCTTGTTAAAAAATTATATATATTCGAAAAAAGTGAAAATGCCTAGAATTACAAAATCAAATCGTGTGGGCAGGAGTACAGACTCTGCTCAATCCTCTGATGGTGCTAGAGTGGCTTCACCATCACCTACACGAACTGCAGATCAAAATGCCAGATCCAGTTCAGTAATGACTAGCAACAAGAAAAATAGTGTCTTATCAACTCAGTTCATAGCCAATATTCAGGACTATTCCGGAGCACAAAATGAGTGCTTACAAACATTTCTGGACAAATTTCTGCTGATTGCAGAGCATGCTGCTTGGTCCGAAGCTGACAAAATTTTCATAATCAAACTCAAATTGAAAGGCCAGGCAGAAAAACTAATCAAAGGACTCCCGAGGTTAAACAATACTAACAAGTGTTTGGAACAATTTATATCTCGCCACGGGATTTCGAATCACATTATCACAGATAAAGCTACTAATTTTTTATCAAAGACTGCACAAAGTTTCTATAAAACACTGGGCATTACTAAGAGTTCAACAAGTGCATACCACCCACAAAGCGATGGTTGCACAGAAAAGTTAAATGGGAATTTGCTTAATTCTCTCAAGAATATCGTTCAAAATAATCAAGGAAATTGGGACAGACTTCTGCATTTCGCATTACTTGCACATAGGAATGCTGTTCACGCTTCTACAGGTGAATCTCCTGCTTACCTAATGCACGGAAGAGATCTTTCTGTACCAAATACATTAATAACAGGATTCAAAATACCAACTTATCACTCAACTCATGATTATGGAGAAGATTTAAAATATCGCCTAGGAAAAATGTATGAAACTGTGAAAATTAATCTTCAAAAGGCTGAGGACTCTCAAATTAAGTATCAGCATAAGAAAGCGAAACAACCTCATATCAAAGTTGGAGATCTTGTTTACTTATATACTCCATATTTACCACAAGGACAATCAAAAAAATTGAATTCCTTTAACAGAGGACCATTTAAAGTTGTGAAACAAACTTCTCCAGTAAACTTTTGCATTCAACATACAATGAATCCATTGAATGAACAATTAGTTCATGTCAATCGTCTCACGTTGCTACCTCCTAGAGACCCTAAGTTGAATGTTTTCGCTCCACAAAGATTTACAAAGAGTAAATCTCCTCCAAGCAATATTGCAAATCGTAGAGCTAATGCTCCTAATCCAAATCTGAGATCTAATGCACCTGGTGCAAATAACTCCAATGGTACTTCCCGTGTTACAAAGGTTGCAAATAGAGACAATTCCAAAGCAAAGACTATCAGAAATGTAAGATTTACTGCACCTGCACAAAATAACTCACCTGTGCCTAGAAACTCTTGTGAAGTCCCATTTGCTCATTCTCATGGATACCATGAGGTTAAACAAACTTCTTTGCGTAGAAATCAAGTGAAATATACTAATAATAATCAATTATCTACTCAAAGAGATAATTATGCAAATTCTGGTGGTGATAGATATAAAATTTTTTATAACAGGAACTACTCACCACAACATAATCAAAGTTACTATGCTAACAGAACCACACGCACACCTTATTACTTGAGATCATACTAAAATTGCATTTGTTACTTATACTTCAATTTCTTATAACACAAAAAGTAAACAAAGAGTGTTTCTTGAATCACAATTTCATACAAATTTTAATTTATGGTAAAAATCAATTCTTTCATCACATTTATTCATTTACTTATTATATATTCATTGTTTATGTTATTTCACAATTATATTTTACAAATTTAAAATTGTGATGATGAAAAAAAAATTCTGTGATTCTATCGAGAGATTTCATAGATAATGAAAATTAAATTACTCTTTAAATTATTGTGATATATTGAAGGTTATATTGAAAGTTCACAAATTATAAACAAATATGGTGTTATTTACAAATATATAATTTATTTCATGAAAATCCTCTCATACAATATTTGAATCTAACTTGAAAAAGGAGAGAAATTTTATTGTGATAACACATATTGTTTTTATAAGTATATATAAAAGATGATCTTACCGTAATAGAAAAGAATAATGTTTCTTTGAAATAAGTACTTATGCAAATCATGTTGGTTCTAATACAAAAATAAAAAAAAAAGGGTTAAACGTAAACAAATTCAGTATTACTTACTATGAAATTTTGTTACAATGCAGATTTGCATTTGAATTTAAAGTTACCATATGATCATATGACTTCACAATTATATGAAATGTTGTGAAAATATTAAATGAATCTTGATTTGAATTAAATGAAAATATTGTTCACTAATAACAGTGATTATAACTACATGAAAAATTTCATTTAATAATTGGAATTTAAGAATTATTATTACAAAAATAAGATATTTTCTTCTGAGAAATTCAGAAATTTCAATTTAAAGTCCAAATATATATTACTTATTTTATTATATAGAAGTAATGTGATATCCTATGTTGATATCTTAACAAGAACTTTATTATTTAACTACGAGAATTTAAAATCTTATATGAACTTAAGAATTCATATTTTGATTCATGTGTTGATAATTTTCTTGGTTCTTGAATATTCAATATAAAATTAAAATCGAACCTAAATAATATGAAATAATAGATTCCAAATGTGAATTTATTTGACAAACTGAATTTGACTTCACTTTATGTGATATAAACATACCGATTATGACTTCGAGTCTGAGAGAGATGATTTTGACTTGAAATTTGTTTTACAATATTTTTATTTTCGCGAGTTCCTGCATACACTTATTTTATTTTGCAAATTGAATTCCTATTTACACAAATGTAGTTAGTCATCGTTAGGATTTCAAGCCTAATGCTGCAAATTTTTCAACTTTTTGGAATTCCTTTTGGTTACGCAAACATATCTTCAAGTTACACGTACTTGGAAGAAGTAAACGTGGTGACAATTTTAAAATCCCGGTCAGCATTTGCTGCAATTATGTATCGTTACTGCCTGCTGTTTCCGCTTCTCGCAAGAAATAGTTAGGAAGCCTACCCGCGAGAAAGGTGAAGATGTGGAAGATATTTGTTGACAGTTCACTGTGTGATTCTGTTCAAAAAATTACATGACTAAGAGTTACCTGGAAGGCGTGAGTCGCGGACTGATTGTAGCGGTGTGGATCCTGCACACGGGAATTTTCTTTATTATTTTTACACTCCCATTTTTATTTGTGGCATCCCGTATAGTTCCCCGTCATCATTGTTGCTTTGGATAAGTCATTTAGATATTCACTTAATAATTTACACAACTGACTCAGGAACTTCTCTCTCAGTACTCATATTATGTAAATAAACTTAGAGAATATAAAATAATTATATTTAATATGATGAAGAAAAAAAAAAAGACAAAGTTTTCTAATTTATATATATATCAAAAGTTGGAAACTTATGATTAATGTTGGAGTCTATTGGGACTCAAATGTTTGTTTACAATTTGAATTTCATAATAATATCATAGTTTAAACTCATTTCATATACTAATATTTACAATGCAATATAGTTGAATTATGCATATATTTGTTTTTGCATATATATTTTGTTTTTCCATTTTCAACTAATTTCTTTACAATATGCATATACTATTTCATATTCATATCAGTTAATTACATGACATTCAACCTCTTTTCACTCAGGATAGTGAAAGTGAATTAAGAATTTAATTTCGATGACATAAAAAAAAATTTTCTGGGTATAAGCATTATGTCATTGCAAATGTATATTATCTACAATTATTTTTACATACATTTTTTCAATGTTGCAATGAACACATTCGAAGTTTGTCAAGAAAAAAATGACTTGATAAGTGGTGGTTTCGTTTTCGTAAAGATTTAGTATACCATAGATGTATACACACACACACACATATCCATTTTCTCAAAATTTAATGGCTGCTACTCAATGTTTTTATTCAACTATTTACAATATATTATTCATGTGTGCTCAAAGTTGAGTACTTATTGTGTAAATGTATAAGTGCACTTTTGTAATTGTATATCACCAATGTTTTTTATATCTTTGTAAAGGTTCTTTTTCGAAGCTTGGACATATTTGTCATTCCCTTTTCGGACTTCCTTTCGGACTTTTTATCCTGTAAGTGATGATGTATAAGCGCTCGCATTGGATCTTTCAGGATGTCGTGAGGGGTGGTGTGGTTGCAAACACACTACCTCTTTCGTCTAAATTACATTCTAAATTACAAATACTTTGTATTTGTGTATTCGTAAAAGTTCCTATCCATACTATGCTATTGTATATCCTTATTTTTTTTTGTTTACAGTGGAGAAAAATGTCTCAAATTTATGTCACTGTTAGAGAAGAATTTCTCAAATAATATTTTGTGTCTTCTGTGAAAAAAATCTTTCATTACATTCAAGATTTTTGGCCCCAAGGAGAGGGGGATGTCATGGTGCTTTATGACATTATGAGTGCGAAACACGACATTTTTCATTTCGTTCCGAAAACATGCTCTTTCGGAAGCCATTTTTATTCCAAGGTTTTAATTCTGTATGAGTTTGCACTTTTCATACTGAAAGCGTGGGATCTCGCTCCTGCAGATGTTCCGAAGTAATTTCTTACTTCTTTAATTATTGCGCAGGGCATTGGTTTCGATTCTGCAGACAGTGACGCGACAATGCCGCGCGAAGCCGTTAGATGCTTCTGTTTATTTCGTGCATGAAGTTGAAGGTCGAAGTGGCCTGGATTTCACTTTTAACAGTATCGGGGCTCTCTTGGCCCTGAGTTTTCATTGGAGAAGGAGCTTTCATTTCTCGCTCCTGGAAAATTCGGACACAAAGAATTTACGACCCAACGGTCAATTTTGTGTTTTCGGATTATAACTTCGATTCGGAAGGAATCTTATAATCCGAGTGGGCCAAGACAATTATTTTAATTCAAAATTATTAATTTCGTCATTTATTTATTTCAGATCTGGATTTCGGAAAGTCCTGGAAATTGAGAAAAGGATTAGAACGCGATGACGTCCGGTAGGACAGGATTGTGGAACCATGCTAAGGAGTCGTTTGGTGACTCCATTTGAGTTTCGGCATTGTTTTGGACGTTCTACAGTCGAGATGTGCGTACAGCTAAAGTATTTGGATCATTGGATCATTTCCATAAATCCCAGAGTGAATTTACTCTGCAAGAATTCAACCAGTGCGTGTATGTGATAGACCCTTACGGTGGTGCTGAATTCAGATCTTCAGTGTTAGTCGTGCCGCTCTAAATGAGAGCATTTTTGGTCTTGAAAGGAATGAACCGATATCTGGTTCTGGTAACGTGAATGATTACTAAAAGTGAAATCTTCTTAATATCCAAATTCCTAAAAATGAATATGGTTTTCAAATTCCTTTGAGAAATGTCGTGTGTCAATTTATGTGAAAAAAATATATTATTACATCCTTGAGATCGTATCTATACATTTTCCAAAAAGGCCAAATGTTATATTTCAATATTTAGTTCAAAAGAATGGCCTGAAGGCTTAATGTTGAATGATGAATGACTTAATGTTTCTATATTATCATAATATATATATTTAGATATTTAAATAAAAAAGGTTAATATTGATATTATTTTTGACTCATGTTTTCCCAACTTGATGATGTGTCCTTTTTGTGTGCCTGTGCGTCCAGTTTACATTTTGTAGGCCTGGGCAGTCGGACCTGGAGTTATTGCATAAATCACAACGCAAAGCTAATCTGTAGTACTTAATATCCAATTTACTTAATTTGTGTGATCCTTTATTTCTCTGTCACACATTTACTTCCGTCACACATATTAATATTTGTGTATTGTGTGTGCGCCCTTTTCCCTCCGTGACAGTGATGCCATGTCATTTTTCACTGTGACACCGCCATGGCAAACGCTCCCGGTAACCGATACTCCCTACACGATTTCCTTCATGACCCTTTATACTTCCGTAAAAATTACACACATATACAATTTCAATAACATGTAAAAAGCTAAAAGTTTACTTTTCCACGCTAAAACTATCCATGAATCATGTTGTAAAAATATAACAATTAATTTAAAATACAAAATATTCAAGACTATTAAAATCCCAGTCTGAACGTTCGACATGACCTCAAAAACCACCAGAATACACGAAAGACACCCATCCCCCCATGTAATACGTTCGACATGACCTCAAAAACCACCAGAATACACGAAAGACACCCATCCCCCCATGTAATATCCTCTCAGACTGGGATTTTAATAGTCTTGAATATTTTGTATTTTAAATTAATTTTTATATTTTTACAACATGATTCATGGATAGTTTTAGCGTGGAAAAGTAAACTTTTAGCTTTTTACATGTTATTGAAATTGTATATGTGTGTAATTTTTACGGAAGTATAAAGGGTCATGAAGGAAATCGTGTAGGGAGTATCGGTTACCGGGAGCGTTTGCCATGGCGGAAAAAGCTTTAACCGGAGTGCTGGGGGTCGCAACTCCCCCCGGCCGGTACTTCTGTCACACATCTAGAATCTGAACGAGTACATTGCTACTTGTCCTTTTTGGGAATTTTTATATATATATATATAGTACTTTTCGAAATAACCTACTTCTCTATAAAAATTGAATTTTTTTTGGGGGGGGCGACCCACATAAACCTAGACCTTCTTCATTTGACCCATGTTAGCCTTAGAGTTTGACATGTTTGCTGTACACACCCGCATATCTTGCTGTGGATTACTTTGCGGCCTGTCTGTCTATATCAAGTTGCCAGTTAGCAACACATTTGATGGAATATTACCAACTTAGCTGTCAATGTGCCGAAATATCGCCAATTTTAGCAACTTTTGCGATAAAATTGACGAACGAATATGCAATGAGTAAAACCATTTTGTACAAAGGCTAACGAAAAATTAAGCAACATAATCACGTACAAATTATAATACACTGCAGCATACAAATTATTATTAATATTTCCATATTGCTAAGTCAGCTGTATCATTTCGGTATAAGATTTTAAAGTTCATATGTTAGTCTCCAGGTGTTTTTTGATGCTACAAAGTGATGAAAATTGAACGGTCAAAACTTGCTTAAAATTGAACGGTCATACCATTTCATCGTCTTCAATTTTGGATATATTGACCTAATTCAAATTTTTATAACGAAGTCTACAAACGGGACTATGATGTTTTATTCTCAGTTTTGCCTTTGGAGATAATTTTGTATCTCGAGAATATAATTCTTAATCGAACGCATAAATTATTTTATTTTTATAAGAGAACTGAATTTCATATTTTAATAGTATTCTGATAAAAGGTCATATGAAAGATTTCAGAATTTACATATATGTTAAATAACAAGACACGACAGATATATATGTCAGTAATAGATATGATACGAATCCAAATTTAACATTTGACTTTGCATATATTAAAATCATGTAATCTGATATATCGTTACACAGTAACAATCGTTGTTTTGATTATTATGGTCCATATGGATACGATTGAACATTCATAAAAGAATTTATATATTATAATGGAATTGTGATGAAAAGTCATATGAATGCTTTTGAACTTTACATATATGTTAAATCGCGAAAAACGACGGCTATATATGTTTAATAGATAATATACGAATCCAAATTTAACATTCAGCTCTCTCTCTCTCTCTCTCTCTCTTTGTATATATTAAAATCATGTGATTTGCGATATCGTTATACGTTAGCAATCGTTGTTTTGATGTTTGTGGTCTAAATGAATACGACAGGATCTTGATAACAGAGTTTATATATTTTAATGGAATTGTGATCAAAAGCCACATGAATGCTATTAGAATTTACATATATGTTAAATCTGGAAAAACGACAGCTGTTAGTAATATATATTATACGATTCCATATTTAATGTTCTACTTTTTATATATTAAAATCATGTAATTTGATAATGATTAACTTATAATTAACGTGATGATTAACGTGATTAACGTACGTTAATGATTAATGTATAATGACATTTCAAATAATGAGCAGTTCATGTGGTTTATTTCGCTGATATCCAGTAATCCTATCGATTCGATTATTTGAATTAAATAAATTTACGTAAGTCTTGCATCATATAATCAATTAATTTTATATTTTTCATTAAAAGCAATGGATAATTTCATCATAAAGAAACCTCGTTTTGATATCAATGATTACAATGCTACTGCTAACACTAGTAGATTTGAAGACGATGCAGAAGAGATAAAAATTGTGAAATCAACTCAAAATATCAATCACTTATACGACGAAGAATACTTAAAATTCGAATTTACCTGAACCGGAAATACAAATTGTCCAACTCTTCTCTGCGTTGTATACGGAAATAAACTTGTCAATAGCGCGATGGTGTCCGGTAAATTAAAGCGTCATTTTTCAACTTAACATAAAAATCTTTCATCAAAAAATAAAGAATACATGAAAAGGCTTTTTGAAACGCAAGGTAAACAAAGAAGACAATTTAAAGAAACAAATGAAAGTAAGTGATAAAGCTCAACTTGCGTCGTATAAAATTACCGAGTTAGTAACGTTAAAATTAAATCCACACACGATAGCAAAATCTCTCCTTTTACTTACCTGCTGTGAAATAGTGAAAATTATGTTTGGGGAAGAATCAAAGAATGAAATTTTGAAGATTTCAGTATCTGATGACACGATTCAGAGAATAATTAATGACATGTCCTGCAACATTGAAAGAACAGTCACATGGCCTTTACATTACAAGTAGACGAATAAACTGATATAGCTCATAAGTTTTGAACGATTTATTTATGAACAGAAGATAATAAATCAATTTTTATGATGCATAAGAACTTTTGGGGCGTACAACTGGCCTGAACTTATTTGACGCGATAACGTCATATTTGAATATGTTAAAATTATCATGGGATCGATGTGTTGGTTACGTTACTGACGGAGCAGCATGAATGATGGGATCAGTCAAGAGATTTGTGACTTTAGCGAAAACAACCAATCCAAATATAATATTTCATCACTGTTTCTTGCACAGAGAAGTACTTGTCATAAAGACAATGTCTAAGAAACTAAACGAAGTATTGGATGAAGTAATTTCCATTGTTATTTTTATTAAAATGAGACCGATGAAAAACCGAATTTTCAGACAACTTTGTTCATTTATGGACGTAGGCAACGAATATTTACTTCTTCATACAAAACTGAGATGGTTGTCACGTGGAAAGGTTTTAAATCGTGTGTTACAATTGAGAAAGGAATTACTGGGTTTTTTCGAAGCAGAAAAACACGAAACTTTTGGAAAGAAATCTGAAAAATGATAATTGGTTCAATAATTTGGCGTATTTGGCTGGTATTTTTGCTTACTTTAATACTGTCAATATCAGTTTGCAATGCAACAACGGAAACATTCTTACATCGACTGGCAAATTATGTGCAATGAAAAAAAAAACTTTTACTATGGAAAAGACACTTAAGAGAAAGAAACACAGAAATTTTCCCTTCAGAGCAGGATACAAACGAGGCAATCATTTCATTACTAATCAAACATTCAACAACAATAGAAGAACATTTTGAATTATATTTTCCATTGTTAAACACTGAACAATTTGACTAGATAAAAAATCCATTTGTTTCTTCCGACTTCTCCAGTTTTACTCTGAACGAAAAAGGAGAACTAACGTCGCTCTCTTCAGATCGTGGATTGAAGTTCATTGAAAATACTACTGAAAAATTCTGGATCTCTATTAAAGATGAATACCCGGATCTAGAAAAAAAAGAACTAAACACATTATTATTATTTTCCACGTCATATCTTCGCGAAGCAGGATTTTCAACGATGGTTAATATTAAAACAAAGAAACACCAGAGCCTAGGATATTTAGAAGAGGAGATGCGAGTGGCTTTATTATTTATTCGACCAAATATTGCTGAAATATGCAAAGATCACCAAGCTCATGCATCGCATCAAGTTTAAAAAAAAATTGAGTATTGTAATTTTAAGTGTTTTTAAATAAATATGGTTGCAGCAATTAATATCGGTATTTTATTCTTTTATAAAAGTAACACTTTGAAGCAGGGATGGCTATGCTCGAGCAATGCCCTTTTTTTTCATTGCACCTTTGTTTTCAAAAAGGTTGGCCACCCCTGCTCAGAAGCTTATGTTGCATTGTAAGTGTTCAAAAAATGTCAGGGTTTAGTGTTCCTCGACTTCAAAAAGATTGAGAACCACTGCGTTAATGGATCCTTATTTCGATTATTATTTCGGTCTAAATAAAAACGAGAGAACCTTTATAATATAATAATTTAATACGTATCTATATTTAATATATATTTAAAAGGAGTGGGATATCCCAGTAGATAAGACACGACGATTGCATTCGATGGAACTGAGTTCAATTTCAGGAACTGCCCTAGTTACGAACGTATCTACATGGATTACGGGTATGTTAAATCTGTGCGTCCGAAAATCTTTCCTATGGGTTGCTGGTAGGGGAAGAAAGGTGTGGTCCCTGTGAATTTCATCCCAATGGATTCCAGTCTAAATTAGGTGGCGTGGGTAAAGGACACCTTATGATCGGTCCCCTATGGTGCACCAGATTAACATCGTACGACGGCAAAATAGTTTACGTTTCGGCCTCTATAAGTGAATATGAAAATTCACTGTTCTTGGTCTTTGAAAAAAGTATCTAGTGTTTTTAATATATATATTTCCATTCACTTGAATATAAAAAAGTATAAATCAGAATATTAATAGGCTCATCTATTAGAATTCTATAGGCTGTATCGAGATCGCAATCTTGATAAACACGTGAAAAACCAATTAGTGGTTATTAAAAGTGGGCATAGATTACTTACAGACTAGTTTGTATTTAAGTTTGGGATATAAAATAATCTAGAATGGGAAGCATATCACTTTTCCTACAGAATATTACTTCCTTCACAGCGAGAGGAACGTGTGAAAGACTCGTCGGTTTTCGTTCGTAGGCGGTCAAATTGAATCGTAAATTGAAATGCACAGCTATTTCTTGCTATGCCACGCAGAATATTTTGAAGTTAAACTAACTTATATTCTGTGCCAATAATAGATAGCTATAAGAAATGTTGCTATTATCAGGTAAGCAATGTAATATACAGGATGTTTCAAAAATAATGCGACAAACTTTCAGGGATGATAGAACAAACACATCGAAACAAACACTTTTCATCATAGAATGCATGGTCAAAAGTGAAGCGGTTACGCTCTGCCTAGAGGGTGCTTTCAGGCACTAGCAGACAGCAGTGTAAACCTGGCCTACCTCTCGGTTTACAGGTTTAATTCAACAACACTGGATATCGTCTACAGTGACACAACTGAGACCCAAGAGAGGTCAGGTGGTGAAAGTATCAGACGGATGACCATGTAAAGACTGAGTTTCATAAATAGAAACATATGACCTAAGAACCACACAAACCACACCCCCAGGGAACAGCTCAGGAAGCAGGAGCCCAGAGCCTTACGGCTCCAGCAACATTTAGGGGACCTCAGGGGAAATTCCCTTAATTGAGGAAACCTGAGCGAGAAAACGCCCCAACTCCATAAAGAGTGCAGGGGCAGCCATGAAGAGCTGGAATCGATAGTCGTCGAATGCAGTAACTTGCCTAGAGGAACCAGAAGAGCCAAAGAGATTTGGCACATAATGCTTAATTTGGATAATTTAGCTGAGGATTTCGACTTTCTACCGCTGGGTAGTTATGCAGACGCAGCATACAACTTAAAGAGGTGCTGTCATAACCCGGGCATATACCTGTACTGCCATGTTAACTAAACCTAAGGAAAGAAAGTAAGAAAGAGAAAGAGAGAGATAGGAAGGACCAGGCAGGAAGAAGACCCGGCAGAATACAGCAGATGCGAAAGTTCCGCAAAGGGGTACCTTTCAGGCGCCAGAGGACTGTTTCAGGCGCGCGTATAAAGCGGGGATTTTCGCATGTAAGGTCATTAGAGATTTGGAATATATCAGTCTACTAATGTGGAGAAGGCGGACATGCATTTTATCTACTGCCTTTCCAAAGGTAATGACAGAGAAGCGCAAAAGCTTTACCGAGGCCGCTTCACCAACAGACGTGTTCCAGATTACGAAATGTTTTTTTTTTTGGCTTGAACTGTTCGAAAGGGGATCCAACTATTCGAAAGAGGATCCTTTAGTGCTGCCATACATTTATTTGTCTTACATAAAAACTTTGTTTCGATATTCATGCCAGTCAGTCCTATTTTTGCATTGCTTAAGCCTGCGTGTGTGTAAAAAATGGAAAGTAATCGCATAATCGCTTCACTTCCGACAATGCATTTCATGCATTGTCGCAATGTATGCATATACTATATGCATATACAACCGTTAACGGCTGTTATTGTATATATATATATATGCAATATATGCATATACTATATGCATATGCAACCGTTAACGGCTGTTATTGTATATATATATATACAATATATATATATATATATATATATATATATATATATATATATATATATTGCCGTGACCGTGAATTTGCTTCTTTGATGTCAATATTACTTGTTTTTTTTATTATTACATATTTCTTATATATATATACAGATATACAGGGTCTTTCAAAAGTCCGTACAAACTTTAAAAAATCATTAAAAATCAAAAAATCATCGTATTGAGGTACGGTTTATACCAACCATAAGTATTGCCAGGATGGGGGGGGGGGTTGACGTGATAGAATTTTGTAGTTTAAAAAATCACCTATAGGTGGCGCTTACCCGAATACATCTTCCAGAAGTATGTAAATGATTCTGTTATAAAAGAGCTGTAGTGCTCTGTAGATTCTTCATTTGATTCATTAGTAAACGTGTGCAAAAAATAAGTTTTTGCGAGAGTGTTAACTTTGATCGAGAAAGCCTTGTTAATAAAGCTGTATTACGTGAGCGGAGAATCAGCATCAGATGCTTTGCGAAAATTCTGATTTAGAAAAATCTAAAGAAAGGAAAAGGTCCTATCACGTGTTCAGGGTTACTTAGGCTTGTAACACGATTTGACACGTACAATAAGTTATTTTAATTGTCTTTCCAATGCGTTCAGCGCCACCTATAGGTGATTTTTAAAACTACAAAATTTTTTCACGTCAAAAAAACCTCCCGTCCTAGCAATACTTATGGTACAAACCGTACCTCAATGCGATGATTTTTCGATTTTTAATGAATTTTTAAAGTTTATACGGACTTTTGAAAGACCCTGTATATATATATATATATATATATATATATATATATATATATATATATATATGTGTGTGTGTGTGTGTGTGTGTGTGTGTGTGTTCTGTAAATATAAACTTGGCCATTGCAACCTAGGGAAATCTTATCTTAATTATTGAATTTAATGCAGTCTGAGTAATAAAATTGATTTCCTCGGTTATGGATACGTACTTGCATAATTGCGGCTTATACGAATCCTGCTTGATGCTAATGCACATATAAGCTGTAGTTCTTATTAAAGAACGCTAAAATGTTGGAGACTAATCAGTGAATTCTCATCACTACACTGAGAGAGCAAATCCAAACTGTGATAACGCCCTCTGACGGCTTGTTCTATCAGCGTTAAATATACTTTGATTATGATCACGATGTATAAATATCACACTCATATATTTCCTTCGACTGGACGCATTCTCTTAAAAAAGCAATTTACTGCATTCCCTGCGCAATTGCCCGCTGAAATATGTGGTAGTTACTTCCCATAATGGTTCTAAAAAGGGCGTTATCGTATTAAGTCCCTTTTTCGATATTCCTGGGAGAAAAGAATTTACTGAAGCAATAGAAGAGTTTCAAAATGTTCTAGCTTAAAGAAATTGCAGTCACTTTATTAGGATGTTACGGAGGTTGATTACGAACTAATTGTGGCAGAAAATAAAGATCGCCGCCTCCCTTTTATGTTCTGTCAATATCGTCCGTGGAAGGAATGACGTGCGGAGGAACATAAATTGCAGTTAATGTTGAATGCTTGGGTACGTGGGGCCATAGTGGATCAATATGGAGGATTTCTTAGATATTATCTTTGCAAGGCTTGGTGTGTAGACATTACTAAGAGAATTGTAAAAGTACTGTAGAGAGCGTTTACTTGCCTTACATAGTATGTCTATTGAGAAAACTTTTATCATAATGATACTCATTTATGATAACATATTCTTGCATTAGTTGCATTTATAAGTATAGTAAGTTTAATTTTATTTGTTCATGGATTTAGACGTTTTACACATATATAGTGTAACATTATTTTAATTGAACTGTGTGCAGCTGGCTGGAATTTAGAAAAAGTGAAATAAAAAAATATATTGCAAATATTTAGTACCCTATATTACAACCGCCCACTATATCCCTCGGAAAATTGATGCATCCGTGGTTTTTCAAAATTATCGTCTGTTGTGTGACCACATTGAAATTTTATTTTGGTCCTCGTTCGAGATGTAGAAAAATATAAAAAAAAGGATGACTCGTGAAGAATATTAAAATCTTATTATTTATATCAAGTTTCTTTAGGAGAAGCAGAAACTGGGCAATTTTCTTTCATTTCTCAACATGTGGTAATGGTGACCACAAGAATATAGTTTCTTATAGTCATTTCAATGTATTAGAAAGGGAAAATTCTTTCATTTCTCAATTTCTTTCCGCAAAAAGTGAATCGTTTCGACCAAAATGGCGACTAATACTTCTATTGAATCCACCAGCTGCCACTAAGCCTATAATGCGACCTCTCTCTAAATCCGACAATTGCTCGCAGCGCGGTCGAGTGCGTCTCAAAGGAATCTTTGTACATAACTTGCAGTATCAAAGTAGAAAATTCAGTTCTAATTGTCCGTAAGTGAGAACACCGGTCAGTTTAAATGTTTAACAATGCGTCTTTTTCGTGGTTATTGAATGAGCCTTGTAACATCATTTACGCTAGCAGTTTGATCATTTGCATAACTCTTAAAACGACATTTGCATGGCTAACTGTTGCTAAAACTTTTAAGGGTGCATATATTTTTTTTTGCAACATCTGTAGACGAAACTGTATCTATTTGTTTATCTGCCTGCTTATTTTTCTGTTCCCTATACAAAATCTGCAGTTTTTACGGACTTCCATTTTTTTCAGATTTGATAGGGTTATACTTTATGTCATTTCTACTGCGAATAATCTGTGTTTCGAGTGTATTGTTTCAGGTGTTGTCAAGATATTAATATTTAAAAACTTAAAGTGTGGTCCCACAGAAATAACATTTAGCAGAAACTTTTTGAAGAAAATTATATTAAAATGTGCAGTAATGAAGTTACATTAATTCCAATGTGTAAAACAATTAAATTCGTTTATACGACAAAAAAGTTTCATTCTATTTATCCGGTATAAATAATAAAGACATCGATAGAAAAATAAATTTTATAAAGTTTATTTAAGTGCATTAAAAATTTAATTGCAACCCCATGAAGGAATGCACGTAGCCATATGCAAATGACAGTACCGGTAGAAGAGAGAGTCATATGCAAATGATTAAAAGAACAGATATGCAAAAGAAACATGTTTATTCAGTAAAGAATGTGGCCCCCACGCACAGTTATACAAGCGCTAAACGGCGAGGCATACTCTCGATGAGGCTATTGATGGCTACCTGAGGTAATTCTTTCCAAGCAGCGTCCACTGCGGCAAGCAGTTTATCTACGGTATGTACCGGTGGTCCCCGGTGCACCTAACGTCCGATGAAGGCCCACACATCTTAAATAATAAAAGGCAATGTCTGTGTGTGTGTGTGTCTGTGTGTCTGTCTTATACACTATACGTTTCGCGACCGCGCGTCGGAGAGCTACGAAATTTGGCAATCGGAGACCTGGGGGGGAGGGAAGGGGACACGTGAAAACCGATTTTCAAAATTCTAATTATTTTTTTATTTAT
Organism: Amaurobius ferox; assembly: GCA_951213105.1. NCBI lineage: Eukaryota > Metazoa > Arthropoda > Arachnida > Araneae > Amaurobiidae > Amaurobius > Amaurobius ferox. Next base: position 158,943,442 of record OX578140.1, on the reverse strand, counting down.
TTAATGTTTTATGCGATTTCGACCTTTTTTTGCCCTTTTTGCCCTTTTTTCTCCACGATCCAGACGTCGTAGGAAAAAACAACTCACACCATCGGAAAGAGCAGACAATTGCGAGTAAAAATATATCAATTTCAAATCTCCATTTCGATTTCTAATATTTTTTAAAGATTTTAAAACAAAAGTCTTTTTTGGCTCAAAAAAACGATTTTTGGTTTTTAAATTCTCGCATAGTAAAAAGTACTCATAATTTCGACTAATAATTTACATTTTTAGAAAGCTGAAATATCTGGCATTCTTACAAGTCTAATCTGGTCCAGAAATAATGAAAATTGCCTTCAGGATCGCAATTTTAAAGACGTCTTGATTTTAAATTTCTCGGCGTTCCGCTCGGCGTGCCGCTTCGTTTCTCCCCCGCTGAAGCAGGGAAGGTGGTGGGTGGGGACGTCAAGGTGGAGGTGACGTCACGGTTCTGAATAGAGCTCCTTTGCTCTATATAAATTATTATATTTATATTTTAAATGATGGGACGATCTGGATTTTTTAAATGTATATTTTAACTTTTGGATATTTTAAATGGATATTTTAATTTTATGGATATTTTAAATGATGGAACAATGAAACAATGGAATGAGGATGATGGAATTAAGCATATGGTCATTTTAAATTGCAAATTAGCGCGCGGGAAGTTAGCGGTAGGCCCGGGTTCGATTCCCGCCACTGCCAAAACTGCCGCCGTGTTTACGTGGAATACGATCACGTTAAATATGTGGGTCCGTAAGTCCTTCCGAGAAGTTGGTGGTAGGGGAAGGAGGATACGGCCCCTGTGGATGCCTCCCCCACTGGGTTCCCGTCTAAATTGGGTGAATATGTAGAAAGTTATGGAGATTGTCGCGGAGGGCGCGGCAGCCCAGTGGTTAGCGCGCGGGAATTGCACTCAGTAGGCCCGGGTTCGATTCCCGCCACTGCCAAAACTTACGCCACGTTCACGCAGAGTACGATCACGTTAAACATGTGGGTTCGTGAGTCCTTCCGAGAGGTTGGTGGTAGGGGAAGGAGGGTACGGTCTAAATTGGGTGAATAAAAAGAAAGTTATGGAGATTGTCGCGGAGGGCGAAGTAGCCCAGTGGTTACCGCGCGGGAATTGCACGCGGTAGGCCCGGGTTCGATTTCCGCCACTGACATGGAGTACGATCACGTTAAACATATGGGTCCGTATGTTTTTCCGAGAGGTTGGTGGTACGGGAAGGAGGGTACGTTCCCTGTGGATGCCTCCCCCACTGGGTTGCGGTCTAAATTGGGTGGCACATCCTGGCCGTCCAACCAGTTACCAGGCCCGGGTTCGATTCCCAAAATTGCCGCCGTGTTTACGCGGAGTACGAGCACGTTAAACATGTGGGTCCGTGAGTCCTTCCGAGAAGTTGGTGGTAGGGGAAGGAGGGTACGGTCTAAATTGGATGAATAAAAAGAAAGTTATGGAGATTGTCGCGTAGGGCAAAGTAGCCCAATGGTTAGCGCGCGGAAATTGCACTCGGTAGGCCCGGGTTCGATTCCCAAAATTGCCGCCGTGTTTCGCGGAGTACGATCACGTTAAACATGTGGGTCTGTAAGTCCTTCCGAGAGGTTGGTGGTAGGGGAAGAAGGGTACGGTCCCTGTGGATGCTTCTCCCACTTGGTTCCGGTCTAAATTGGGTGAATAAAAAGAAAGTTATGAAGAATATCGCGGAGGGTGAAGTACCCCAGTGGTTAGTGCGCGGGATTTGCACTTGGTAGGCCCGGGTTCGATTCCCAAAATTGCCGAATAAAAATAAAGTTATGGAGATTGTCGCGGATGGCACGGTAGCCCAGTGGTTAGCGCGCGGGAATTTCACTCGGTAGGCCCGGGTTCGATTCCCGCCATTGCCAAAAGTGCAGCCGTGTTCACGCGGAGTACGATCACGTTAAACGTGTGGGACTGCAAGTCCTTCCGAGAGGTTTGTGGTAGGGGAAGGAGGGTACGGTCTCTTTGGATGCCTCCCCCATTGGGTTCCGGTCTAAATTGTGTGGCACTTCCTGGCCTTCCAAGCAGTTACCTTACACCTTTCTGGTAGGTCGCGCCAACGAGTTTGCCACGGTCAGAATTTTCAAGGGTAGCGAACAGGATGGTCGCCAAAGGCGGCTAGTGTTCAATGGGAGAAAGATCCGGCGAGGTTGCCGGTAGTTCAGGCTGTTGAGAGTTCTCCGTGAAGTGTGCTGTGTCGTATTGTCTTGCTTGAACACCGTGCCGGGGACAGCCTGCACCAGTGGCCGAACCACAGGCATTACAACTTGTGTGACGTACAGGTCCGCTGCCAGATTGCCTGCAATGTGCACCACAGCTGTCCACTAATCGAACATGATACCAGCCCAAACCATGATCCCCGGCGTGACGCTCGGTGATATAGGCTGGAAAGCCGCCACACACGTCCACGGCTATCATTCTTCCTCTGCAGACAGAAACGAAATCCATCTGTAAATAATATCAGATGTAATTCATTGGTCCATTTGCGACGACGACGACACCACGCCAGACGTGCATCCCTGTGCCAAGCGTTTAATGGCACCCCCGTGGATGGCCGCCGTGTGCGCAGCGGTACCTCATGAAACCTGTTGCGAATGGTTTGGGTGCAAGCAGGTGCAATAGTTGATTTGTGGAAGGCTGTATCGGATGTCACTTGCCGTTGCGAACGTGTCTCGATGTGCCGCTCGGCGAATCTGCCAGTCTGTGTGCTCTGTCGTGCGCCTGTTCGATCCACTCCCTCTTCGGCGTGTTCTCTGATGATCCTGAATCCGTCGTGCAACACATCGCTGGATAGAACTCACGTCGTATCCAACACGCGTGGCACCTGCAAGCACCGACAAACCTACGTCACGCAGCTCCAGGATACGGTCTCGTTCCAACCGTTAACTGCTGGTATAAAGCTCGTTAACGTCTTTGAGGTATCGCTTTTTCACTTTTTCGAAGTTTCGACTGCTGTAAATTGTCGCTGATAGTATTTACGGAACGAGCCGTCGGCTGCTCTTTATCACGCGAAACTTGGTGTCACTTGACTCGATACGTAAGAAAACTCAATCATTTGCATATGACTCTCTCTTCTATCTGTACTGTGATTTGCATATGGCTACGTTCATTCTTTCATGCTGTTGCAATTTCACTTTTGACGAGTGTATTTCCTAATGCTTTAACTGATTGTTGAAGGTGATGGGAAATGGTACGGAAATAAGTTTTAATACAATTTCACAGGCTTCATTTTAGATTATGTTTAAAAACTTCATATTATTGTCCAGTGGTTCACAAAAGAAACCAGTACGGGTATTATTTAGATTTGCCAGTGCAGATAGATGTAAACGATAAGTTACAGAAATGTTCAGTAAGAAATTCAATTTCTATATTAATAATTTTTCTTTACAAAGGGGCTCTTATGGTTTTCGAGAAAGCGTCTTGTAAAGTTAAAAAAGATGGAACCTTTTCCGCCTGTAAAGATATTCATACTTACATGTCAAAACAAAAAATGCTAGCTGTAAACAGTAAGAAAATAACTTTTAATCCTTTGAACTCCCTACAATGATATATAATTAGATTTTAGTTCGAGTTCTTAGTTTTCAAACTATCGTGATTATAATTTTAATATCGATTAAGCAAAAAATTAAAGAAAAATTCTTAGATTTGAAAAGTCATTTAATAATCCTCCATTAGACGTATACATAAATAAAAGCCAGATCGCTTTCGGGTATCTTTATACCCTTCCTCATTAAATTATGGCATTAAAGGAAATTCGCAAACAGCATGCTTAAATATCATCCACATTGGTAAGTCATATTTGCATAAAACAATCGTCATGATTTCAAAAAACAAAAGACACTCCAGTAAATCAATATACAAATTATTGCATTTAAACTGATCGCGTTTATAATACAAAATAGAAGTAAAATTTATCAAGTTCCAATTTAGGCAAAATTCCACTCAATTAAAAAATCTAAAGATTGTAACGGCTTGACACTCATGGAATCGAGAACGAATCGCCAATCGTAGCTTAGAACATGCACAGGATAAAAATTACATATAGAAGCAAGATATAGATAAATAAACAAGGATTCATACAGTAAAGTGGAAAAGGTTACAACTAATCAAAAGAAACGATTTTTCAAAAAGGGGTTGAAAATTATCTTTAACCACACATTGTGAAAGAGCCGTGGACTGTTTACCATTTTTAATGTCTCGAGCATGTTCAGTCAACCGTATACCTACCGTACGTTTAGTGCTACTAATATAAAACTTAAATTCATTATTAGGAAAAAGAAGGGGTACCACATATGCCCAAGCTTGACATTTAAAACTTTCCTAATCCTTAAATTTATCAGTGCGGATACGATTAATAAAAGTGTTAACATTCGAGTGAGCGGATCTAAAATTAAACTCTGCGCAAAATTGAATAAGGAGACGAAAAAAATTTTTGGGTGATATACTGTTGTTTGAGGAAATGAGTTTAAAACTTGGCTGAGTAAATTTGCGGCGAATTTGAAAAGAAAAACTTTTATAAACGAACATGCTGTTCGACGATTTCGTCTTTATCTTATGAAATTGATTTTATTTCAGGATGCTGCTTACTCTTTTGATTTCGTTTATAATTTTTTTTTCTCAAATTCCCCGAATATTTACTCAGCCCAGTTCTAAACTCATTTCCACCAACGACCGTATGTGTTTAAAGATAACCAACTTGTGGTTAAAGATAAATTTCAACCCTTTTTTGAAAAATCGTTTCTTTTGATTAGTTATAATAACCCCGTTCCACTTTACTGTATGAATCCTTGTTTATTTATCTATATCGTGCTTCTATATGCAATTTTGATCTTGTGCATGTTTTAAGCTATGCTTGGCAACTAGTTCCTGATTCCATGCGTATCAAGCCGTTACAATGTTATCTTTAGATTTTTTAAATTGATTGGAATTTTGCCTAAATTGGAACTTGATAATTTGTACTTCTATTTTTAATTTAAACGCAATCAGTTTAAATTTAATAATTTGTATATTGATTTATTGGAGTGTTTTTCGTTTTTGTTTTGAAATCATGACGATTGTTTTATGCAAATTTGACCTACCAATGCGGATGGTATTTAAGCATGCTGTTTGCGAATTTGATTTAATGCCACTGAGAAAGGATATAAAGATACCTGAAAGCGCTCTGGCTTTTATTTATGTATACGTCTAATAAAGGATTATTAAATTATTTTTTAAAATCCAAGAATTTGACTTTAATATTTTGCTTTATCGATTTATAGTTATGATGTGCTACCACTCTTAGTATGATTTTAATATTTTATTATTTTGACCTGTTAAAGTTTTTCAATGGGAGGAAAAGCTGTAAGTTTAAAATGTCATCAGTGTTGCAGCTTAACATGTTTCCGTCTTGGTGAAATATTAGTACATAAGCAAAAGGTATTTTTTATTTGTTTTTAGGAAATTAGGAAGTGTAGTGATTCTAAAGCTGTGTTAATAATTGGTGATCCTAAAGCTGTGTTAATAATTGGTGATCCTAAAACTGTGTTAATAATTGGTGATCCTAAAACTGTGTTAATAATTGGTGAGATTTAAAAAGAAGAAACGGAAATATGAAATTCTAGTACACATTCATGTACTTCCAGGCAAGTTTATGGATTCGCCTCAATCTTAAATATCGTCTGAAATATTGTATACATTTATTTTATATCCAGTCAAGCAAGTCTGAAAAGAACTTTTGAAAGCCTTACATATATAATTAAATTTCGGATCAGGTTGTTAATTTTCAAAATATAGTGGTTCTGATTTAAATATTTTGAACCGTTTTGAAAATATCTGAAGAAGATATATTATATACTCCATTTGATATTCCATTATATATTTCATATATTATATATTTTAATTGAATTTTTAGAGCTAACTGAATTTATCGTTGAATTTACATGCTATTTGAATCGGGAGCAATAAGGGGTATATTTGTTAGATAACGGTTAATATATATTATACAAATACAAATTTTATATTCGAATTCGCACATATTAAATTCATATAATTTGAAATATCGTTATACGCTAACACTTCGTTGCCTTGAGTATCACAACCAGAATACGAGAGAATCTTCATAATATAATTTAATAACACTAATAAATATATATATAAAAGTATGTTGATAAAATATATGTCAGTTCACTTGTGTATAAAAGGGAAAAAAGCAGAAGATTAATAGCTTCATTTATTACAACTATAAACTATATTGGGATTGCAATCTTACGTACATAAAAGGCTGGAGATTAATGATAAATCGCATATTTTGTGGGCATACACCATTTAGAGATTATTTTGTATTTAACTGCAGAATATAAGACAAAAATTTTACGAATTCAACACACGATTCACGCAACACAAAATTACTTTTTGCATGCTAGAATTGTATGCAATATTGGAAGCACATTGAAGCTGAATAGGAAATTGAAATGTATGACTTACATTTTATTTATATTGATCTGGTATTTGTCAGTAAGGTTCAAATCTTTGAGGCTCTAACTAAACAGGTCCTATTATCGTAGTAACATGGGATTTAGTATGTCCTTGCTCTTTGCTGTACATTTTAGGTCTTATTTGAAACCTTATCAGGCTAGACCATTCTGGACAATGCTATAGGAATGTGTTCATTTTCTGGAAATGACTCGAGAACCGAAGCAGCTAGAAAGTCCAAATTTTTTCATACATATAGGCTATACATATATTTACATAAATACATTTTTAAACTGTTAAGTTAAATAGAAATAATAAAAATAAGAAGTTTACTAAATTACATTTTTTTCTTTTGTTTGTTAAGTATCAATTTAATCTATATTCTGCGCTAGTCTAACTTGAAAATATATAACTATAAGAAACGTTTCCACTATCCGTAAAGCACCATAGTTCATCTCTAACTGGGTGTTCTGTAAATATAAACTTGGTTATAGCAACCTTGGGCAATCTGATCCCTATCTTTGAATTTGAGCGGACTGCATAGCAGTAGCGAATGTTGCGGCATATTCTGTATGGCCTCGCCAGACCTTTGGAATTGGAGGAATCGCTAAATAAAATATTCTGCATTCAAAAAATATATTTTTGAATTTCTAGCAGTAGCATTTAATACAATGATCATTCACCAATTAACCTGCAGTATCGTCACATGACGTTACTCCGGCACATCAGTGGGAGGCGGAACACACTACGCCCAACAACACAACTTCCACGCCCTCATGTGGGACTCGCACCCACAACCCGGCAGCCGAGCGAGCATGAGAAACCGCTTGCCTTAATCGCTCACTCACCGCGTCGGCTACAAAAAAATATACTTTGATCCGCAAAAGATTCGCAGATAAGAATCTTGATTCCTGTCACTACAATTATCAACTATATTTTGTGCTGAAGAAGATTAAAAAACGCGAAACCAATCTATAGATGCTGCATGCCGCGAAACCAATCTATATGATGTCATTGCACTGAGAACCCAAATCCAAACTTTGAACACCCTTCCCTGATGGCTTGTTCTATGATTGTGAAAGTTCGATTATGATCAATATGCATAAATATCAAATTCATATATTTTCTTCGATTGAATGTGTTTTCTTAAAAAAAGAATTGATTACTTTCTTTGTAAAATTGCTTCATCGAAATATATTGCAGTTGCTTCATATAATAATTCCAAAAATGGCGTGATCAGATTGCGCCCCCTCCTCGAAATTACTCGGAGAAAAAATTTACTGGAACAATATAAGAATTTCAAAATGTTCAAGCTTAAGAAAATGGCAGCCCCTCTTATTATGGGTGTTACAGAGGTTGATTACAAACAAATTGAAGCATAAAATAAAGACCGACGCTTCGCTTTTATGTTCTATCAATATTGTCCGTGGGAGGAATAACGTGCCGAGAAACATAAATTGCACTTAATGTTGAATGCCTGGGTTCGTGGGGGCCATAATGGATAAATTTGGAGAATTTCTTAGATATTATCTTTACAAGGGATGGTATGAGAGATATTCAGAAAGTATCCAGAAGATACTTACTTTCTTTAGTAAATCTTTTAGAATCTATAATAATAAAAGAAGATGTATGTATGTTTGTCTTTGTCGTCTGTAAAAGAAAATATAACCGACGTATGGCCATGAAATTTGGTACATGTGTACTTTAGGACCAGGGAAGGTGCACTTATTTTTTTTAATTCTAATTAGTTTTAGTTATTTTATGTCTAATACAATTTTCACAAATGAGATTTAGAACAATACTTGTTTAGACCAAACATACTTGCTTTGACCAAAAATACGTGTTTAGAGTTTCCATTTTGACACCATCGAAAAGGCCGAAAAAATCCTATTCAAACAAACTTTGAAAGGAACATACATTGGTCGAATGTTAGTTAATTATTAAAAGATATAAACTTTTCACATTTTGAAGCTTCCGATATATTCCGCTACCGAGATGTACTCACAGAGTTTGCATCTCAACACCATCACCACAGTTTCTTTTTTTTTCTTTTGTAATTGCTGTTGTTATAGATGAGCGTATTGTTAAAGCGTTCTCTGGTATTCCAGAATTCGCTGTGAGTTCCAATGTGTTTGTAATCAAAGAATTGTGTCACAATTCCCTGTCAACGCCAAGTGCATTTTCTAGAGCGTTTCGGCATTGCCCGAAATTGAAGAAGTAAATATCTGATAAAAACTACACCGGAACTCACAGTGAATTCCAGAAAACCAAAGAACGTTTTAACTATAAGTTCGCTTCTTCTTCTTCAACCCAGACCGTCCGACCTACCCGAAAGTGTAAGGAATCTGTTTGGACGGCTGGGAAGTTCCACCCAATTTAATCCGGAACCCAGTGGGGGCGGTCCTTCCCCTACCACCAACCTCTCGAAGAGTATTGCAGGAAACAGAGCGTGCAAGGAGAGTGAGGACGCCACGTGTTGCAGAGAAAATTCTGCGTAGGATTAAGAGCATCCCCAATATAGCACGTGAGTAATTTTCCATGCCGTAAGTGTGCCCCAATCGACGGTGTAACGAGCACTATGAGGCGGACAATCACACCCCTATCATTAACAGAGAGTGCAAGCCTTGACTCCTGCAGATTATTGGTCTAAATTGCACAGTTGTTCCTTCAGCAAACTGCAACGTAACCGGACTTAGCTGCGCATGTTTCATTCACTGACGAATGCACCTTAACACGTGAGGGAATTTTTAATACTCACAGTACTCGTGTGTGGGCAACCAGTGATTCGCTCGGCTCACGTCCACATCCATACCAGCGGTGTTTATACCAATCAATGCTTGGGCTGAAATCCTCCATGACCTATTGATTGACCAATATCTTCTGCCTGGTCGATTTGACGAGAGAAACTACCTCATATTTTTACAAGACGTCTTACAAGAATTACTGAACCCTGTTCCAGCAAACATTAAAATACGTATGTGGTTCCAACACGATGGAGCGCCACCCCATTTTAGCGTGGCTGTGTGGAACGTGAATGCAGCATTTCCAGGACGATCAATTGGTAGGAATGGTCTCATCCCTTAGCCGACACGATCACCCATGTCTGAACGTTTTCCTATAGGCTACGTGAAAAGCCTCTTCTACGATAGCCACGTGGATTCCAATGAGGACCTTGTTGCCAGGATTTATGTTGTTGATGCCGCTGTACGAGAAATGACTGGTGTTTTCGCCAATGTACGACGATCATGTGGGCATGAGGCCTGCATTCATTTTGGAGGTCGCTGTTTTGAGCAATTTCTGCAAGTTGTTCATTATAATTCGTTTTGTGATTTCTTCAATTTCTTGTTTTGAGCAGTTTCTGTAAATTGTTTATTAAAATGTGTTCTGTAATTTCTCCTCTTTCTTCATACCTCCTCTGTCATTTTTGTGTTCCATCTGTTCAAGCAACAGTACATGCTAACTCTTAAAGCTTAACCGCTTGAATTATGACCATGCATTGTATGATGAAAAGTGTTTATTTAGGTATGTTCTATCACCCCCTAAAATTAGTCCGGCAGTGATTAGCGATTGAAGATTTATTAAGAAAAACATACCAATTATTTATAATTATAATATATCCGATATAATCAAAAACATATCACGTATTTGTAACAATATACACACATTAATATTCGACTTTGCATATATTAATATCATGAAATTTCTGATACCGTTATACAATAACAAATCATAGCAATGAGTATTGTTGCTTGAATGAATACAAGACCGCCTTCTTAGTATAATTTGATAACAGTAATGGATACCTACTTACGTCTTTTGATAAAATATATGTCTATTCACTTGAGTATAAAGTGATATAAAGGAGAAGATTAATGGTCTCATTTATTACAACCCTATAAACTCTATTGGATAGCAATCTTAGTACATACATGAAAGACGTTAATGATTAAAGTTAAACAGTTAATTTTGTGGGCATAGATAATTTACAGACTGCTTTGCATTTCACGTGAGGATATAAGGAAAAATTCTGATGCATCCAATACATTACTTCCCATATAGTTAAATAATGTTCGATTTTCTGGGAAATCAATAACACAAAATATTGTGACTATCCACTGGATATTCACATCCAATCATATTTAATTTAGTTCCACATATATTACGATATACATCAGAATGAATTAACTCTACTCGACGTTAACATACCAAAACCCATATTTAAGTAGCTTGTGTTTTTTATTTTTAGCAAATTTTACAAGAAAAAATTTGAAAAATCGGTATTGTTGGTCCAAATGGTCACAATTATAAAAAGTTTCTAATCATTTTAAAGGGCTTGAAAAATATCTCGATTGATACCTAGTTTGATAATGTTCTTCCTTGGGGGGGGACTGTCCCCCTCCCTCCGAGTAGGGCTAATGACTTTATGAACACAAAAAATTTCACTACACTGATAGAAACTATTAAGTTTCGTAATCATTGAGAAAAAGACCTCATGACTTGATTCCAAGAATCAAAATATAGTTTCAGTGAGTAAAAGATTCATGATTATTGATGGCTTTTCGTACAGCAGCAAGTCAATGTTAAGAAAAGTCTAAGTCAATTCAACATATTACTAAGATAATATTTCAATTTCTTTATTGAAAGAAGATACACCATCCCTTTATTCACAATGTCTTAATACAGTAGAACTTCATCAGGATAAAGCTAAGTGTCACAAATCTAAATCTATCGTTCAATTTCTTGTAAAAATGACAAATGATACAGGTACTATAACTATAAGATCAAGTTTCATCAAAGTCTGCTGAAGTGCTACCATTGGATTATTGTGCTTTTGGATTGTTAGAAAAAGAACTTTCTAAACGCAGATCTAAAACAATGGAAGGACTATGGGAAACTGTGAAGGAAAAGTGGAATAAAGAAAGAGTACCAATCTTAACTTTAAACAAATCTGTCTTATCTAGGAATTCAAGATGTAGAATAGTCTAGAGAAAGGCTCATCATGTAGAACAGTTAAGAAATAAATATTGTTACATCAAACCTTAATTATTTGGCTTTAAATGTATTCCAAAAATGTGTAAAAAGCCTTTATATATTTCAAGTTATATACACTATTGATCAGATTCGATGTCGCCAAGGGTAGACAGTTTTATTATAGGAGTTTGTGACGCAGCAATGAAGTTCAATGCCAAAAGTACAACAGAGAAAAGTCAACCTGCCGCGGCAACCAAAGGGTTTATGCCGTCTACGGGGGAAGGAAGCACAGCTAACCAAATCTCTTCCAGCAAAGCCGCAGCCGAGGGCCACATTCTCGGCTGGATCATTCACCGGGCAGGGTCCGGAGAACACCCACCAAGCCCGACCCCAGCCACCAGCCGCACCTTGGCTCAGGCCACGAATAGGCGCAGTCTAGTGGTCACGGCCACTCGGAAGAGTCGGGACCTGAGTGCCTCACCGGTTCGTCGGACAGTTCATCGGCATCCAGGTAACCCGGTTTATTTGCCCCCAGATACGGAGGACCAGAGCTGCAGAGCTAAAATTCGTGCCCCACAATCAACGGTGGCGCCGCCCCGGGGGGAGGACCAAAAGTACAACAAGCTGTTCACAGAAAAAAACAAATTATGAGGTTTTAATATAATTAAGGAGGAACATCCTACAGCTAGCTTCACCAATCCAACTGAACAGGAGATATGATGAAATTTGCCATAAGGAAATAGGAGAAGCGAGCGAACCTATAAGCAAAATTTACGTAGATTTTTTCACATCTTCACTGAAATGATGCCTATCGTTATGCAATGACAAATCGTATCAGCGAGTCTTGTATCGTGAATGGATATAAGAGGACCTTCGTAATATAACTGGATAACTGTGATGGATATCTACTTGCATCTTTCGATAAAATAGATGTCTAACCACTGGAGTATAAAGTGATATAAAGGAGAAGATTAATGGTATCATTTATTACAACTCTATAAACTCTATTGGGATCGCTTAAGTATATGCATGAAAGACTGTCAGTGATTAATGATAAAACGTTTATTTAGTGGGTGTAGACAATTTACAGATTATCTGTATCTTACTTAAGGATAAACGAAGAAATCTGATGTGGAAAGCACAAGACAAAATGCAAGGAAATGTGTTATTTCACAGCAAAATTATGCGAAAAAATAAGGTTTACAAATGGTGCTTTTCTGGATGGCAACATATAAACATCTTTCAAAATACTATATTAACTTATATTTCGGGCAAATCTAACACGTCAATTAGAAATAATGCTGGCATATATCACGCATTATAGACCATATATTAAACTCTTTTTAAAGTTAATTATCAATTTGACGTCCATTTCGATACTTTAGCGTCATGTCTTCCAATGTAGAGATAATTTCTTCAATTAGGTACTAAACAAATAACCAAGTTGAAGAGACTGAGTTTGTTTCAGCAAGATACTTCACTAAATTTGTCACCATAGTTAGTCACCAAATATTGCATATGAAAAGTGAACAAACATATTGGAAGATACTAATTTTCAATTATGGAACTTCTTCAATAAATTTATATGAAAAACATTTAACTTCTCGAGAAAGATTCAAGCTAGAGCTTTAAATCCATGTTACTCATCGTCAAAAGAAAGATTATTTATTTATTGAATGTCCGCATATTTTATGATTTTTCCAATAGTTCACTTAAAAATAAGTAGCATATTTGGAACGTTTAAAATTAATACATTCCAATTTTCACTGATTGTAATAATCTTGCTCCCCACTCGGGGTGAGGCAGTATATCTGCGAGGGCACTGGTTCCTTATAGCCTTTGACTCGCTTCACCTAAGTGGTAAAATAACCACTTAAGTGAAGTCGTGACCTCTGGAGGTTAGGTGACCTCTGGATCGACCCGGGCGAGTCCCGGTAACTCGTGAAGCAGACTCTTCCAGGTGGCGAAAAGGAACTGTTTCTTTATGGCCTGTTTCCAGACCCGTCGTCGACTAGGGTCGGGGCTCTTCAGGATCATCTTCGGACCTCGTCCGGTGGATGATTTCGTAATCTCGCTCCCATTACCGCGGTCTCGCTGATTGGTCCATAGCTAGCCATGACTTCCTTCTTCGTAGTGGCATAAATCTTAAGGTTGTCACGGGGGTTGTCCAATAACTCTTATTGTAATAATCTTATCAATTTTTATTTCCCCTGCAGTACATAATAATGTATGAATAAAAGTGTTAGTTATCCAGAAATTTTGGACTCATCCTTTCGCCCTGAGCGCACCCCCCAATTCTAGAGGATAAATCTTAACAATAATTGCACATTACATTAACGATTGATACAGTTCCCAAAATAATTTTTCCCTGCCCTTAATATACAAATACATAAATTTCTTTGCTTTTGCTATGGCACTTCTAATCTATAAAATAACAAAGAAATTGAAGCAAATAATAAATGAAAATAAAAAAATGTAAGGTGAAACCTGCTAAATTAACACATCTGGTTATTTGAAATGAATGCCACATATTTTTAAGTATATCAATTTCATACATTGATCTTTTTACTCTCCTGAAAAAATATCGAAATCCCTATAATGTCAAAACCTTTATAGCGATATTCTTAATCAAATTAACTAATCAAATGACTGCCCGGGTGCCTCGGGCCATAAACGCTCTATTAAGAAAATGCATAACCTTTATCGAAGAAAATACATAACATTTCCGAAAAATACATAAGAACATATCGTTTTTAGTAATTAGACAGGTATATCAAAGGGTTGGTTTAGACCGGGTAAAAATTACATGCACATTTTATATCTGTCCAATTTCCAATGGTTTTTTTTTCTGGCATGGGTAGACAGCGAGAGATTCGTTTCTCCTGACAATCCCGCCTAGCGCTTACAGGAAACAATAAAGGTGCCGACATTGATAATGTCGTCAAAATAGAAACCTGTTTATTTACACAGAAAATATTTTATATATTTATTTAGGATAACATAGGAAATTAAAATAAAAGTTACTTGATCGTAAATTATTTTAGAAGACACTGACTACCAAAATAATACTCCCCCCCCATACACACACACACATCGCCACCGATTGCATTTCGACATAAAATAACTCAAAACTAATTCGGATGAAAAAAATTGCGCTGAGGTGTCTTAGAACCTGACCTAAACTATTACTGTACTAAACTTCTAAGCTGTGAGGACCTAAAATTTTCCTCAACATGACAAACGAAAAAGGAGGCATATATTTTTTATTTTCTTCTTACATCTTAAATGCATTCTATTATGTAAGCAATAAACTCTATTACCACGAGAGCTACGAAATTTGGTTACCGGAGAGCTACGAAATTTGGCAATCGGAGACCCGGGGGGGGGGGGACACGTAAAGACCGATTTTTAAAATTTGAATTATTTTTTTAGTTATTTAATGTTTTATGCAATTTCGACCGTTTTTTGCCCTTTTTCTCCCCAATCCAGACGTCGTAGAAAGAAAACAAACAAATCACACCACCGGAAAGAGCAGACAATTACGAGTAAAAATATATCAATTTCAAATCTCAATTTCGATTTCTAATATTTTTTTAAAGATTTTAAAACAAGAGTCACTTTCGGTTGAAAAAAAAAACAACTTTCGTTTTCAAATCCTCCCATCGTAAAAACAACTCATAATTTCGACTAATAATTTACATTTTTAGAAAGCTCAAAGATCTGGCATTCTTACAAGTCCAATCTGGTTAAGAAATAATGAAAATTGCCCGCAGGATCGCAATTTTAAAGACGTCATGATTTTATATTTCTCAGCGAAGATCCGATTCTTCCCCGACAGCCCCGTCCAGAAATGGGGGAGACGTCACGCCGTTGCATCGGGTTAGAGTTATATTTTAAATGATAGAATTAAAAGCTTAGCATATTATATTAATGAAAAGCTTAAACACTGAAGAAATAAAAAAATAAATAAAAATAAAGTTACGGAGATTGTCGCGGTGTCTTAGAATTTCATTATTAGTTTTAACGTCATTAAACTAAACCAAACTTTCTTAACCCCACGGAGTTGAGGGCGCGGTAGCCCAGTGGTTGGCGCACGGGAATTGCACTCGGTAGGCTTGGGTTCCGTTCCCGCCACTGCCAAAACTGCAGCCGTGTTCACGCGGAGTTCGATCAGGTTAAACATGTGGATCCGTAAGTCCATCCGAGAGGTTGGTGATAGAGGAAGGAGGGTACGGTCCCTGTGGATGCCTTCCCCACTGGGTTCCGGTCTAAATTGGGTGAATTAAAATAAAGTTATGGAGATTGTCGCGGAGGGCGCGGTGGCCCAGTGGTTAGCGCGCGGGAATTGCACTCGGTAGGCCCGGGTTCGATTTCCGCCAGTGTCAAACTGCCGCCGTGTTCACGCGGAGTACGATCACGTTAACATGTGGGACCGTAAGTCCTTCCGAAAGGTTGGTGGTAGGGGAAGGAGGGTAGGGTCCCTGTGGATGCCTCCCCCACTGGGTTCCGGTCTAAATTCGGTGAATAAAAGAACGTTATGGAGATTGTCGCGGAGGGCGCGGTAGACCAGTGGTTAGCGCGCGGTAATTGCACTCGGTAGGCTCGGGTTCGATTCCCGCCACTGCCAAAACTGCTGCCGTGTTCACGCGGAGTATGATCACGTTAAACATGTGGGTCGGTAAATCCTTCCGAGAGGTTAGTGGTAGAGGAAGGAGGGTACGGTCCCTGTGGATGCCTCTCCCACTGGGTTCTGTTCTAAATTGGGTGAATAAAAAGAAAGTTATGGAGATTGTCGCGGAGGGCGAGGTAGTCCAGTGGAAGGCGCGCGGGAATTGTACTCGGTAGATTGCACTGGGTTCTGGTTTAAATTGGGTGGCACTTCCTGGCCGTCCAAACAGTTACTTTACACCTTTCTGGTAAGGGCGCGGTAGCCCATTGGTTAGCGCGCTGGAGTTGCACTCGGTAGGCCCGGGTTCGATTCCAGCCACTGCCAAAACTGCCGCCGTGTTCATGCGGAGTACGATCACGTTAAACATGTGGGTCCGAAAGTCCTTCCGAGAGGTTGGTGGTAGGGGAAGGGGGGTACGGTCCCTGTGGATGCCTCCCCCACTGGGTTCCGGTCTGAATTGGGTGGCACTTCCCGACCGTCCAAACAGTTACCTTACACCTTTCTGGTAGGTCGGACGGTCTGGGTTTCAACAACAACAACACCTTTCTGGTAGGTCGCACCAGCGAGTTTGCCACTGTCAGAATTTTTAAGGGTAGCGAACAGGCTGGTCGCCACAGGCGGCTAGTGTTATCATAAGGAGAATTACTACAATTCTGGTCTAGTTCAAATTCTTAATATAATGTACGCATCTACACATAAAATTTTTTAAAAATGGATGTATTCATCAAAAATTGGTACCACGTCTGAATTCAGCTAAATGACATTAAGGACAAAATATCGTTAGACGAAAAGTCATTTATTAAAACATCTTATAAGACGTACAAAGTATTTAAAATTGAAAGAGCGCTCTCGAGCGTTAATACGCTCTTCATCAGTGGCTACATGAAAAGTAAACATGGAATGTTCATCTATAGACCAGTTACACAGCAAATTTGCATAAAAATATAAAATTGTATTAATTAATTCAAAATTAACCCATAAATTCCATGTAATAAAGTAATATATTTATGATAGTACTTTTCTTGTAATATTCTTACAATCTGAGTCCGTTTAAAGTATATTTTTTTGTATTTTCCGAGTATATTTCTTTTGTTAATTTTGTATTAATTAATAATCTGTTGATTTACCAAATTTATATTTTTATGCAAATTTGCTGTTTAACTGGTCTATATATAAACATCCCATGTTTACTTTTCATGTAGCCACTGATGAAGAGCGTATTACCGCTCGAAAGCGTTCTGGCAATTTTAAATACTTTGTACGTCTTATAAAATGTTTTAATAAATGACTTTTCGTCTAACGACGTTTTGTCTCTAATTTTATTTAGTGGATGTATTCGTTTATGCGTTCTGATGTTTACATCTCACTGATATACACACATACAGACCAACATATTTCTTAAAGTGGTCTTAAAAGATTCAGGAGGTACAAAATTGTGCTTATTAGTCAAAATTTCGAAATCAAAACTTTTCGAAAATACAATAGCTTTACCTATTGACAGATGGTTGTTGTCTACGATTAAGTTATGTACATTCTTACACTCCATTAAGCTATACTAAAATAAATTATTTATTAATAATTCAGCAATATGACATTATTTGCGAAACCTCAGCGTCATTTTTGCCGATTTGGGGACATTTTCATCAATTTGGCGTATATAAAAAAGTCGCCAAGTTGTCGATATCTCGCGAAATTTGTTGTCAAGTGTTACATACATAACTATACTACTGTTCACTTTTATGTAATTTGTATATACATTTAGAAAGATCAATCATGCTTAAAGCATTGATTATGAAACACTTTCCAACTTCAATGCAATTTTATTTAAACATGTCTAAAATGCAATACATTCCTCGGTAATATTTTAAAACTTCTCACAATACTACATTGATTTATTATATTTGAAAACTTAAACCTTCATCGAAAAAAATGAACTTCATTCAAATGACGGCATTGAAATATAAATTGCCTGGTTTAAACATCTCTAAAATGTGATACATTCCTCTTTAATAATTTTAGAATTATCATAATACTACGATAATTTATTATATTTGAAAACTTCATCGACAACAACTGATATTCATTCAAATGACGTCATAGAAAAAATAACATGCCTGGCTCTCTCTATAAAAGCAGCATTTCATTCATAAATAATTTCCCATTTATGTCATTCATCACAATACTATAATTTATTTTATTTAAAAATTGAGACCATGGAGCTACAAGTAATTAAACTCTATGCATAAAACTTCATCGAAAAAAATCGTCCTTCTCTTTGTAAAATTAATGAATATTTCATTCATATCAGCTATGCAGACTCTAAGAACTAAATGATTTTGTGTTAAAGAAATACAGCAATTCTAATACAACTTATTCTATATATTTTGCTGTTTGCATTTTACATAGGGGAAAAATGGGCTTTGTTGTAGAAATAATCAAATTTGGATGAGCATTTAAACTCAAATTTATTGTAATTGCGTTGTTTTAGTATGTAGATGCACAGAATTTAACCAAAAATAAAGTGATTTTAGGACGGATACAACACTCAATACGAATTAAAAAGAACTTTAAAAATCACGCTTTTGAGACAAGGTGGATGCTATACATAATTTTGAACTGGGTCACGTGATCTTTTCATATCATGGTCACGTGATCGCTTCATATAAGAGTTGTTATTATTCTTTAATTTTTTATTTAAAAAACTACTGAATATATTTCGTTGAATTTTTTTTATATATTTTATGGAAGAATTTAAATATTACCTAAAATTTTCGAAGCAATTTGTGTATTTTAAATCCGCTTAAAAAATGTTTGAAAAATTAGTTCCCATAGGGTTCAATGTATTTCATTTTTTCATCCCGGGTTCAATCCAAACATAATTGGGTGATATTATTTATTTATATTCCCATAGGTGCTACAGACCGTCTGAACAATATACTACAATTTCATTTTAATTAAGTCATTTTTACGGCAGTTATCGTGCTAACGGACAGACAGACAGACAGACAAACAGACAGAATGAACAAAGTCATAAACACTTTTCAACTTTGTTGTAAAGTGGTTAGAAGTGTTAAAAAGTATCTATAAAATGAGCATTTATTTAACACCATTCAATGTCCCGATGTTTGTTCATAAATTTTTCAAAAATTCATTCGAAACCTTGGTGTGTCCTTCCAACGTTCGATCGCGTTTAAAACCAACAGTATTTACGAATTGTAATAACCTTACCAAATTACCTTCAGAACGCTTCATTTGTTCGTGATATATGACATATACAGACACGCAGACAGCACACACTCACGCACATGCATACCCAACACGCATACACACACATACATACACATACATTCACACACAAAAACATTCGATTCGAATTCAAAGATGCTTGAAACATGATCTTCTGTTGAATACTCGAATTCGAATTTTCGACCCCGTTACAGTACTTTCCCTATACAGTAATATAAGGAATATTGTTGTTGTTGTTGTTACTAATCATCCGTGGTGAAGGAACGCCTATGCACCACGTCCACAAGATCCCTGGTCCCATGGCGAAGGGGAGGGAGATTTGCAGCTTCACTTTTATTGAGGCTCCTCAAGGGCAGAAATCTGACTTTCTCTCGACAACACAACATCCATGCCCGCTGGCGGGATTCGAACCTACAGCCCGGCAATCCAGCGATCAGACAGAAACGCATGCTCCTGACCACTCGACCACCGGATCGGCATATATAGAGAATATAAAAGAAACAGTTGAAAATTTCCAAAAGTTTAAAATTTCACTTTTATAGATTGTTGATACTCATCTGATAGTTGACACAGACACAGTTTATTTATTGTCATAAATACAACCTAGAGGTATAGCCTCTAAAAGGAGGTTTTGAGAATGTATGCAGAGTCCGATAATTTCTCGTTCAAACATGCACTGAAAGGTGAAAAGTTTTCAAACTCGCTGTTAACATTCCACACCAAGAGATATCCACTTCACTGTATCTATTACGGCACAGGTTCACAAAGACATGCAAAATAGTTTGAGCGTCTAGAATGGCATCATTTTAATGCTTCAATATGTATTCTGCTGTACATCGAGATTTTTAAAATAACTTTTTAAAAGAACCCTTCAAGTTATTTGTAGAAACTGCTACATGGGAAGTGATTCACTAGGTGGTTTCTTAAAGCACACATTCAGGCTCAATGTGTTTATGTATGCTAAATGTGTTTGTGAGGACATATGTAAATGAAATTGTCAAAATACCGTAACAGTGAATTAACAAGGAAGATCAATCATGCATAAAGTATTCATAATGAAACACTTTCTAACTACAATGTAATTTTATTTAAGTATCTCTAAAATGCGATACATTTCTCGGTAATATTTTGAAACTTATCACAATACTGCATTAATTTATTATATTTGAAAACTTAAACCTTCATCGAAAAAAATGAACTTCATTCAAATGACGGCATTGAAATATAAATTGCCTGGTTTAAACATCTCTAAAATGTTATACATTCCTCGGAAATAATTTTAGATTTATCATAATACTACAATAATTTATTATATTTGAAAACTTCATCGAAAACAACTGAAATTCATTTAAATGACGTCATTGAAATATAAATTACATGGCTCTATGAAAAAGCAGTAAAAATGTCATTCATAAACATTTATTCCATACCTTTCATTCATCACAGTACTACAATGACTTATTTTACTTAAAAACTTAAAACCATGGAGGTAAAATTAATTTAACTCTGTGTTTAAAACTTCACCGAGAAAGTCTTCTATAAAATCGTTTGTTTTCTATATAAAATGAATGACTTTTTTATTCATATCAACTATATTGCAAACTCCAGCGCTAAATAATTTTGCGTTAAAGAAATTCAGGAATTCTTATACAACTCATCTTACAGCATGATGTGTTTATAATCTGCATATGTGAAAACTAGGCTTCGTTGTAGAAATAATCAAAATTTGATGATCATTTAAACTCAAATATATTGTAATTGTTTTATTCCAGAACATAGATGGACATGAATTAAGCAAAAATAAATCGGTTTTAGGACGGATACAATACCAAATATAAATTATAAAGAACTTTAAAAATCACAATTTTGACGCAAGATGGATGCCATATTGGATGCAAGATGGATGCCAGTGGGTCACTTGATTTCTTCATATAATGGTCAGGTGATGTCTTCATGTAATAGGTATAATTAATATTTTAATTTTTATTTAAAAAACAATTCAATATATTTTTCTGAAATTTCTTTTATATATTTTATGTAATAACTTGAATATTTTCTAAAACTTTCGAAGGAATTTGTTAATTTTAAACTCGCATAAAAAATGTTTGAAAAATTAGGTCCCATAGGGTTCCATGTATTGCATTCCAAGACTAATTAGGTGATATTATTCATTTATATTCCCATAGGTCCCACAGACCATCTGAACAACATACTAAAATCTAATTTTGATAAAGTCATTTTTACAGCAGTTATCGTGCTAACAGGCAGACAGACAGACAGAATGAACAAAGACAAAAACACTTTTCAACTATGTTGTAAAGTGTTAAAAATCTAGTCATGTAAGTATAGGAATAACAAGAAAGATCAATCATACATAAGGCATTGATTATGAAAATCTTTCCAACTAAAATACAATTTTATTTAAACATCTAAAATGCGATACATTCAGCGGCGATATTTTTTTTTAATTATCACAGAACTACAATAATTTATTTTACTTGAAAACTTAACTTCATAAAAAAATGAACTTCAAATGACGTCATCGAAATATAAATCGTCTGGCTTTCTTCGTAAAAGTAGTGAATACATCATTCTTACATTTTTATTCCGGGCTCCATAGTTAAATAATATTGCGTGAAAAGAAATCAGCAATTCTTATACAACTCATCTTACAATCGTTTGTTTACATTCTGCATTCATTGAAATAAACTTAGTAGTAGAAATAATCAAAGTTTGATAATCATTTAAACTAAAAAATATTGTAATTCCGTTGGCGGAGAATATAGATGCACAGAAAATATACAAAAATAAAGCTGTTTTTGGATGGATGTAACACTAAGTATAAATTTAAAAGAACTTTAAAAATCACGAGTTTGACTCTGTTAAAAAAGATGGATGCCGTATTTTAGTTTGAAGTGGGTCACGTGATTTCTTCTTTTGTATAGGTGTAATTATTATTTTAATTTTTATTTAAACTACCCAACATATTATGTTGAAATTTTTTTATATATTTTATGGAATAATTTGAATATTTCTTAAAATTTGCGAAGCAATTTGTGAATTTTAACTTTGCTTAAAATATATTTGAAAAATTAGGCCCCATAGGATTCAGTGTATTTCATTTTTTCAAACAGGCTTCAATTTAAAACTAATTGAGTGATATTATTCATTCATATTCCCATATGCCCCATCGACCGTCTCAACAACACACTAAAATTTTATTTTGATAAAGTCGTTTTCACGGCAGTTATCATGGCGACGGACAGACAGACAGAATGAACAAAGTCATAAATTCTTTTCAACTATTCTGTAAAGTGTTGAAAACGATAATTAACAAAATCTGAATTCATCATAATTAGTTCACATTTAATTTATATTTTATTGAATTAATTATGAAATAGTATTACTAGTACTTTCTAAAAGATAATACTGTCATTGTGCGTATTTAATGCAATAAATCCCTTCCTGGTATATTTTTACCAAATAATTTTAACCCCAGTTTCATCCATTAAGTGTATAGGGTCGCCTTTATGAAAAAGTTGGAATCCTGCCCCAATAGCTAGTTAGATCATCGGCTGACCAGTTCGAAGATCCTGAGTTCGATCCACTTCTGGGACAGTGAGACATTTAATGTGTTCCCGATTCAGTGAGAAGGATAGAATACTAGTAATTCGGGAAGAACTATACAGTAACTAGATGTTAATTTCCGAATAGTGTATCAGTAACTAAATATCAAGTCAGGATAGTGTATTAGTAACTACATATTATATGCTGGTAATGTATTAGTAACTACCTGTAGCTATTAAATCGTCATAAGAAGAGGTTAATAAAGTTATGTGAAAGATATGCTTCCATTCTTAAGCCCTCAATTCTTATGTCCTTGAAATTCCCAAACGCACGAAATCTACTCTCCTACCCAGATTAATATCATTATTATAAAAATTCCAAACAAATCAGCTTCGTTATGCTACCAACTTAGTCAACCAGCTTAATTATGCTACCAACTTAGTCAACCAGCTTAGTTATGCTACCAACTTAGTCAACCAGCTTAGTTATGCTACCAACTTAGTCAACCAACTTAGTTATGCTACCAACTTAGTCAACCAGCTTAGTTATGCTACCAATTAATCAACCAGCTTAGTTATGTCTTCGATAAATTCTTTGTAATAGGTAAAAAAATTACATCTTAGGTGGGGTATAATGCGGCCACATCCTCTATTATATACTGATTAAATATAATCGAATTTATGTACAAATATATAGAAACACATCTCGTCTTAGAACTCTGTTGATTTCAAAACTGCACAGAATTATAATGCCATGATAATAATTTAGATGCATTTAATATCATATCTGAAATATTTATCTAAAAGTTAACTATTAAACGCTGCATTTATATTTCGTTGCATAGAAATTATACAGAAATTTTCAACTGATAGTTACTCGTACTTGGACGGCTTTGTGTCCATTGTGACACTTACTTTAAATTTCAATGGCGGCACTGTTTTAGTCTTATTCATATTCTGATTTATGATAAATTGGAATGAAAACCTTTGAAATCACCTGATTCAGAAGTTCAAGAATGCAAATTCATGTTATGCCGGTGTTGTAACTCATCTACTCTTCAATTCTGGGTACAATTCAAAATATTTGCATTCATTTAAAACGCGAATTACTTGAATGGTTCAAAACTATTTCCATGAATACTAAATTATATGGACTAAATTAACCATTTTATTGTTATTCATATATTTAATTAAAGGTCAAAAATTCCTCAAGGTATAGATTTTGAAATGTGTAATATTTATTCATGATATAAAATTAACAATGGAGTCAATTGAAATCTAAGTGTATTTGGAACAATATATGAATTGAATGCAAGCAGTTCATGCGAATGAAAATGGCAATGACTGAAACAATGAATTTGCGCCATAAATTGCATTTTTGAATTACGTTAATTTATGAAAATATACAATATTCATATTTAAATTCATTAAACTAATGCAAATCTAGCTTTCCTTTTTATATAGCAAAGTATGAAGTGGGATTTATAAATTTAAATTCCTTAATATTTTTGTTTAATATTGTAAAGGATACTTGCCTTTGGTTTTCATCTTAATAATTATATTTTTATTATTTAAATAGGAAATTGTAAAAGAAAATAATTTTCCATGTTCCTATTTCGCCTGCATTATTTGGATTTTATACTGTCACAACCAGTGCCACACACTGTAAAACATTTGCAGGCACATTACTGAAAGTTTCAGGGTAATCAGCTGTCCCTCATAGAGAATAAGTTTACTGATAGGTATGGTAATATATATATGTATATATATATATTAATATATATATATATATATATATATATATATATATATATATTATATTATATATATACATATATATAATATATTATATTATATATATATATATATAAATACACAAATAATTAGCTGACGCTGATAATTAGCTAAATAATTAGACGATAATTATCTGAATATTTCAGAAATGAAGCTGGGACTTTCATGAACGCCTGTAATTTCGGCCCTTCTTATCAGTTTGAAGAAAATATGATAAACGTAGCTGAAAAAATCTGATGTGGGCAGCACATGACTTTCACTGCAAACTTATATCCGCCATCTCTTTATTTTAATTAAATTTAATTTACTCTTAATTCAATTTTCGTTCTCATTTGGTAACTGGACTTATTTTCAAAGGTGCCGTACAGAAAATACGAAAAAACTAAAGTGTCTCGGGAACGGTTAGTCCTAGTGTAATGGGGTTGGTCTTATTCTTTTCTTCGTTAAACATAAGGTATAAAACAAGCACTTAATGGATATATTTGAGCATACGGAGTTTTATATTTTAGATTTTGACGATTTTTGAAGGGCCATTTTGCAAAAGATGCAGGTTATTTTCTTCTGATTCGCACCAAAAATCTAATCAGCGCCAGGGTATCCCACAAGCGACTTATACCGAATTTTGTGAAATTCGGTCCATTTGTTTTTCAGCTAAAGTGGATACAGGCAATATTTGCGGGCCTTTTTGCAAAAAAAAGCGGGTTCTGTCTTTACGAATCCTACCAAAAGTTAATCAGCATCCCGGTCCCACCCAAGTGACTTATATACCAAATTTTATGAAATTCGGCCCATTAGTTATTTAGTTACATACATTGGATACATACATTGCACAGACAGACAGACATACAGACACACACAGACGTCACGCTAAAAATAATTGTTTCGCCTTCTAGAAATCTCGAAACGTGTAGATCCGTCGAAAACTCGAGTTGCGATTTTCGGCATGATTCTAATACTTTCCCTATACATTACCATGTATTGCAGGGAAAGTAAAAAATGAGCAAAGGTTGTAGAATGTTTCACAGTATATATACATTAAAAGTCTTTCACCTACAACTCCAGCAAGAACTTATAAAATACAAAGTGTTATTAATGTTAAAGTGTTAATTAAAGGAAGAAGTCCTATCGCTTTACGACTAATAGTATGTAGCAGATAAAATGCTTACCTATTTTTTCAATTGCATTGAAATTTAGTTTCGGAAAAAATATATATTTTATCTTACGACTTTGTAAAATTTTGCATATACTTCACTAACAATCATTTTTATGTACGGGTAAAATAACGTGTCAAATCATCGCTCAAAATTTGTATCAATAACACACAATAAATAAAAACTTCGTAAATACAGAGGAAAACAAAAATTAACTGCTTTACTAGTTTCAAAGGCAAATAACAAGGCTTATTATTGAGGACCGACAAGAATCAATACCTAAATTTCCCAAATCAAAACGTCAACTTGACTTGAATAAGTAACCACCTTGACTTAAGCCCCTTTGAAGACTTAAGTGAGCATCCAACTTGACTGAAAGCAAGTCAATAACTTGACTCGAGTAAGCAACTAACTTAACTCCATTCCAATCGGGAACTCAAGAATTGTTAATCTGACTTGAGTAAATGAGGTCACGCGTCTTGTAGGTTCTGAAGATGAAGGCTGTTATTTACCTGTGAAACTAATAGATCAGTTAATTGGGAAAATTAACATTCATCTTAGGTATTGTGTAGGTTATTGTGTGGTTAGTATTGTGGTCATATTACAGAAACCAGCATCTGTGGACTAGTTTTAGCTTCTTAGCTCCTCTTGGCACGACATAACAGATAAATAATTTCAATATAAAAAAAAGTGCTCTATGTGCCGGAATTTATCTCGGTTAGTCGGTAGTTCATACTGAATAAAATAAAATCACTTAAAATTTAAAATTGTCTGACATTCGTGAAGTGTGAAAAAAAGAGAATAAATTGATAAATGTACCACGTCATTTTTCTCTATTTTCACTCTATAAATGGTTCGTGTTGAGATTATTCTTGCTCAATCTCTTGAATAAAAAGAGTCATCAAGAAATCATGTCACGCAGGCGTATATAAGATTCAATGAGAAGGGGAAGCATTTAGGAAGTACTGTATCCGTTTCTTTCATTTTGTACCACTTAAAGAATTCTCGAGTTCACAAGTAGAATCGCTTTCACGGAGAAATAATTTTATCATGTTCTTCTTTCCATCTGGGCTTCTAGTCAATTCTTTATTATTTCGAAAATTAGTGCAATTTAAATAATAAAATTGATTCATCCTATTGCTTTTTAAAATTTTGCTGTCTATAACTGTAGACAAGGTGTAAAAAATCTGATGTGGGCAGCACATGATTTTTCTTATATAATGCAATGAATTTACTACTTTTACAGTAAAAAAAATAGATTACTTTTATAGCAGTTATTTATATTCTTTCCAAGATATTGAATTTTCACCAATGAGTCGTCATTTTCCATGTCGTCATCATCAATGAGTCGTCATTGATTTAACGTCATTTTTATCCATTTGGCGAGTTTTTCGCTAATTTCGCAACATTTAAAAAATTCGCCAAGTTGGCGACATTCCACCAACTTTGTCGCCAAAATCTCGCCAAGCGTTATGAACGAAGAAATAAGTTATTCTTACAGCAGATAAATGACTATTGGCGCTCAAATACAAAAGTATTACTCAAAGTATATTTTTCATGAATGGAACGAGCTATATCCACGAGAATGATGTCATCCAATTTATTGCATGGTTATACATATGAAAAGTGAACATGTTTCTCAATAGGAAATATTTTTTTTTTATTTTATATGACTTTTTTATAATTTTTTAAAAATGTGCAATATCTCGAGAACGGTTCATGTTAGCTGTCTAAAAATTTTGTTAATCGTTTTCTAATGAAAAATTACATAAGAAATGTCTATTTGCGTCACTTTATTAGCTGTTTTGATTTTTTGACGATTTTTTCAAAATTTCACTCAAAAATTTAGGGGGGTTCTGAACATTCGATTGCGTATAAAAACAATAGGCTTCCAGTGTCTACGGATTGTGATTTTTGTACCTAATTTTGTTTGACTCGGTCCATTCGTTCGTCAGTTATCGTCTCCACACGCATACTTTAACACACACACAAACACACAGACATCACTTCAAAAATGTTTGATTCGTGATCAGGCATGCTTGAAACTTGCTCTCCCGTCGAAAACTCATTCGAATTTTTGATCCCGTCACAATACTTTCCTTATACATTGTGTATATACGGAAAGTAACGAGGCTTGGACAATACTTTTGAGTCAGTGGATAGAAGGGTTTTAAATAATAAATAAATAACATAATTACACATGTGTCTTCATATATATTACATTCGTATGCATAATAATAAAAATATATATACCTTGTCTAATTAACTACCACTAAAACAGGTTATGAGGGTTTTGAGAAGCTGTGGCGGACTTAACTCAAATTTTATAACTGTGTGGTCACATTATTATAATAGACAATTCTTCCCATTTTTGAAGGTTACGTTTTAGAAACTCAACTCCAATCCAAACACAACATCCTGGTTAGCGCTTTTATGAAGCCGCTGGCATTTTTCTGAGACCTATAGCTACTTAATTTACAAAGTGCTTTCTTTAAACGCTGAAGTGGTTGAGATCACACTACACGACTACGGCACTTTTTAAAGGAAGACACTATATAGTCAAAAGTTTACATTTATATACCATCTCCAGATATCTAAAATGTGCAAAATTTTAAAATCAGGAAGATATAATCCTCTGGATAAACATATGAAAACGAATTTGTCGTAATGGCCACCCAGTTGGTTACGTTAGTTTTGAGCGGTAAAGGCATGGAGAAACGAAAAGCAAACACTAAATACTTTTCACATGCATGCCGTCATCCGCAAGAGATATTAATGGCTAACGACACGACTTACAAAATATGCAAATCCGTATGCACGTTCTGAGAGAAAAATTACGATGCATACAGTTACTATATTAAATGTGACAAAGTAATATATTTCAAAAAGTTTTCGAAAGTCAAAAGGTTCAAGTAGAAGCGTTTGAGTCTCTATGCAGGATTTCCCAAAAAGATTGAAACGCGCTTTAATTATTTACCTGATGTTGTAGACAAGTGGGCAATGTAAATTGCAAACATGTTGAAAGTAAGGTAGGAAATAAGACTACGTTAATGAAATTGTCATCCCATTCATATTCTGAAAGTTGCACGTTTTAAAGTTTTATACGACCCCCTTAGATAAATTTGGTCAATCAGATTTTTTTTATTTTTAATGTAACAAGGTCATTAAAAAACCTCATATCTGTATCTATAAAATCAACTGAATTATGATAAAAGAAAACATCTGACTTATACCACTTTTCCGTACCATGTGAAAGGCTGTTTCAGCAGTGAAAATAGGGATCAAAAGCAAATTGACGATGGAAATTGTTTAGATCAAAAATACGTTAACGTGTGTCAAAATGTTTTATCACAAATGCATCTAAATAAGCATTACACAGACAGAGACCATATAAAGCAGTCGTACTCACTACGCGGTTGGGTATCCTATGCATTGTCATCCAGTTTTATCTTTTTTGTGATATGTCACAAATTTACATTTCTAATTTGGTATATTGTCCCTCTCTCTATTCACAATGTTCAATTTTCAATTAAATATAACTCGCTCAATTTTAAAGATACAGATATGCGTTTTTTTTTTTTTTTTAATGATCTTGCTGTATTAAAAATAAAAAATTTCTGAATGACCAAATTTATCTAAGGGGCTCGTATAAAACTTTAAAATGTGCAACTTTTTGAAAATGAATGGGAGGACTATTTCATTAACGGAGTCTTATTTCCTACCTCACGTTCAACATTTTTGCAATTTACATTACCCACTTGTCTCCAAAATGTAAAGAATTAAAGCGCGTTTCAATCTTTTTGGGGTACCCTGTAGAGAACTAGGATTCTTTAACAGGGTACACTACACCCGAAAGTACAGATTAGGTCCTGCTGGAACTTGGTGCAAACCATTTTGAGATTTCAGAAGATTTTTAGATGGTAGTCTTTGTTTTTTATACCTGCCGGAAAGATTTTTTTTTATAATGTGAAGTTTATGTGAGAGTTAAGTATTTTTACTTTCTCATACTATAGAATATAGCAAAATGTGAGACCAGGAGGCACCATATGCAGCTTTTTATGTCTGAAACGAAACAAAACCCTGACTTTTTGTCGCCTGTTTTATAACAGTTTTGGCCTTAAAGTCATGGCCCTAAAAAATAAACGTCACACAAATTGCAGGTGAGGTTGCAGCAAAATATCCTAGGGCTAAGACTTAAATTAAGATTCATTGGAAACTGAAAGAGTCAGTAATGCGAAGATACGGCATTGCACTGAGGAGCATCCAATAATCGCAAGGAGGGCGTATCTGAACAATAGGCAAAATGATGTGGCTGCAAGGATGGAAATCAACGAATATAATTTTATTGTTGTTCGAGAGTTGCAGAGAGAGAGAGTTGTGATTTAAAATATAAGAAATGAGGTCCAGAGATAGAGAGGTCGTGATTATTCAAGCAAGGTTGATAAGAAAGAGAGTCGCGTTTTCAAGCAGTGTAGTTGTTATTCATTTTGAGTAGTGAAAATGTTATAGAAAATACGAAGTCTGACTCAAAATGTCAGAAAAAGAATCAAAGCAGATTCCAGTCATGCTGAGCTACATACCCGAAATACAGAAGTATGTGCCAGTCTTCAGGTATGTTAGGTCAATTTTTGATCTTCGTAATTAGATTGAAAAAACCTGGTCTCACACGGTGCTTGTCTCCTCCTTAAGCGTTTGTTAAAATTGCTGTAATTTTCATTATAACAATAATAGAGGTGCAAATAAATGATAATTTATTTTAAGAGTTAAAAGTGATGTAATTTTATTTATAACAATAATAGAGGTGTGGATAAAGGATAATTTATTTTAAAAGCTAAAATTGTGGATTTTACTATATAGTGTTTTTGATTTAATGATTATGTTTAGGAACTCATGCAAAGAGTAATGAAAGATTATTACGGGGGTTATTCCTGGATTTTTCCTAATTATGCGCGTAATGTTAATTTCACCACATTTGGGTGCCCATAACGCTTTTTGAGCGAATTCAAAATTTTAACGAAAAATTTAATACTACTGATGTATGATAAAAAAATATGATGTGGGCAGCACATGACTTTCCTTATATAATGCAATGAATTTACAACTTTTACAGTAAGAAAAAAGGATTATTTTCATAGTAGATATTTATATTCTTTAGTAGATATTTATATTCTTCAGTAGATATTTATATACTTTCACAGAGACATCACTTCAAAAATGTTCGATTCGTTATCAAGGATGTTTGAAACGTGCTCTCCTGTCGAAAACTCGAATTCGAATTTTCGACCCCATCACAATACTTTCCTCATACATTAAGTATATAAAGTAATAATGTATAAGGAAAGTATTGTGACGGGGTCGAAAATTCTAATTCTAGTTTTCGACGGGAGAACACGTTTCAAGCATCCCTGATCACGAATCGAACACTTTTGAGGTGATGTGTGTGTGTGTCAGTGAGTCTGTGGAAACGATATCTCACGAACGAATCGATAAATTCGAATGAAGAAAATATTCTAAAATAGACATTTCTTATGTAATTTTTCCTTAGAAAATGATTGACATGGACTTTAGAACGCTAGCATGAATCGTTCTCGAGATATTGCACATTTTTCAAATAAATTATCAAAAAATCAAGTAAAATTAAAAAAAATATTAACTGTTAAGAAACATGTTCACTTTTCGTATGTAATATCATGCGATACATTTGGTGACATCATTCTCGTAGTTCTAACTCGTTCCATTCACGGGAAAAGATACTTTGAGTAATACTTTTGTATTTGAACGCCAATAGCCATTTATCTGCTGTAAGAATAACTTATTTCTCCGTCCATAACTTTTGGCAAGATTTTGACGACGAATTTGGCGGAATATCGCCAATTTGGCGACTTTTTCAATGTTGCCAAATTAACGAAAACCTCGCTAAATGGATAAAAATGATGCTACATTAATGAAAATGACGATAAATTGAAGAAAATTCAATATCTTGGAATATCTTAAAAATCTACTATAAGAATAACATTTTTTTTAACTGTAAAGTAGTAAATTCATTAGTAGTAAATTCATTGCATTATATAAGGAAAGTCATGTGCTGCTTATATCAGATTTTTGTAAATAAGGAAAGTAATAATTAAAAATAAATAATAAATAATTTTATTGGAGGCTCGTGTTGTGCATTGGTAAAATTTAAATATGCACATTCACAGATAGATTGAAATTATAATGAAAAATAATATAATAATTGTTAAAAAGGTATTAAAGATATTTGCATTTAAAAGTGCATGATGTTTAGTATTTTGACTTGTATTTTATGTACTGTTACTTTATAGTTTAAGATTTATACTGTAATGGGGAAATTTTATATTGTAAATACCACCAGGAAATAGTAAAAAAAGGCAAAAGTTGATGTAATTTTATTATAAAAATGTGTGATGTGAGCAACACATGACTTTCCTTATATAATAAAATGAATTTACTACTTTTACAGTAAAAAAAAAGTTTTTCTTATAGTAGATACTTATATTCATTCCAAGAAATTGAATTTTCATCAATTAATCGTTATTACCATTGATTTAGCGTCATTTTTATCCATTCTGCGTGATTTTCGTTAATTTGGCAACATTTCAAAAAGTCGCAAAGTTGGCGACATTCCGTCAAATTTGTCGACAAAATCTCGCCAAGATTTATGAACGGAGAAATAAGTTATTCTTATAGCAGATAAATGACTATTGGCGTTCGAATACAAAAGTATTACTCAAAGTATATTTTCTTATGAATGGAACGAGCTAGATCCACGAGAATCATGTCACCCAATTTATCTCATGTTATTTTATATGAAAAGTTAACATGTTTCTCAACAGTTAATATTTTTTTTAATTTATGGGATTTTTTGATAAATTTATTTAATAAATGTGCAATCTCTCGAGAACGGTTCATGCTAGTTTATGTCAATCGTTTTCTAAGGAAAAATTACATAAGGAATGTCTATTTGCGTAACTTTATTAAAAGTTTTGATTTTTTGATGATTTTTTCAAAATTTTACTCGAAAATTTAGGGGGGTTCTGAACATTCGATTGTGTTTATAAGCAATAGACTTTCAGTATTCACGGATTGTGATTTTTGTACCAAATTTCATTGGAATCGCTAAATTCGTTCGTGAAATATCGTCTCCATAGACTCACTGACGCACAAACACACACACACACACACACACACACACACACACACACATATATATACTTTCACACATACACATATATACTTTCACACACACACATACATCACCTCAAAAATGTTCGATTCCTGATGAGGGATGCTTGAAACGTGCTCTCCCGTCGAAAACTCACATTCGAATTTTCGACACTATCACAATACTTTCCTTATACATTATGTATATAAGGAAAGTAATATATAGTTCAAAGATATTAATATTTATAAACATGTATCAACGAATATTATGTATATACAAGTTTTCCGCATGTAGAAAATTTTATAGTATCTGAGAAATTTTAACCATCCTTATATAGTGGCATTTAATATGGATCCAATATTGGATCAATATTGTATATTTTGACATTACATTGGAAATATGTCCAATATAATCACAGTATTAGGCAAATATTGGGGTTACATTGGTCACCAATATTGTATCTAATATTCTCATTACAATATTACTCCAATATCGATGTCACATTGGAAATATTGGCGTAATATTGGCCTAATATTTTAAGCCGATATTGGATCAATCTTGTCTAAATATAAACTTTTTCATATTGGTCCAATATTGTAGCCAAGAATAAGCCAATATTGAGCCAATATTGAATTGCTACTAGGGACAATATATTTCAAATACTTAGAGCGTGATAAAAAATCCAATTTTATATCCTAATAAAGCTTTTATAGGGCTACAAATATCTATCTTATATACTAATTGCCAAGTGGCCGTCTGTCTGTCTATCTGTCACGCTTTTTAAGGCACTAAGTAGATAGAGCCTTGCAATTTGGTATATGGGTCGATCATTGCATAAACCCCTCTGGAAAAATCGAATTTTTCTAAAATGTTCTGCACAGGGGATGCACCACACCAAAACGTTCGAAAAGAGAAATGATTGCAAAGAGACTGCAAAGAGAAATGATCTGAAATAGAGACTTCAAATTTGGTGTTTGGGTAAACCATTCGAGTAGAAGGAAGTGTGCAATTTCAGATTTTCAATATTTGCTACTCTAGGGGGTGCCGCATAGCAAAATGTTCGACTTGCCAAACAAATGCGAGACGCTTGCTTTAAAACTTGATAGAGATTTGAAATTTGGTATATGGGCTAATCATTTGATGAAAACACAAAAGATAAAAGAGTTTTTCAAACATGTTCGTTTAAGAGGGTGCTCCAGAGAAAAACGTTCGAAAGGTGAAATGACGAAAAACTGTACTTTGGGGTGAGACTGAGATTTCAAATTTGACGTACGGGTAGATAGTTCAAAAGGAAGAGTATATGCAATTTAAGTTCTAAATATTTTTTAATTCAGGGGGTGCCACAAACCCAAATATTCGATTTTAAGGAAATGAAAAAATCCAGTTTTAAAATATGATAGAGGCTTGATATTTGATATATGAGCTAATCATCTAATAGAAAAGAGAAAGGGAATAGAGTTTTAAAAAAATGTTCATTTAGGGGGGTGGGTACTCCACACAAAATATTCGAAAGGTGAAATTATAAAAAGAGCATCCTTCGCGATAAGATAGAGACTTCAAATTTGGTGTAGGGTTAGATAGTTGGAAAGGAAGAAAGTGTTCAATTTCAGTTTTCTACATTTGCTATTGTAGGGAGTGCTGAACACTAAAATGTTCGATTTGAGGAACAAATGAGAAACACCACTTTTACAATTTATTAGAGGCTGGAAATTTGGTATATGAGCTAATTATTTGATAAAAAACCAAGATGAATACAGTTTTTCTAAAATGCTCATTTAAGGGGCTGCTACACAAAAAAAATATTCGAAAGTTGAAATGATAGAAAAAGCATGGTTTGCGATAGGATGGAGACTTCAAATTTAGTGTACGGGTAGATTATTCGGAAGCAAGAAATTGTGCAATTTCAGATTTCCAATATTTTCTTCTTAAGGGGTTCTGCACACCAAAATTTTAGATTAGCCTATTAAATGTGAAACACGAATTATTCAAGAATTTACATTATTCGGGGGTTGCTTATTGTGAGATGGTTGACTTTCAACGAATATTTGGCTAGACTTATATACTAATTGCCAAGTGTCCGTCAGTCTGTCACGCTTTTTAGGCACTTCCCAAGCAAATAGAGACTTGCAATTTGGTACACGGGTCGATCGTTCGATAAAACTGAATTTTTCGAAAATGTTCTATAGAGAGGATGCCCTACACCAAAACGTTCGAAAAGTTAAACGATAGAATATAATACTTTGGGACGAGATAGAGACTTTAAATTTGGTATACTCGTAAATCGCTCGAAAGGAAGAAAATCTATAATTTCAGATTTTCAATAATAATTATTCTAGGGGGTGCCTCACACCAGAATGTTCGATTTATCGAATGAATGAAAAACGCTTCCTTTAAATTTTGATAAAGGCTTGAAAGGTTTTCAATAAAGACTTGGTCTTTCTGTTTCTTGACAAGTGCAATATGAATAGAAGAAGATTAAGTGCGGCATATAAAGCAAGCGATACATATCCCACTCTATTAAAGCTAATCGTTTCAGTCTGTATGGGGAGAGAGCTTCCGGAAAAAAAGTGGAACTCCCTGTTAAATAAGTCGGCAAGAATACCCAGTTCCTTGCACAGAGCAGTTAGCGTGGCTTGCTTTAGACTTGCCACGGGTCATGATTACTTACAGAGTCACCTGTATCGAATGGGACTGACAGATACAGATGTCTGCCCTCTTTGTGACCATGGCGTTCCCATGACTGGACAGCACCTTAACATTTGCCATGCTGTTCTTGACTGTTTTCCTTTATGTGTTACTGACAAGGCTTTTAGTGACTATTTTTATCGTTCTTCTTTGTATTGGGCTGCTCGTCGACTTATGCCCAAGAGGTCGGAGACTGGCATAAGATAAAAAAATGAAATAAATAAAGGCTTGGTATATGGGCTAATCATTTGATGAAAACACCTAAAACGAATAGAGATTTTCAAAAATGTTCTTTTCAGGGGGTGTTTTAGAGAAAAACTTTCGAAAGATAAATTGATAAGAAAAACATGCTTCGGGATGAGATAGAGATTTCAAATTTGGCGTATTTGTAGATAATTTAGAAGAAAGAAAATGTGCAATTTCAGTTTTACAATATTTTCTACTTTAGGAGATGCCGCATACCAAAATGTCCGATTTTTGGAATACAGGAGAAACGCCCTTTTTAAAACGTGATAGAGACTTGATATTTGGTATATGGGCGAACCATCCGATAGAAAACCCAAGAAGAATAGAGTATTTCAAAAATGTATTCTTAAGGGGATGGGTACTCCACTCAAAATCATTCGAAAGGTGAAATTATAAAAAAGAATGCTTCGCCATGAGATAGAGACTTCAAATTTGGTGTACGGATAAATAGTTGGAAAGGAAGACAGTGTGTAATTTCAGTTTTCCAACATTTGCTAATGTAGAGGATGCCGCTCACTAAAATAGACGATTTGACAAACAAATGAAAAACGCCTCCTTTACATTGTGATAGAAGATAGAGGCTTGATATTTACTATATGGGATAATCATTTACTATATGGGATAATCAATTACTAGCGGATTTAGTGTTGATTTATCGACTTGGTTGTACCCGTATATTACAGATAGGCTGTATTCTGTAAAGTACTTTGGCGTAAACTCTAGACTATACAGTAATTTCTTTGGTGTTCCTCGGTGTTCCAACTTGGACCCACTACTTTTTTAATTTTTACTGTCCTTATATAGCTAATGTATAAGGAAAGTATTGTGACGGGGTCGAAAATTCGAAGTCGAGTTTTCGACGGGAGAACACGTCTCAAGCATCTCTGAACGCGAATCAGACGTTTTTGAGACGATTTCTCTCTCTCGCTCTGTATGTGTAAGTGTGTGTGTGAAAGTATGTGTGTGTGTGTGAGTGTGAAAGTATGTGTGTGTATGTGCGTGTCAGTGAATCTGTGGAGACTATAACTAACAAGCAAATGGACCGATTCGAACGAAATTTGGTACAAAAATTACAATCTATGAGTACTGGAAGCCTCTTGTTTTTAAGCGCAATCGAATGTTCAGGACCCCCTAACTTTTCGAATGAAATTTTGAAAAAATCATCTAAAAATTGCCGCTTCAATACTGCCTCAATCATATTCTCAAAAAAGCTTCTTTTTGATTTGTGATGCTCTTTGAAGCAATTGAAATAGCTTTCATTTTTTTCCAAGTTCATCCTCGCAGATAATTGCTCTACGAGATCGGAGAGAGGTTGTAAATAAACCCTTGACATGATCCTTTGCCGTGATTCATTCACCGTGTTAATGGGAGATACTTTACAGTAACGTTTTTTGATATTCTTATATATTAAGATAAAGACAAACAGAATTGATATTATTATAATGCTTATTTATTTTCGTATATTTAAATATAATTTATTTTCGTATATTTAAATATTTTCGTCAAAAATAAAATACTCATTACTCAAAACGATATGATTTAAAAAAAGTTAAACCCACATATACACGGCCCAACCACTTCCATTACCATGCTGAGAGATAGTTTTTAAACAAGCAGCATCCCGTTAGGCGCACAGAGCCTGCCCACAACTTTAGTAAGAAATCGATATTTGCACATTTTCTGGTAGCTGTACCAGACGAATACTGGTCGCCGTAGGCGGCCAGTAACTAAATAAAATATCGAAATTAGAACTTCATTTTTAAACAGGCTCAACGTATTAAAATATTGAAATTATAACACTATATATCGAAAACTACTAATAATCCGATTCAAAAGACTTTTGTAATCCCTTGCAGGGTTTTTAAAGGACTGGAAATTACTATATATTCCTAATTGACACTCAACAGCTACTATTCTGAAAACATTGACGACTATTACAGTTCAATGTAGCTCATATCACGTCAACTGTTCTCCAACTAAGTGATAATTCGTTTTATAAACTCTATATATAAACTTCTGGAAATATCTCATGTCTCGTAAAATATCGGTTATTTCGAGGTATTTCTCAAGCCTTCAAAAAGTCGCCAAATGTCGCCGAATTGGGTATAAATTTCCAAATCTGCTAACCCTCCTCGTAACTTAGGCATATGGCAAACCTAGAATCACGTCATGGGAAGGATGCCTATATAGGTGTTTTCCTTATCTGGTTTTCAAAATATACTCCAGTGCGAGGGAGGGGGAAGGCACTCCAGAGCATTGTACATGTTCGTAACAGTAAAGTGTTTGTATGTTAATCTATAAATTTGAAGATGTAAGAGTCTAAAATGTTTATAGTTTTTGTAACGTTCCGATTTCAGCCGGACCATAGATATTATTCATGTCTTACTAAATGTTTTCTAAATGTATCAAAGTGTTTTATCTGTATGCAGAAAATATTATGTGCCACTCAAACCGGACAATTTTTATAGGATACATTCCAAACATTTTGTAACAGACCATGTTAGATCAGGTCCTAGGATTACATATTGCTCACTTTGATACGCACACGCAAAATAATTTAAAGTTTGAATACTGCAACCCACATCCGCATTTCATTTTTATTATTTTAGCCAGTTTGTTAATTGAATCAAATTGAGTAAAAAAAAATCCTAAAAATTCTCCACAATATTTTTTATACTAGAAGTTCGAACAATTTAATGATCTTATACTTGAAACGATTTATAACCCCCTCTATTTCTCGATCTTTTCGATAAATTAAGAACATGAATCAAAAGGTACAATGTTACTCAAATGTTTGGTCATGTAGCGGAGAGTTGAATTTTTTTTCTTTTACGTCATTATGGTGGAATTTATTGATTCGCAGTCTTTATGGGTCAAGCATTGTTGCAGGAGGATGGTTGAATAGAAGGAAATATTTTATTTATCGTTCCAAACAGTGCTCTTTATGATTAGAATTTTTTAAACCATTAATTTCAAACATTCGGTTTATCTTGATTATTAAATTAATAAATATTGGATTCTACCTCTAATAAACAACAAATATCTCAACTAAAAGAACCAGTTTGAGTTTTTCGAACATTTTTGTACACTATTGTATTCAGGTATAGGAAAAACATGAATAATTGAACTTACTGTCTGTCCGCGTTAACCCCGACCATCGGAGCAGGTGCGCATGCGTTAACTAAACGAGTCCAGGGGTTAAATAGGGATGGCGGTTGATACCGAAAACATTCAAATTGTGGCGCACAAAACTAATAGAATTTTAAATTGAACTTGAACTTTTAGATTAATTATTTTCAACAACATATTAACATGGCCGTAAATTCATCGTATTAGTGGAACTCATTATTAATTTATGCATTGCGTTGTTTGCCGCTGATAACCCTTCAATTATTTATCTTTCGCGCGAGTTCTGTAAAAGAATATTAATTAATATAATACTAAATTGATTGCACCATTTTAACTAACAATAAAACATGTATAAACAGCATAAAATACTTATTAAATTCATTACAGAATTATTCATATTATTTCGGCGGAGAGAGACAATGTGAGATCATTATTAGAAATATTGTCCATGAGCCTCGTCTTGTTTTTAAAGTCTCGATTGCAACAGTTTATTGTCACTATTTTCCGTACCAAGATATTTGATTCTTTTCTGAGAGGTCTTTAGATAAAATAACTTTATACGTATATAACATAAGGCACCCGGTTGCCTACAGCTTTTTAAACACATAGCGGCTATGGAATTTGTTAAATCTGTCCAGGTTAATAAGAATTACTGCATGGCTGATAAAAACCAGTAACAACTTGTGACAAGGATATAATCTATATGGAATAACGTTTTTGAAGAACAGGTATATAGTTTTTCCTTGTGATATAGGTGGATCATACACCTTTGCAGAGTGTAATTGAATTATGAAAATACTTTAAAATGGATAAAATGTTTATTTTAATTTTATAAAGATAAATTACAAAAGAAAATGAGGCTGAGCAATTTTAATACGTTCCACCAGATGTGTGTTTACGACAAAATACAAAAACTTTGGTGCTTTTACATTCAACCAACTCGCAAAATAATGTACATATTATTAATTACCTGATGGCGAGAAAAGATTCAGGCGAAGTACAAAACATAAGCCGCCCTGGAGGTGCAGTGGATAGCGGCTTCGACTGCTGTCTTGAGGGCTCGGGTTCGAATCCCGAATAAGGCATGAATGCTTAAGGCATGGATGAATAAGGCATCTGCCTTCTGGGTCCTCGTCAAAATGTGAAGCTGCACCCCCTCCTTCGTCAGTGATGCGTTCTTGTAATGAACTCTGTTCTCTCGTCTTGTGTCTTTCTTCGTTCTTTCCTGCTTCCTGCGTCACTGGTCCTGAATCGGCTCCGCCGAAACTGGAGGTCATTAGTAACAACAACAACAAAACATAAAATTAAGATATTACAATCGACATATAAAACTATATAGTTCGAAATCGAGAAACGGAAAATGCAAAAATATTCAGATGTTGCATTAGTACTGAGCAAATGGTATCACCTCTATGGAATCCAGACTAGGTAAACTAACCATGGCCCATATGGTTTGTGGTCCAAATATGCTTCTGCGACATTGCTCAAATTGCTGTTAGAAAGTGTTTGTGGATAAATATATTCGTCAATAAAATAGTGAAAACAGTTAGAGTATGAAAGCAATCAAATATAAGTGTATCTAGCTGACACATTTGTTGATCCAAGAATTGTGAACAGGAGTGCAAATGAGAAGTTATTTAATGTTGATTTATTTTTGTGTATAATGCTACTTTCATGGATGGGTTTCAAATTTAAAATTGTTTATAGGAAATATGAATCTGTTACAGAAAGGAAATGTGAATACTTCAGATATCAACTAATAACATGAACGAAGGAAATTTCATCAAGGTTATAGTGAGAAATGTATTTTTTTCTCTGGATTAGCTATTTTCGATCTTTCTCATAAACTGCTTTACGGAGATGTAAAATTTCAACAACTCTGATTATGTTAAGCATTCGATATGATATTTTCTGTATGGGTAAGAAGTCTTCAGAACAAACAGTATAATTAAATCTCTGCTGTAAAATATTCTCAACATTACACGATACAAAATATCACTTTTAACGAAAGTTACCTATGTCTACCATATTTACTTGCTCCGAACAAACAAATCTGCAACCCTATCATTATAAATATGCAAAGGTTATTTCCAGGTAACACGTGTTTCCGATCCTAGCTCATGCATGAAAATACCATTATTAGAGACATTAGAGTAATTTGAAACTGAAGAAAATTATTAGACGATCTAATGGCTATGTGCTTAATTATAGTATTTGAATAATGTACACTTATTCACTAGAGTATAATGAGACAGAAAAATTAATGACCTCATCAATAACCGTTTTATGAACTGCAGGGTGTTAGAAAGTAATAGTATACAAGCGAGAGTCGGTGATTAATTTGAACGATTAAGCTGTGTTTGAGAAGAGTAGTAGTTAAAAAATAAAATATTATTCTATTAGTGGTTCTTTAAATGGATTATTATATTTATTTAATTTAAGCGTACGTGTAAGTTTCGTAATAGTTTTATTGCTTGAAAAGCTAAGTAAATATAGAAATATATAATTAAATTTAAAATCCAAAATTTAATTTTTATATAAGAGACAGATTTGGACAGATTTGGACGAAAACTATCTTATTTTATTATTTTATTTTATTTTTAATGAAAACCCACTTTATTAAGTAACTTTCAATGTAAAAAAGCAATGTAGCAGTACAAGATATTCTATACAAGCTGTGGTGAATTATTTTGACATGGTTAACAAATATTTATTTTCGTTCTTATTTGTTCCCCAGCTAGAAAAATTAAGCCACAAAATAGAAATTTAGAGTTTTTTGTCTAAATAAAGTAATTTATTTATCTACTCCTGTTAAATGCATATGAAAATAGCATTGATATTTGCTTAGCATCAAATGTTATAAGTAAAATTTAGCAAACTAGTCAGGCTGAGATTTTAATGCCAATACATGTTTGATGCCAATATTTTAGGACCTCCTGAATACGTTTTGATTATTCGTAAAGTGATCTCCGTCTGTCTGTCTGTGGTCAATTTCTTGTATGCACAATAACTGCCACAAATATTAATGGACTTTTACGAAACTTTATAATGGGCTTTGTTATCGAACATTCTAGAACTAGATAAAAGTTTTTGAAATGTTAGTGAAAACTTCAAAATTTATTTGGCATTTTATATTTTCTTCACATAGCGGCATTGGACAAAATGTGACAATCGTGCATGAAAAGGGGTTATTTATGAATCAATGATCACGAAACTTAATACTATTTTCAGTCAATGTAGTAAAAAATAGCCGCGATGAAACGTTTGTGTTTGTGACGACGTTAGATCCTCGGGGAGGAGTGGGGGGCAAGTTATCCTCGGAAGAAACATTATAAACATTCATATCACTCTAAACATTTTTCAAGCACTTTAAAATGAAGCGTAACATGCTATAATTGCCATCATTTGGACCACCAATACAGATTTTTGAGAAAAAAAAATGAAAAATGTGCACAAATAAATAAAGAATTACAAGCTACTTAAAAGTAGATTCCTGTATGAGAATATCGAGTAGAACCACACTTCAGTTAATTTTCATAAATATCTTTAAAAAAGGTGCAGTATCTCCATAAAGGCTTTTGTAAAGGATTATTTATAAAATGATTATAAATTTAACATATCATCATGCACTGTTTGGATATTTGAAAGGATTTTTCAAATAATCATTCGAACATTCGGAGGCATCTGAGTCTTCGATCACGTATGTATTTAATTGGGTATTATGATAATTGTGTTATAAGTTCATTCGAAAGGATTCCTTCCTTCATCAGATTCGTTCTCTTTATGATTTTAAAACTTTACGTTTTTAATGCTTTAGTGCATAATTTTATAAAGCACCGAGGAATAATATTTTATCCTCCCTTTTATGATTCTGCTTATCAAACATGCAACACACTACTGTCTCATCGAATCACCACAAGTATCCTGCTGGCTAAATCGCTCTCTTTCCAAGGAAACTGTGCTAACGTTATTAGGCGTATATATTTATTTTTAACACTTTATATCATAGTTGAAAAGTGTTTATGACTTTGTTCATTAATTCTGTCTGTCTGTCCGTTAGCACAATAACTGACGTAAAAATGGCTCTATCGAAATTAAATCTGAATCTAATAGAGCATGTGTTGGATATGCTAGGAAGATAACTTGCAGCCCTTCGCTACGCACCAAGCTTCGTTCCGGGTTTGAAAACTGCTCTCCGTGAACTCTTTGAGCACATAACTCATCCAAACCCTCGTCGAAAGTATAGGAAATCATCGTGCAGCATGCGTGGTAACCCGAGGTTCCCCAACACCGCACTAAACTGCAGCATCACTTTGTTTTAATCATCCTATTCCACTGTGGTTGACACTCGAATTGTGATCCTTTTTCTTTCAACACATTTCTTTGGATAATGAAAGTCGTTGTTATCCTTGTTTTGCATTGTTTCTTCTTCTATTACCCTATTACACCCGCATACCCCGTTTCCTTCCATTCCGATGTAGATTTTCTGAAATTTTCACATAAACAGCAACTATGCTTAACTTTTGGACATGAGTGTATATTATAGCATCAAAATCTCGAAATCGAAAGTTTTCGTGAAAACGATACATTCCTTGTATACTTCGTGTAAGAAAGTAAAATAGCAAAATATATGGAGCAACGCAGATGTTAACGTTTTTCAATTGATGTTACTTGTTATTAACTTATAAAGTAAGTACAAAAGTGCTACTTTAGTAATTAATTTTATCACATTATTTTTTAAAATATTTTTTGAATTTTCGAAAAAAAATGTTGGGAAAATTAAATATTTTTTCTTGTCCAACAATCTGGAAAATCAATAAGAATCTATTTTTTCCAAACGAAGTAGGCCAAAATCTCGCAAAGCATTATGAACGGATAAATAAATTATTCTTATAGCAGATAAAGAACTATTGGAGTTCAAACTCAAAGTATTACTCAAAGTACCTTTTCTTATGAAAGGAACGAGCTACATCCACGCGATGTATGGCACTAAATTTATCGCATGATATTACATATGAAAAGTGAACATGTTGCTCAAAAGTTAATATTTTTTTAATTTAAGGTATGTTTTGATAAATTTATTTTAAAAATGTGCAATATCTCGAGAACGGTTCATGCTTGCGTTCTAAAATTTATGTCAATCGTTTTCTAAGGAAAAATTACATATGAAATGTCTATTTGAGTATCTTTAATGAAAAGTTGTGATTTCTTGATGATTTTTTCAAAATTTCACCCGAAAATTTAGGGCAGTTCTGAACATTCGATTGTGTCTAAAAACAATTTGCTTCTAGTATTTACGGATTGTAATTTTTGTACCAAATTTCATTCGAATCGCTCTATTTGTTCGTGAGATATTGTCTCCACAGACTAGCTAACACACACACACACGCACGCACGCATACACACACAGACATCACCTCAAAAATGTTTGATTCGTGATCAGGGATGCTTGAAACGCGCTCTGCCATCGAAAACTCGAATTCGAATTTTCGACTCCGTCACAATACTTTCCTTAAGTAAAAACGGAAGTATCTCGAGGACGGTTAATGCTAAAGTATTAGGGTTGGTCTTATTATTTTTATCGTCAAACATTAAGCATAAAATAAAGCACTTAATTCCTACATTTCAGCATATATAGCCTTTAATTTTAGATTTTGACGATTTTTGTAGGAAATTTCACACAAAAAAAGACAGATTACTTTCACCAAAATTTACCAAAATCTAATCAGCACCATAGTAAACCACAACTGATTTACCTACCAAATTTTATGAAATTTGGTCGACTAATTTTTGAGCTAGACTGAATTGAACAGACAGACAGACAAATAGACACACATAAACACACACACACACACACACAGT
Organism: Amaurobius ferox; assembly: GCA_951213105.1. Lineage (NCBI taxonomy): Eukaryota > Metazoa > Arthropoda > Arachnida > Araneae > Amaurobiidae > Amaurobius > Amaurobius ferox. The sequence continues at coordinate 158,898,453 of OX578140.1, read as the reverse complement.
TCTTCAGATTCAAAAATGCTCGAAACGTGAAGATTCGTCAAAAATTCGAGTTCCGATTTTCGATTCGATTGCAATACTGTCGTCCCTATATATTACTAGTTATTGTAGGGATTCTCAAAATTTAAGCGAAATAAACTTGTTTTTTCATTTTTAATAGAGAACATTTTGTAATAATTCAAACCTTAAAGGTAGCAAAGCGTCATGTATTGCTTTGTTTCTTCGTTCAAGAAAGCGATATTTTTACTGAAACGCTTTTATATCCCAAAGGAAATTACATTTCACGGTTTATAACGCATTATAAATATTTGCTTTTTGTTCCTCCTACATGAGCGAACTTCCATTCATCGTGTCACAATCACTTTTTAAGGATGTTAAAAAGAATTTTTTTTACACGCTTTAATAAAAATATAAGATTTAAAAATGAAAACATGCCTTTTTTCCTCAGGATGGAAGTGTGAAAAAAATGCACCTTAATATTTGAAGAAGATAGACTTTGAAATAATCATTTTATGGATAAAAATGTTCTGGAAACATTTTCTCGTGTATTACCGTTACTTCACAGCTCCATTTTCTTTTTTCCAAACTAGTTTTGGTAACAGCTATTGCAAAAACCGTAGAATATTATTTTCAAAATATCTAATTTCAGGTCGAAAAGAATGTCATCACTGATTTTATTTTTTTACTGCAAAAAATGGTCTCAAAGCATAAGGAAAGAAAAATATTAAAATATTGATAAAAAGTTTATACAGCATATGCAATAAGAAAATATTCCATAAATTTTTGTCTGATCGAGTATACTTTTATTAAAGAAACATGATCTAAAATACTTTTCTAATTCAGAAAAATATGTCAAAGTTCTTAATAATATTGTAGTTCGGTTTTCGTCTTTGTTGGTTATAACTATCCCTAAAATTGGATAAAACATTTTAATCAAATGGAAATTCAAACTGAAGTCTACAGAACAGATGTTATCATCTTTTGTAAATCAATGAGAACTATTTTTCTCAATATATAGAATTTGTTAATTTCGTGGCTAATGGAAAATTTTATTTTCCTAATGTAACCATTTACGAGCTAAAACTATATAAAAAAAGAAACTAAAGGATGGGGGCAATTCCGAGACGTCCAGCAAGTAACAAATGGACATTAGACCTCTTAGCCAAATTATATACATTATTAAAATTTATTTTATGTATTCAGATTTACGTAACATGCGTTGTATACCACACAAATTGGATTCAAATCGTTTATGTAGGTTTGAGATTACGAAGAGTCACTGATTTTGACAAAATATTGATTTATTGCTATATACATTTTCTATATACTTTTTCAGACTTTTATATGTACAACTATGCAATATATACACACACAAATTTGTTCAAATTACTGCAACGATATGCGTGATTTCGAACAGCCAACGATTTCAATAATATCACATTGTATAGCTAAACTACTTACATGTTTTGAATTTTTTTTCTGTTCACATCTACATAATAAAGGAAACTTTCCGCCCAAATTAGGTCTTAATTACCTCAGTGGTTTTGAGATTACGAAGAACTAAAGATTTGATACCCCTCTCCCTACAGGCAGATAAAAGTCATTTCTGATATCTAGAACCCTACGAATTAATTTACGGTGAGATCTGGATTTATGATTAAACCATGGTCACCTTACTTATCTTAGGCTACATCGATTAAATTTAATCGGTTACCTTATCTACTTCTAAACTATTAAGAAAAGTACTACAAGGCATAAGCCTTATAAGCATACTTTTCTCTGCATTAGAGCAAGAGCAAGGAAAGTAATATATTTTTGGTGGGTTTTATAAGGAAAGGTCACTCTTTATCACTATGGCTATCATGTATTAGACGTAAACTAAGAGTTAAGAATTAGGTTAGAGGTTGTTGCGTAACTAGGTACGAGCTTGAAGGTATGTTATAGTATATTTAACAAGCTCGAAACAGCAAAAATTTAGAAATTTCGTCACACCCTGGTTCAATCCAATTGTTCTTTTAGACATGCTTAAGATCATAAATGAATTCAAACAATTTATGAACCAATAAATAAATAATTTGGCATCACGTCTGATGTTAAAATAGCAAAATTAAGCACACATCCATAACAGAAGGTCTTTATTTCACTTTCTATAAGAAGTACAAAAGTTTAAAAAAGGCCATAGCGCTTTCAAGCATAAGTACGCTCTTCATCAGTGGCTACACGGAAATAAAGTTTGAATCGTTCATATATAGACCAGATATAGCGACAAAATTTGCATAAATACAATCCACAAAAGAATCTACGTCTAGACAAGGATAAACAGTAAACAATTTTTCAAAAATTTTAACAACAAAAGAACAGCATATTAAATTACAATTTAATTACAGAAATCGAAAAAAAAAGGGGGGGGGGCAATCAAGCATAATCCCAAAGAGGAAGACGTCAAAGATAACTTTGCAGAGACTTGTATTGCTCTTCAAGTCTCTGCTCTTTGACGTCTTCATCTTTGGGATTATGCTTGATTGCCACACACACCCCTTTTTTGCGATTTCTGTAATTAAATTGTAATTTAATATGCTGTTCTTTTATTGTTGAAATTTTTGAAACTCTAAAAAAATTGTTTACGGTTCATCCTTGTCTAAACGTAGATTCTTTTGCAAATTATGTCTATGCAAATTTTGTCGCTATATCTGGTCTATATATGAACGATTCAAAGTTTATTTCCGTGTAGTCACTGATGAAGAGCGTACTTATGCTCGAAAGCGCTATGGCCTTTCTTAAAACTTTTGTATGTCTTATAGGAAGTGAAATAAAGACCTTCTGTTGTGATTGTGTGCTTAATTTCACTAATTTATAAACCGTCCTGGAATTATGTATATGTCATACGCTTTTTACACTATTTACACAGAGCAATTTCGAACAGAAATAGCGTAATTGTTAGGTTAAATAGTTACTATAAAAAGAAATATATAATTTCATTTATAAATATGTTCTACAAAAGTTAGGACCAGTGGTGAAGTCAGAAATGTTAAACAGAGGAGATGTATTTTTCGATGGTTCTATCCGAAATAAGTGCAAGTGTAAATTTTAAGTCTGTTTAACTGAGAAACTAAGTTTAATATTTCAAAGTAATTAAAGTTTCAAATATTCAGAATTTTTTAACATAACATATTTTAATTTCAGTTGAAAATTAAAATTTTTCAAGTTTAAAAATTTTATTTTTCTCAGCTAAAGCGCTGGCAAAAAATTATCTTTTATTGTTCGGTAAAAGCACTATTTGTATAGAAGACTAAACTATTTTAAAATCAAAATCAAAATCATAAATTTCTATATATTTGAAAAAAAAGAAGCAAAATTTTTTGGCAATTTATAAAATTCTGTAAATTTATTTTTGCTTCAATCCTACCATCATCTTCTTTAATGATCAACAATTGAATTTATTTATATATACATATGAAATCTATATATTGATAGTTTATCTCTAATATTTAATACTACGGTTTTTTTTTTCATTTGTGATGTAATTCAAAGAATTCTTCTGAGAGTTTTTAATCCTAGAATACTTAGCTGCGGCATTTGTCAGAGATTTATTTAAGTAATATTTCATGGACAATGGGCGTTATTTTGGGATTTACGGCAGGTTTTGTTCGGTAATTACTTACCGAATATTTTCCACTATAAAAATTTCAGCACTCTGTCTTTAAAGTAATTTTGAATAACTTTCATTAAATTGGTAAAAATAAGAAATTTCTTATGTTCATATTAGGGATTGCAATCTCTCGAGATTTGATAATTGGGATTTTAGATAATTGTCTCATATACTTCATATAGAGGGAAACGTATTTTATATTTTTGTGTTTTCATTTATTACAGATATTTAAACGACAATAATATATATATAGCGGAAAAATCTAAGCTCCATATAGCCATGAAATTTGGTATAATAGTACCTTGCTCCCTTAAAAAAAACACCTCATCGATATCTATTTAAAAATCAAATTAGTTTGTCAGTTATTAAATGTTAAATTGCCATTTTGAGAGATTTTCGCACAAATCTATTCTTTAGTGATCAAGGATTTTATTACATCTTGACACCACCGGAAAAGGATTGAAAAAATTTCTTTCAAATAAACGGAATCCGTACTATCAGTCGATGGAATTTCGTGAATTTTTTAAAAAATATGTAATTTTCGTGTTTCCAAGACATAATCAATTTAAAATTGCGATGTGTAATAATTGACTAGCACTCCGATCTTTAGAATTTAGCAGCTTATTTTCTGAATATTACACGCTGCTCCAAACAAAAAACGATGTTTTTGGTGTCATCCGTTTATTAATTATGAATTTTTATGTAAAATCTCATAAATTCCGAAAATATGATAGCAGCGTACAGGGCCGTGCTAGAACAGGATTTGCAATGCGACATCATCTACTTTCCCTTGCTTGGGATTTTTTTTTTTTTATTGTGAGTATTTTCATTTTGAAAACGAACTGTTGGTTTTTAAGCAAGGGTACTGTTGATTTCAAGCAAACGTGCTGTTGATTTTAAGCACCCCCTAATTGCATGAGCCCCAACCGCGTATTTAGGGCGTATCAAAATATTCAGAGGGCGTATAATAGGAGCTTGCATAGGGTGTACCAAACAGCTTACAACGTATTCTGTCGGAGCAGAGAACGAAAGGCGTATTTAGGGTATATCAAAGGCGCTTATTTAATGCATATCAAAAAGCTTAGGCCGTATTTTGTCCAAACAAAGGGACGAAAGGCGAATTTGAAGGGTATTAAATGAACTTATTTATGGCATATCAAGATATTATTTAGGGTTTATCAAAAACCTTATTTAAAACATATTATTCTCGTACAGAGGGAGAAATCGTATTATGCACGTATCAGGTAGTGATATTTAGGACGTATCAAAGATACTTATTTAATGTATATTATTCGAGGATAAAGAGCGTATTTAGGACATATGAAAGAGCTTAATTATGGCGCATTACGCCCATGAAGAGAGTGAGAGTCATATTTAGGACTAACACTCAGTCGTATTAGGGCATAACGATCAATATACCTAGCGGCAGGTCCAAAGGTTCGCACAGTAGGCTAGCTAAGGGATATTTTAGTGCTCATTTAGCGAGTTTTACGCCCACTTAGCGGACGGTATGCAGAATCAAGTGGACTCATTCAGCGGACGACAAAGCCTTTTTGAAAGTTATACGAATGTGTCCTTCTATTTATCTTTGCTTTAAATCCCAGTACATGCCTGGAACAATTTTTATGATGTCGAGAGTTTTTACACGAAAGCTATTGCAGTTAAGAGCTTTAAAGAAAGTGTGGCGGCGATGGCGCAGCCTTATGAGCTCCTGCGCATCAATTTTTTACTTTCCCTGCAATACATGGTAATGTATAGGTAAAGTAATGGAATCATGCCGAAAATCGAACTCGAGTTTTCGACGGATCTACACGTTTCGAGACCTCTAGAATACGGAAAAACTATTTTTAGCGTGACGTCTATGTGTGTGTCTGTCTGTTTGTCTGTCTATGCAATGTATGTATCCACTCTAATTCCATAACTTATGGACCTAATTTCATAAAATTTGGTAGGTAAGTAACTTGGGTAGGACCCTGGTGCTGATTAGTTTTTGGTACGATTCGAAAAAACAGAATCCGTCTTTTTTGCGAAATGGCCCGCCAAAATTTCGTGTATCCACTCTAGCTAAAATATTAATTTACCAAATTTCACAAAATTTGGTAGATAAGTTACTTGCGCGAAACTCTGAAGTGCTGATTAGATTGTGGTATTTATCGGAAAGGAACAACCTGCCTTTTTTTACGAAATGGCCCGCAAAAATGTCATGTATCCACTCTAGCTAAAATACTAATTGACCAAATTTCACAAAATTTGGTAAATAAGTTATTTGTGGGATACTCTGGTGCTGATTAGATTTTGGTATTATTCGAAAAAGAACAGCCGGCCTTTTTTTACGAAATGGTCCTCAAAAATCGCCAAATCTAAAAAAAAGCTAGTATGTTCAAATCGGTTCCGGACATAATCCCGACAGCCGAAAACCCGACAAGCCAGAATCCCGACAGCCGAAATCCCGACATACCAAAATCCCGACAGGGTCGAAATCCCGACAAGTCAAAATCCCGACAAGGTCAAAATCCCGACAAGGTCGAAAACCCGACAAGCCAAAATTCCGACAAGGTCAAAATCCCGACAAGCCAAAATCCCGACAGCCGAAACCCACTCTTGCACAGGCTAATACAACACTAAGGCGATCATCGCAATGATGTCATTAGGGTTAGAATTTACTAATCAGCACCAACACCCCCCACGCACATGCGCTGACCTCATGCTAGGCACACGCACATGGCTGTCTACGCCTATATGTATAGCTTGATCAAAATTATCGGCTTTTTTACATCATTATACTTTACAAATTAATAGTTTTAATCACTAAATCATAACAATTATGCCATTACTGAAATAAATTTTGACAAATTGAAATGACAGTCAAAGATTAAAATGATATAACAGGTCGGTATAAGATTTAGGAAATTCATTTTACTAAAAAAGATAAAAACACTTACACATTCTGCATACGTTCAAATAGCATATTTACAGTGACACAGTGTGAGCGATACCACGAAGATATTCCATCACAGGTCGATTATTACGATCGTTCACAACAGTCATAATTCTCTTCTCCCTGTCATCATCTACCTCCCTATGTTTTGGTTGTTGTTCTCCACGAAGAATGCATTCAACTTGGTAGTCCACCTGCTCCTGTTCTTTTTGAAATTCTTCTATGCCAGAATATATGGCCATTGTCGTAGCAAGCGGATGGAGACAAGAGGGAGCGTGAGTCCAGCGCATGTGCGTGGGGGGGGGGGGGTGCTGATTAGTAAATTCTAACCCTAGTGACGTCACTGCGATGACCGCCTTAGTGTTTTATTAGTCTGTGTAAGAGTGGGTATCGGTTGTCGGGATTTTTTTGGCTTGTCGGGATTTCGACCTTGTCGGGATTTTGGCTTGTCAGGATTTCGACCTTGTCGGGATTTTGACTTGTCGGGATTTCGACCCTGTCGGGATTTTGGCATGTCGGGATATCGGCTGTCGGGATTCTGGCTTGTCAGGATTTCGGCTGTCGGGATTATGACCCAGACCCGTTCAAATATATCAATTAAATTCTTGTTTTATACGTAAATTTTGATGAGGAAAAGAATAAGAACAACTCTATTACTCTAAGACTAACCGTTCTCGAGGTATTTGAGATTTTTTGCATTTAGGTATGCCACTTTTGGAAAAATGTCTAATTACCAAATAAAAACAGAAATTGAATTGAAAATGCAAATTTTGTGTTATTTTGTACAATTAAACTCAATTTAAAGAATTATTAAAGAAATAAAGAAAAAATGAATTTGAGTCTTCAGGGAAACTCATGTGTTGCCCACATCAGATTTTTACTTTCCTTATATACGAGTACATAATGTATTACTTTCCTTATATAAAGGAAAGTAAAAACTGGTAAAAAGAAACAACTTTATAAGCGTAACTCGATATAATAGTTCTAATCGTTAAAAATCGTTTCGCAATCGTTTCAAAAATTTTATCGCGTGGAAACGATATTCAAGGTCAAGATCCAGAATTTCTAAAAACCCAATTTTACATTCTTCTGCAGTCAATAAAAATTAATCAATTAAAATGTATTATCACGCGTGCAAATAAGATTCAATATATTTTCTCGTTTTACATGTTAACATAATTATAAAGTGTACAACAGTTTTATGCTTCTATATGAACGGGTTTTTGATATTCTAAAAAAATATTAACTACTTTTATTAAGTGTGTAGGTGCCGTATTTAAAGACTAATAAATAGATTGAACAAGCAAAGTACGCATGAAATGGCTGGTTTTAAATAATTTTGTATTAATCGATGGTGCTTTCCAACGGAAAATTAATGGTTTACGAGAAAATAGTGATATTTCTAGTTAGGCTTAAAATGCATTTTTTTAAAGCAGATATGGGGCATTATATTTCACTTTATGTCGATTTTATTCAGCACGTATTTACAAAGTGCTAAATATATTTTTGCAATTTTTAGCATGTTGTAAACTGGAAAAAGTTTAGATCCATAAAAGTCGCATTACCGACAAAAAAAGTACAACAGTGCTTTTGGAATTTTTCACTTTTACAAATCTCTAATATCGATTGGAAAAGTAGTTGTCTAGTTTTGGATATAAACTTTAATGTCAAAAAAGGTTTTACTACGTGAAAAAGAGTTTACATTCAGGTAGTACATAATTTTTAAATTCATTAATTTTATCCGAAATATAAATAGAAAAATAAATTTAAATATATTTTTACATTTCATGCAATGCATATTATGTTTAAAACAAAAATATTGGGATCGGGGTAAATTTCCGATACTCGGATTTTAATCGATTTACACTATATGAGAATCTCCGAAATCGAATCAGTTAATCTCAGTAATTTTTGTGTGCGCCTGTATGTGCGTCCGTGAGCGTGAGTGTGTGTTTCTATCTAAAAGCATTGTAACTGTTTAATGTGTCTGTAAGCATGATATATTTTAAACAAAGCTAGAAAATTAAATTACATTTGATTTGACTGTTTCATTCAATGTACATCAGAGGTCCATTGATGTTCGAGGTGAACGGACCGAAAAGAAAGTTTTTGTGATTACTTTTTTCTAAAAAATTAATAAAAATTATTTCAAAGCATACTTAAGTTCGGAAGCATTACAAATATAAAATAATTATTTTATATTTGATATAAAAATTAATAACAGCTTTTATGGAAAGCTAAGAAGCTTTTTTCCCAGATATTTAAAGTTTTTGAAATAGAAAAAAATCATAAAGAGTTTAATGTCTCATTATAATGAAATAAATAAATTCCTCTTAAGTCATTTTAAAACGAAATAAATTGATACCATAATTTAACAATTTTAAAGAGGGGTTTGCTAGGTTTGGAAAATTTAATTTTCCATATGGAGCAATTCGAATTGATCAAATCGAATGATATATATGGCTCGGTTATTCCAATTGGTAAGCGCATGAGGCGTATCAATGTTGGGGAAAATCGGACCAGAGTACTAAGTAATATTTTCGAGCTCTAGTTTATTGACAACTGAAAAATAAATTAGAAATATATTTAAACAAAAACGTGTTGCCAAAATTATTCATTTATAGACAAATGTTTGACTTAGAAAGACTCGATTTACAGAATGATAACATGCTTTGTTTAGATATTATTCGTTTTCGATCGAAAATGGATCATAAAAAATTAAATATGTTCACTTAAATATGAATACATTATAATCGCATTTGATATATGGCTCGATTATTCTAATTGATATAACGCATGAGACGTATTAATTTTGGAGAAGAGTAATAACTACAATTTTCGAGCGTCCGTTTTTGACAAATGAAAAATGAATTAGAAAAATATTTAAACGAAAATAGTTAATTACTGACAAATGTTTTACTTTGAAAAGAATGACTTGATTTACAGAATGATAACGACCTGCGTTTCTTACATATTATTTGCTTTTGATCTAAAATGGATCATAAAAAATTAAATATGTTCACTTTTATTAAATTAGTGAATACATTGTAATCATATTTGATATATGGCTCGATTATTCCAATTGACATAGCGCATGAGACGTATTAATTTTGAAGAAGAGTAATAACTAGAATTTTCGATCAGCAGTATTAGACAATTAAAAAATGAATTAGAAAGATATTTCAACAAAAATGTGTTACAAAAATAGTTATTTATTGACAAATGTTTTTCTTAACAACGAAAGAATCGATTTACAGAATGATAACGAACTTCGTTTCTTTGATATTATTCGTTTTCGATCTAAAATAGATAGGTCATAGAAAATTAAATATGCTCACTTTTATTAAATTAGTGAATATTTTATAGTCGCATTTAACTGTAAGTACAAACCATTGATTAAACAACACTATTTTGAGATACTTTCGAATCATTATGTACTTTAATTTGGTTCGAAAGAACCAATAAAATTCCTTGTTGTACATGTATTTTAATCGATTTGTATTTTAATCGATATGTATTTATTAGGTTGTATATGTATTTAATTGATAGCAACAATAAGTCTCGAAATTTAAAAGATTGAGTTGCCGGACAGTTCTAATTTGTGTTATTATCCCACAATAATATCAAAGTTTAGTGACTTTGTAGATAAAGTAATGTGTTGAACATATCAGATTTTTATTCCAAAATTATGATAGCAACACTTCTGTAATATCAATAATGCATGAAGGATAAGTAGAATATTAAAATACACTCTGTTGTAAAAAAATATATGCAACCATAAAAAATTGAACAAAAGATCCTAACAGATTTTTCATGTGGTACTGAAAGGCCCACCTGTGGCTAAATGATTTTGTCTCTGGCATTCAGATGCATGTAAACCGATTTTACTTTCCCTGCAATACATAGTAATGTATAGGGAAAATATTGGAATCATGCTGAAAGTCGCAACTCGAGTTTTCGATGGATCTACACGTTTTGGGAACTCTAGAACACGAAGAAACTATTTTTAGCGTAACGTCTGTATGTTTGTCTGTCTGTCTGTCTGTCCGTGCAATGTATGTATTCACTCTAACTCAAAAACAAATGGATCGAATTTCATAAAATTTGGTAGATAAGTCACTTGTGTATAATATCATAAGGTAAAATTGTCCTTATCAAAATTACCACTATAGGACTTACCTATGATGCCGTCGCTAGGGGTGGAGCATGTAAGCTCCAGGTTCTCAAGCTGGAGAGACGAACACACAAAATATAAATAGATACACTTGACTTAATTGATCAATTTATTTTAATATTTTAAGTTATTGATATCCATTGTATCTTGATTAATGATACTATTATTAAATCTATTATTATAAGACATATAACACTGACAATATTTCATTAATACATATTTACACACATAATAAAATTGACATATATTTTTAAAACAGTTTCTCTTAAGCAAAATACTTCTTTTAATTCAATATCTAAGAACTCGTTAATTGAATCTACTCTTACGAACTGATTGTTCATTATTTGAATATTCGATAAAAGTGTGCCTTCCGTGCTAATTAGTGACAAATTGACTCTTTTCTACTAATCTACTCTAATCTACTAATCTACTTTTCTCTAATCTACTCTTTTGTGTTAAGTACTTATTCGTGCAATCTCAATGATGTACGAAACTGTTGCACATCTCATAATTGCAACAAGCTTCCATATTATCGCTCACGTTCGATATACTTTTTTCACAAAAACCAAGAAACATGATGTTAGCTCGTTCGAAAATTTTAAGTCGACTGAACTTTTTGGAATACGGCTTTGGGGCGCTTTTTTCTTTCCCCCATTGTTTCCTACCACATCTACCATTCGTTGTTGATGCAGCAGGGGATGACCACTGTTTATGTATGCATGTGTTGTCATTGGCTCCCTCTGCAGCATTTAGATAGTTCATTATTTTGGTTGGCATCCGTAATTGAAATTACAAAATGTCGTGCACGCCGTAAGACATTATCCCCCTCTGCATGAGATTAAATCCAAAATACGGTAGAAAGTCCATGCACTGAGAGAAAAATCTTCACAGGAAGGCACTAGTATCATGGATCACTGACACACATATATGAACTTGAGAAAGTATGATGCACTGAAATGTACACACAATGATGCAGTAGTGTCCTGAAGCATTGAAAACATATGTACACAGTGCGTGCACTGAGGAAATCTTGATCTGAAGCACTGCACACACATCTGCTACATAAATGAATATCACCATCAAGGAAAACAGAATATTGTAACATTAAAAGTATATCACCATCACGTAAAATACAATATTGTCACATTGGAATTATATCACCAGCACGGAATACACATTATTGTCACCTAGAATTATATCACCAGCACGGAATACACATTATTGTCACCTAGAATTATATCACCAGCACAGAAGACACATTATTGTCACATGGAAGGCACACTATTGATCTTAGAAACATATTTATTGTAGTACTGCGTAATGTTCTGTATTATAGTCATTCTTCTGTGATATCATTTTCACAGACTTGGTACTGAAATATCCCTATTGTCCGTACATTTCTTAATACAGTTTATAGTTCAGTTTGAATGCAAATTCTGCTATCATATTGGTACTTGTAGTTACATTTATATCACATTTTCACTGTTTCTTATATTATATACAATTCATTACCTTACTTTCTTATATATATATTTATATATTTTTACAGACGTCTTTTTTTTTAAACAATTCTTCAGCTGTATATATTTCATATTTGTTACTATAATTAACATGTTATATACTTTTTTGCGTGTATAAATCATGGCTATTTTGACACCAAATTTATCTAGCGGCATTTAAAATATCAAATATATACTATTTTCGCTACGCCAACATATAATGCCTCTCCAAAACACGAGCATTCGCTCTTTAAATTTTCTCTTCCGCTGCCCTTTCGTGTGAAACAAAACTGAGAGCTGGAGGAAGGGGAGAAAAGAAAAAAAAGAAAAAAATTCGCTTGACCACAAAGAAGATTTTCTCTCTTCCCCCTAACGCGTTTCCACGGCAACTGCGTATCTCTTGACCTGGACGGCGACCCTGAATGAATGTCTTCATTGTTTGCAGAGCCAAACTTACGTGAAATGGGATTTAACTCCCTTTTGCATGTATCGCTAAAGATTTAATCGTTATCGTGAAACTTTGGCGGTATCCTATCTACAAAGCGCGGACTTTTGAGTCATCCACTGACTGCATCGCTATTATTCCACACGGTAAGCTTCCGTGTATCCTTTGATAAAATGAATTATAATTTTCCTTTCATGTTTTTTTGTATAATTATTTATATTTATTCTACTTATTTTGTTATTAATTGTATTTAATTTGATATATATATTTTTTTCTTAATCTTATGACCTTAACACAGATCTGATTGTTGACTAAGTATGATTTTAATTTCATGTACTCTTAATTCATTGGATTTATTTATCTTTTGTTGCAACAACGCGTGATATATTTATTTATATGTAGTATTATGAATATACTATGCTTTAATGTTATGTTATTGATTTAACTGACTTTATGTTCCCATTTCAGCATAACATTATATATTTATTTATTTACATATCATTCTTTCATATTTAATTTTATTTGTTATTTCTTTTTATTTACTGTGATGTTTAATTACTGCAATAGTTTCTTAATAATACTAAATCATTTATTATTTTACATACAATTTAATGTCTTTTCCAAATGTATTTTATTTTATTTTATTTTATTTTACCGGCCGGTATTTTTAAATAACTATAATTGCCTGCAATTATAATTTTAAATTTTGAGACATTGCTTGTATGCTTACAATATACATTCCGTATTATTAGCGTAGTATGCATGGGAGATATTCTCCTGATGTTTATTTTTAGCCTGGATATTTATTTTGAGGGGGACAAGCTTTCGCCGTACTATGCCCAAATATGGACTTCTTACGCTGACTGTGAAGGATGGGAAACTAATCTTACTTATTCAAGCTTTATTAATTCATTTTATAAATTTAATTTTTATTTATTTTTTTTTTTTAGATTGCGTGTTTTCGTAAAAGGTCTGTATGCACTATTTATGTAATATATATTTATTAGTTTACTAATTATTTTTTACATCAGCTGTGACTGTTTATTTTGACTTCAAAATTTCATTTATTTATTTATTTATGATTTTACTTGCATGCTATCGGCTTTTTATGAACTATTTAATTAATAATTTTATGATTTTGAATATTATGTACTTGCTTTTACCATGTTCCATTCAGTTTATTTTGCATTTTATTAATTATGTTATACTATTTTTTCAAAACCCGTACAAGAAAAAGGAAAAAAAGAAAAGATAGTGTATACACTTCATCAGCATCTTACCATTGGAAACAAAATCTGCCAGATTTTCGTGGACCTCTACATTTATTATCCACCATTTGTCGTCAAAAACGACACATCACAAGTAAGATCATCAAATTGAAAGCTCTATAGGACGTAACTCCTATCCTGAATTCATCAGTCACCGTACAAGTAATACAAATTGCAAGTAAGTCAAATTTATTTATTTCTCTCTCTCTCTCTTTTACAACACATTAGTTTATTTTATTTTAGAACATTGAGGGGTATTGTATGTATTATTTACCATTTATACATATTTTTTCTGATATTTATTGTTCTATTATGACTATGTTTCACATAAATTTTTAGTTATTTACATTTTATTTTTGTTGTATCCTCAAATTTAAAATATTCCTTTATTTAATTATTACATTTTTATAATTACATTTTTAATACATTCATTACCACTATTCTCATACGACTTTTTAGCGTTTCCTCAATTGATATCTCCTAGGACTCACATTATTTTGATTCTTCTTGCCGATATCATCTTTATTTACATGCGATTGACTTCTGTCAACCGTTCGCCGTGTTTGATTATTTTGTAAATACTTTTTACGCGGTTCTGCTTTATATAATTTATTCGCATGAACAACTATCCATTTTTTATTTGGATCGTACATAGGAGTGATAGCGTAATTATTGTTACGGATCACCTTTACGATGCGAAATGGTCCTTGAAACTTTTTTTGTAACGCTGTGGTCGATCGTAAATTCTTTAAATACACAATTTGTCCTTTTAATAATTTTTTTTCTCTCACTCTTTTAAAAACTCTTTCTTGGCGAATTTGCGCTTGAATTTGCTTCTGTTTCGTAAATTTATTTATTTTTTGAGCTAAAGTAAGTGCTTCACTGACCTCATTATCGTATTCAGTTTGAGTTAAAATCGGACAGTCATCAGGGTCCGCTATTTCCAGATTATTTTCTCCGGGTAATTTCAAATCTCTGGTAAGAAACAAAATAGCGGGACTGTGGTCTATATTTACGCTGGGTGTAGCATTATGAAATAACTTTACATATGGCAATACTTTATGCCAATTGAACGTTTGGTTTGACATTGCTGCTAAAGAATTTTTTATGGCCAAGTGGCTTCTATCTAAAATTGCATTTGAGCTGGGTTTGTAAATTGAAGTATACTTTAGTTTTATACCATATTGCTCTGCGAATTTTTTAAATTCCTCGCTTTTAAATTGCCTCGCGTTATCTGTCAACAGCCACATTGGGACCCCATTTTGAGCTATATAATTAGTTAGGCTATATAATTAATTAGGACCTTTAATACGGTCGCAGTATTTATATTTCTCACGGGTACAGCCTCCAGGAATCTGGAATAATGGTCAATAAGAGTAATTATGTATTCGTGTTGACAATTACTTCTGGGTAATTTTCCTACGATGTCAAATGCCACCGTGTGATTTTGTTGCCCTGGACGTGGCACACGTTGTAATGCCATAGGTCTTATAGCCTTATTTTTATAACATAAACATTATCTGAAAAAACGCGGCCTTTAAATCAATTACAGTATACAATTTGTGGCCTGCGATGTTGTGCAGAATGTCGCTAATTGTACCAATATTTATGGGCAGTAATTCGGTAATCTGATTTAGGAGCCTATAATCCACCGCTAAACGATACTTTTGTTCTTTATTGGTATCACTACTATTAAAATTATTTTTTTTCTTAATTAGTAGACATGGGAAAGCATAATTACTTGTACTCTTTTCAATTATCCCTGCTTCAGACAATTGTTTTATTTCACTCTCGAGTACAGGTTTTAACATTTTTGGCAAGGGATAAGGTTTACATTGTATTGGATATTGGTGTTGTAAATTAAATTCAGGTACTATTTCCTCCGTCATTCCAAGCGTTTTATATGATTTTGAAAATACATCATAATTTTGTAAAAGTAATTTAAGCAATATATGTTTTTCATTCTCTTGTAAATGATCTAATTTAAAATCTTGCGGTGTTAATTCTGCTTTTCGTAAAGCTGAAATGTCCGTTTTTTGTGGGTTATTTAAACTCTCTATATTGTTGACCTGTAAAATTTTATCATCATTATCTTTTTCTTCAAAAATTTCAAATTGCGGTGTTACAGTTCCAACAATCATGTTTTTATTCAGTTGAATCTCTTCTTCTGTTTTATTTGTTATCAGAGTAGAAATAAATTTTCTATTATTTACATAATGTAAAGAATACTCAGCGTGTAAATCTTTCAATGAATTTGTTAACATTACATCCTTATCTTCAAAATAGTTTTCACTTAATTTTAATTTTATTGATTTTGTTCCTTGGGGGAGTAATTTAATTTTATGTGCTAAGCTCGCATTTGAGCATTGAATGTCCTCCACTCTTGTATGATTATTTTCTGGTTCCTGTGCTTTTTTTTATTTTTGTTTTGAAATGGAATAGCTATAGATTCTTTAATAAATTTTAATGTTAATTTATTTGTGTCAATTATGGCATGATGATTTCTGCGAAAGTCAAATCCTAAGATTATTTCATAGGGGGTGTTGTTTAATTGTCTAGTGACAAAAAATGAATTTTTACATCTTTTGTTTTCAATTTTGAAGCTGAAGCTTATAGATTTTGAAAATTGTATGTTTTCTTTGGTCATAGTTTGGATTTTAACTTGTCTGGATAAATAGTTAATTTTGATTTTATTTTTGATTTTTTGAAAAATTTTATCTGACAATAAACTCACACTAGCGCCACTGTCTATGAGAGCCACTGTTTTTATGTTCTCTAAATTTATGTTGATCATTGGCAGTGCGTCACTCTGTCCATACCTTGAATTAAGTAAATGTTCATTTGATTTTTGTGCATCCTTATTAATTTTGTTTGAAATTTTATGGGATCTCGAGTCCTTATTTGGTGCACTACAACTTTCTATTTGTCTTTTATTTCGAGGTCCCTTTCTTAGTTTAAATATCCATTATTCTGATATTGCCTATTATTGCTTTCATATTGTGGCCTATTATTTTGATATGGTCTTCTATTATTGTTTTGAAATTGTCTATTGATATTTCGTGTTCGACGCCGTATTCCCCGGTTATTTGTGTAATTACCTCTTCTGAAATTGGATCTACTGTAATGTGCATATTTATTTTGATTCATGGGTCTTTCCTGGTAATTGGCGGTTTCCTGACTGTTGTTTTCATTCGTGAATGCCCTTTTTAAATTATCTTGTGCTTTTTGAAGCGTAAAGCATTCGGATATCCAATGATTGTTACGACCGCAAGCTATACAAAATTTCTGTGGCGGCTTTTCTGCAATATTTTCAGTTTTTACATGGTTTATTTCCGCATTCTCAATTATTTTATTTTCTACTTCAATATTATTTACACAATCATTTTCTTCCTCCAATGCGGATTTATTACCTCAGCTATTCTCACTGCTTCATTAAAGGTTTTCGGGTCATTTTTTTTTACTTCTGTTCTTAAATTCTCTCTGACTATTTGTAAAAATTTGGTAAGTTTAATTTTCTCTATAATTTTTTGTACATTTGCGTCAATTGTTTCGTCTACCTCTAAAAATATAATTGCTTGGTTTTCGATCTCCTGTGCAAGCTCCTTAATGGTCATATTTGGCAAATGTTTTAGATTATTAAAATTGTTATGTTTTTGAACTAAGGTTTGTTTTTTCTCAAATTTGTTTTTTCACAATTCCATGAATTTTTCATACGATTTTTCTTTTTGCAGAGCAATATTTTCTGCCAATAATTGTTGAGCCTTTCCCCTTAATCTAGATTTTACTAGTATAATTTTTTCTTGTTCGGACCATGATGTTAAATCCGCTATTTGATTAAACTGTATAATAAAGAAATTCACATTGTTTTCCTTTTGCTCATCAAATGATGGCAACATTTGCATAATTGGCAACGATGTATTTTGCTGCGCTTGATTTGTGGGCATTTGTACATGAACCGTGTTATTTGTTACAGCCGAATTATCTGTTATTCTGTCATTTATATTTACCTCCTGCTGTATATTGTTAATCGGAGGATCTTGCCTCGCTCTTTTATTTTCTTGCCTACTCTTATTCGGCGCCATGATTTGATACACTGTTATACACTTCTTACTATATACTAAATATTTGTGCTAATACATACATATATACACAATAATATAATACATATTAAAATTATCATTTTTATGCATATCCCTATCTCAATATTGCACTAACATCTCATTATTAAATTCATTATTAAATTCAATTTTGTCTGTTATTTACTATTACTTTCTCTTATTAAAATCATAATTCTCTCCGAGCTTGACCACATACGGCACCAATTCACGCGGCGACATCATGTCATAAGGTAAAATTGTCCTTATCAAAATTACCACTATAGGACTTACCTATGATGCCGTCGCTAGGGGTGGAGCATGTAAGCTCCAGGTTCTCAAGCTGGAGAGACGAACACACAAAATATAAATAAATACACTTGACTTAATTGATCAATTTATTTTAATATTTTAAGTTATTGATACCCATTGTATCTTGATTAATGATACTATTATTAAATCTATTATTATAAGACATATAACACTGGCAATATTTCATTAATACATATTTACACACATAATAAAATTGACATATATTTTTAAAACAGTTTCTCTTAAGCAATCGATACACACAAAATAGTTCTTTTAATTCAATATCTAAGAACTCGTTAATAGAATCTACTCTTACGAACTGATTGTTCATTATTTGAATAATCGATAAAAGTGTGCCTTCCGTCCTAATTAGTGACAAATTGAAAGTTGATTTACCTCTACTCTTTTGTGTTTAGTACTTATTCGTGCAATCTCAATGATGTACGAAACTGCTGCACATCTCATAACTGCAAAAAGCTTCCATATTATCGCTCACGTTCGATACACTTTTTTCACAAAAACCAAGAAACATGATGTTAGCTCGTTCGAAAATTTTAAGTCGACTGAACTTTTTTGGAATACGGCTTAGGGCGCTTTTTTCTTTCCCCCATTGTTTCCTACCACATCTACCATTCGTTGTTGATGCAGCAGGGGATGACCACTGTTTATGTATGCATGTGTTGTCATTGGCTCCCTCTGCAGCATTTAGATAGCTCATTATTTTGGTTGGCATCCGTAATTGAAATTACAAAATGTCGTGCACGCCGTACGACATATGACTCTGGTGCTGACTAGTTTTTGGTACGATTCAGGGTAAAAGAACCTGTAAATTGCCTGTAAGCACTCTAGCTGAAAATCTAAGGGACCGAATGTCACAAAATCTATTAGATAAGTCGCTTGTGGATTACCCTGGAGCTGATTAGATTTTCGTACGATTCGGAAAAAAATCACCTGCTTTTTTTTGCTAAATGGTCCGCAAAAAACATCAAAATCTAAATTAAAAGACTACGCATGCTCAAATATATCAATTTGCTTGTTTTACATGTAACTTTTGACGATGGAAAGAATAGGTCAACTCCATTACTCTACGACTAGCCGTTCTCTAGATATTTCAGTTTTTTCACATTTTTGCTACGCTGGCTTGGATAATAAGTCCAGCTACCAAATAAAACCAAAAGCTGAATTAAAAGTGCAAATTTAGTGTCATTTCAATTAATTATGCGTGTTACTTAGTGTAATTAAACTCAATTTAATGAATTATTAATGAAATAAAGAGAAAATGAATTTTTGTCAGCAGAGAAAGTCATGTGCTGCTCACATCAGATTTTTTAATATCATTTGCCTTATTATAGTAATTAACGTGTCATTCATTCAATCAGAGGTATCGACAATTTTTTACTCGCTACTGTTAAACTTGATAAATGGGTAACCCCAAGTATGCATAATTTTTGTAATTGACAGTCATAGTCTGAGACCAGAGCTCTTAACTTGTTTAGTTGCCGGCGCTATCTAAATTCCCCAAATGTGCTATATCACATGAGAATTTTCCCATATTTGATAATATCCGGAATTTACGTACATGGAATGTATAGTACCAAAAATTATACCTGGAATTGCAAGGAACTTAAATCAGGGATTCGTCTAATTTATTTTATAAAGTAACTTCTCGAACGATCATACACACACAAGCGAAGTCGGCAGATGGCGTAATTCTATCGTCTGCCATTTTATAGATCTGCCCATTTATGAGTATGCGATTCTTTAGATTGGATGTTTAGAATTTTTAGACCTGTATTAAAATCAGAACAAATTAACCTTTTTCAAATTAACCTTTGGATCTGGAGTAATAGCCTCTCAAAATTTCTTCTTTTACAGTCTCGGGCAACAGGCTTTGCCACAACATAATGCAATTGCATGGAATTGAGACTTCATTGCCTGGAGAAATAAAGGGAATAATGTATTCAGCTTTTGGAGTTAGAGATGAGACCACATTCACGATTCAGCTGAATGGGAATAGTAATAGTGAGAGGTCATCCCAATTTAAAAATTCAGAATATGAATATTTAAACCATAGAGTTAGAGAGATATCTTTGTATTCGCGTTCTTAGACGCCAATGTCGGCAAAGGGGGATAGCACTGTTTGGGATAGGGTATGTCAAATACTTGTCTTTTTGGGAGGTTCTTCGTTTGGGATGGACGCTGTCCCACCCGTAAGCAAAAGGTTAAACAATGCAATTAATTAATGGAAACTCTCTTTATAGACAGGTTGGTTGGATCTGAGTTGTATGATCCGTAAAGTTAGATATATTTAGTCCCTTTTCTTCCATGGTGATCAGGAATTGAAAACTTGTGATAAAATATTTGAGGTATAAAACTTGGTAAATCTAGAGGAGCATTCATTCACTACGTTATATTAAGAGATGGTATAGTATGTATGTGTGTGTGTGTGTGTGTTTCGATAGGGAGTATGTAAGAAATATTAAATGGGAGGGGTGTATGGCTCGCATATATCTGTCACTATAAGGAATGAATTGTGTTAGAAACCGAAACACATGTATTAAAAGAAATTGGGGTCTCTCGAGCATCTGCCCGAAGCTCTAGCGGTTGTCGATAATAACATACATGAAGAGAATAAAATGAACACTCAGGAATAAATTTCAAAATAATGAGCATCTTCTAATGCACAAAACGAAAGTTACAATACTCGACCGAAGTGATCCGAAATTCAGACCAGTGTTCCATTAAAATTTTCATTATAATGTTGCCATATAATAATAAACTCTTAATGCGCATGTAAGACATCGGGAAAAGGCAATTAGTCCATACATAACATCCTTTCTATTATTTCAGTTCGTTCCTTTCGAAAATACTCCAAGAGCGATTGTTGGGTGATTCTCTCGATCAGGAAGTTATCGTGACAGTAGCATAAAGAAATGTTATTGCCAACAAATTGGAAGTTCAGCGGGAGTTGATGTCCGTCGGTTCCTGTTTCCCATTCCTGGTCGTGGTGTACTTGAACAGGGTGTAGTTCACAAAACGCGTGGATTTTACTGGTTCAATCGAATTTTCCGCATCTTTAACGTTTTGCTTACGGGTGGGACAGCGTCCATCCCTAACGAAGAACCTCTCAAAAAGACAGGTATTTGACATACCTTATCCCAAACAGTTCAATCCTCCTTTGCCGACATTGGCGTCTAAAGACGCGAATACAAAGATATCTCTCTAACTCTATAGTTTAAATATTCATATTCTGAATTTTTAAATTGGGATAACCTCTCACTATTACCTATCCCAAAGAGTTAGATCTCATTTTCACCTGCAAAGAGGATTGAACTATTTGGGATAGGATATGGCAAATACCTGATTTTTTGAGAGGTTCTTCGTTAGGGATGGACGCTGTCCCACTCGTAAGCAAAAGGTTCAGCTGATTTATATACTATATATATATATTAAATAAAATACCTTCTCAAATATTTCCATTAAAATTGATATTGTCATGGATTTCTGCATCAAAGAGAAGTCATTCAGCAATAATTTGTCTCACTCAAATTCCTGAATTTTGACGTCATGAGGTTGCACAATAAATTCGTCCCGACTCTTCAAAGCTGGCACTCACTAATGCTCCGATATAAATAGCATTGCTTTAGAAGTGAGTCAGAATAGCGTTAAGTCCTGTCATGGAAGAATAATTTCTTATAGCGTAAACTAAGCAAATTAAATTCCTTTGAATAGAAGCGAAGCATACGATATTTATACTTCGGAAATTATTTAGGGTATTTTAATTGTTGCATTATGCTGGAATCTTAAAGGAAATTATATGGAATTCCGTTCTTGAGTGAAATAATTAAATCTAGCGTGTAATTTATTATTTTCCGTTAAGGAAATATTCGAATATTGTTCAGTTTTAACTCTTAATTAAAAATGCGCCCATAAAACTGCTTTAAAATTGCAAATTTCAGGTAATTTTAATTTAAGGTGATTTAATTGAAGTTATTTCAGGAAAAATTAAAAATTTTGGGAAAGTCTGTGATGAGTATGAAATTCAGGTATTTCTGCAAGACATTATAGATGAAATTCTGTATACTACACTCCTGTCCAAAAGTTAAGCATAATTCGTAAAATGCGAAACATTCGGAGTTAATATGGATACATTGGTGCACAATCAGTTGGGGAGAATCGTGGAACGAAGGTAAGTCATTGTGCGTATGCAAAACAATGCAGTCGACGCCGACATGCACAAAGCACCAGCACACGGCGGAACGAGTATAAAACGGCCTCGAGGGAGATGGTCATTTGAGGCAGAATTTCGCAATTGCTGAGGTACGGAGCGTTATTAACAACCAGAAAGGACGAAAGATGTCACAAAGATGCCAACTACAAATATTTCTGAAGGGACGAATTATTGGAATGCTGGAATCCGGTCGATCCCAAACCGAAGCGTCTCGAATTCTGAATGTGCCTCAGTGTGTGATCTCCAGACTGTGGAAGAGGTTCCAAACCACTGGAGATGTTACCCGACGACCAGTACCAGGTCGTCCAAGGGTAACAACCGCTAGGCAAGACAACTGGGTTCAGCCCTGACAACCGCCACAGGAGTCACTGTTTCGAGTCAAACGGTTTACAGGAGACTCAGACACGTTGGTCTCTATGCCAGACGACCAGCAGTTTGCATTTTTAAGACCTCTGCACAGAAAAGCCCGCGTTTACAGTGGAGTTAGGAACATCGGCAGAGGAGTGGACAATAGTGGGGCAATGTCATGTTCAGTGACGAGTCCAGGTTTAGCTTGTAAACTGATTCTCATCATGTCACGATATGGAGAGAACGTAGAACGCGTTTTCACCCGGGAAACATCACGCAAATGCATCGTTTTCCGTTTGGTGGCGTCATGGTTTGGGCAGACATCGTGATGGACGGCCATACAGACCTCCACATCTTTGAACGGGTTCGGTTACCGGTCAAAGATACAGAGACGAAGTCCTTGAGTCTACCGTTCGATTGTTTCGAGGTGCTGTTGGTTCTGCTTTCGTATTAATAGATTATAACGCGCCTCCTCACCGTGCGGCCTTGGTCGACGACTTCCTTCAAACTGAAGATATCCAGCTCATGCAGTGGCTTACCAACTCTTCTAATCTGAATCCAACAGAGCATGCACGGGATATGCTCGGGAAACATCTTCCAGCCCTCCGCTACCTACCAAGCTCCGTTACGAGATTTAAAAGTGCTCTCCGTGAGGCTGGGAACCCTTTGGGCACACAACTCATCCAAACCCTCATCGAAAGTATGGGAAATCGTTGTTCAACATGTGTGGATACCCAAGGTTCCCACACACTGTATTAAACTGCAGCATCACATTGTTTTAATCATTCCATTTCACTGAGGTTGACACTCGTATTGTGGCCCATTTTCTTTCAGCACTTTTCTTTGGATAATGAAAGTCGTTATTATCCTTGTTTTGTATTGTTTCTTCTTGTATGACCCTATTACACCCGCATACCGTGTTTCCTTCTATTGCGATGTAGATTTCGTGGAATTTTCAGATAAACAGCAGCTATGCTTAACTTTCGGACATGAGTGTATATAAAACATCATAACTCCGTGATAGCTTAAAGATAAATCCAAAAGACAACTTCTAACATTAAATATATGTAAAAAGCTCATGATGGGTGGCCAAACGAACGAGCTGTTTAGCGTGGGGTGCATAGCCTTGCCTTTAAAAAATATCTGATATGGACAGCACAAGAATTTCCCTATATGGTTCAATGAAATTCTTTATATGGTGCAATTTACTTCTTTCACAGCGAAAAATGATGTATAAGATCTACGACACAATGTTTGTACTGTGCATTAGGCGCTTTTATGTATGATTAACATGTTAAAATATTCCGAAATACCCAATTAACTTATTTTTCATGCAACTCTTAATTTGCCTTTATCAATATTGATATCATCCACAATAAGCAGTGGAGTCTATATATTAAAATATTTTTATAATTAATTCATCAATTTGGTGGCATTTTCTTTAATTTGCAGTCATTTTTGCAATTTTAACGATATTGTCGTCAATCAAAAGCGAGATATCACCAAGTTGGAGGGATATATTTCGCTAAATTAATCGCCAATTTCGCCAAATTTATCGTCAAGCTTTTCGCAGAAACGGAGAGAAGAGCATGTCCTATATACAACAGACGTTTGGCGAATTGTTAGGCATCAAAATACAAAATCATTTCATAAAGTATCTCCAAATATCTATATATCTCCAAAGTATCTCAAAATACAAAATCATTTCACAAAGTATCTCCTAGGGCGCGGTAGCCCAGTGGTTATCGCGCTGGAGTTGCACTCGATAGACCCGGGTTCGATTCCAGCCGCTGCCAAAACTGCAGCCGTGTTCACGCGAAGTACGATCACATTAAACATGTGCGTCCGTAAGTCCTTCCGAGAGGTTGATGGTAGGGGAAGGAGGGTATGGTCCCTGCGGATGCCTCCCCCACTGGGTTCCGGTCTAAATTGGGTGGCACGTACCGACCGTCCAAACAGTTACCTTACACCTTTCTGGTAGGTCGGACGGTCTGGGCCTCAACAGCAACAACAAAGTATCTCCTCTCGTGAAAGGAACGAACTAGTTCCACGAGAATGATAACAAATTTATCACATAATATTATATATAAAAAGTGTACATATTTCCAAATAGTTAATACTTTTAATGCGATTTTGTTTATAAATTTATCTGGAAAAAGTGAAATATCTTGAGAACGGTTCATGTTAACTTTTTAACGTTTAACTCGATCGTTTTCTAATAAAAAAAGTACACAAGAAATTATTATTAAAGTAACATTATTGAAAGTCCTGATATTTTGATGATGTTTTCAAAATTGCATTCGAAAATTTGAGGATCTTCCAATCATCCGATTTCGTTTAAAATAAATAAACTTCCAGTATTCCCGGACTGTAATGTTTGTACCAAATTTAATTCAAAACACTCCCTTAGTCCATGATATATTGTCTTCAAAGGCGCTCTCTCTCTCTCTCTCTCTCTTTCTCATACACACATACACACACATCACCTCATAAACGATTGATTCCAGTTCAGGGACGCTTGAAAACATGCTCTTCTGTCGAAAATCAAATTCGAATTTTTTACCCCATATCACAATACTTTATTTCCCTATACATAATACTATGTATATAGAGAAAGTAAAAATCCATTTTTGCGAAGTATGAAGAATAAATTTTTGAATTATCCATATGGAGTATTAATTTCGCAAAACGGACACAATGAAACATGCTTCTAATATACACCAGGGCAATACACGATACTATCCAGCCATTGATGGTAATTTTATAATGGTAAGGTGATTATAGTAATTGCTTAAAGTTCCAAAATTTTCCGCCGTTTTCTCATCTTCATAGTGTAATCCATAGGGCAAATATTGTGAAAGGGTCGAAAATTCGAATTCGAGTTTTCGACGAAAGGACACTTATCAAACTGCCCTTAACTCTAATCGAAAGCTTTTAAAGTGATGTCTGTGTGCATGTGTGTATAAGTATGTGTGTATGAATATTTACCAGCGAGTCTGTGGATGCGCTATCTTATGAACGAATGAAGTGTTTCAAACGAAATTTTGTACACATATTATAACCAGTGAATACTGGGCCTCTATTGAGTTTAAACGCAATAGAATTCCCGGAAGACCTCCAGACTCTAGAACGACATTTTGAAAAAAGCATTAAAAAATCAGAATCAGAACCTTTAATAATGTTTTATAAATTATCATTTCTTATGTAATGTGTCCTTAGAAAACGGACGACATAAAATTTAGAAGGCTGGCATAAACCATTAATAATACACGTTTTACTAATACATTTATCAACAATATTATATGAAATTAAAAAAACTATTTATAGTAAAATATGTTCATTTTTCATGCAATATTATGCGACAAATTTGTTAACCAGCCTCATTTTCGTAGATCTAGTTCATTCCATTCGCGAGAGAAATTACTTGTATAATAGTTTTGTATTTTTACGATCTATAATTCGCCAATAGTCATTTATATACGACAAAAGCTGTTCTCTTCGTCTGCGTGTGTGGTAGCGAAATCAGTACCAAAAAGCACCTACTGACTCCACTACGCACAACAGCGTGATCGTAAACTTAAAATGCCGAAGAGAACTATAATTAACATGCATAATTTTACCATAATTATCAGAATAAACACCAGGTTCAAATTTAGAAGAAGTTCCCAGTTTAGGAGAATTAAATCCTAAATGATGTACAGTGAGTAAAAAAAGAAAAAGAAGGCACAAATAAACAGGCTCATTTATCACACAAATTATTATTTATTTTAAGAATT
Source organism: Amaurobius ferox (assembly GCA_951213105.1). Lineage (NCBI taxonomy): Eukaryota > Metazoa > Arthropoda > Arachnida > Araneae > Amaurobiidae > Amaurobius > Amaurobius ferox. Next base: position 158,871,722 of record OX578140.1, on the reverse strand, counting down.
TCAAAGCCAACATATTTGTATATATATTTATCTTTCAATTTATCCAATAATAATCAGAGCTTCACTTCAATAAAAGATCAATCAGACTTTATGCTCTGTTCAAATTTATATAGCAAACAATAATTAACTTACAATAATCATATGATTTTAATCATGAATCTAAATTAACCATAAATGTATTTTAATCATGAGCCAAGTATATTTATAGAAATTAGTTCTCATTATGCCAGTGCTGCTTCGGAATCACGGATTCCGGAAAAAGGAAATGTTACCTGAGCTCTTAAGTTACAATTTTGGAGAAACAGATTTTCATCAGATAAGCACGGTTTACGGCTGAATCAAACAGTTCTCAAAAATGGAATGTCGATGAATATAGTCCAAAAATTTAGGTCACAGGACTTCATCCAAGTATGGCGAGTAAGCCGAATCTCCGCGTACTACACTCATCACCAGACACCGAAAACAGAATTCCTGGAATAAACAAAATAGGTTTTAGAAAAATGTGCAGAATAATTAGTAATGGTTTCCAGGCTCCTCTTCTTCATCAGCTCCAGAAAGGCAGGGGCGGTTTCCTTTAGAACCAAATGCCCATCTCCGTCAGTTTAGCCATTTCGGCCAAAACTCCTTTGTCTAAACCTTAGACAATTTCTTCATGCGACTATCATAGTCGAAATCTCCAGCTCCAAGAGAGCAAACTGTGGGTCGCTCGGGCCCACGCCAAGAAAGTTCTCCTCCGCTGCGCCTCTTCCTGATTGGACAGGCGCGCTTCTCCTTCGCAACAGCCGATCACACGTCACGCATCTCAGCCAGACGAAAATCCTAGACATTCCCAACGAATTCTCGACCAAATGCGCTTTTTAATGCGATTTCAATAGAAACAAGTCTTAGCAAAAAAACACAGCACAGGCACGGAGGGAAAAAGAATATTTCTCTCCTCGAAAATAAGAAAAAGGCTCATGGCGCAGAAATGCGACATGACAGCTCTCCCCTCCTGGGAGCCAAAAATTTTCCGAAAAACAGTGAGGAAAATTTTTCTCTCACTCAAAAACACAAAAACACAAAAATTCACAAGAATTTTAGGAACCTGTAAGTGTAAAATAATTTAAAACAAAATTTTGGGCGAGAAAAGTGCGATCGTTCACCCTTCTCAAAAGCAACAACACTGTAGATCTGAATGACTGGCCAAGCCATTCATCACCACAGGTAAAGACCAAAAAAAAACCAAAAGGATGACAAGACGTCACCACATCTTAAAGGAACCTTTACAAAATTTCACATTTAAATACATTCAGAAAAATTTGTCAAGGCACTTTGCCTGACAACAAAATGTCTCAATCATCCACATTGAGATCAACCAAGTGATGCGAAGCTAAAACATGATATGATATGAATACAAACTTAAACAATATAAACAATTAGAAAATTTCAAACAATTGTCACTTTCAAACACACAAGTGACACAAAACAATTATTCTTAATTTTCATCAAAAGGTTAAATATTCTGAAAATTAATTTTTAACTTAAATTTGTCATAATCAGGTAATGAGATTCTTCACTCATTCAAAAAAAATTGTCTCACTTTTGAGAACAAAGTCACTTTCAATATTTCAATTTTTCAATTTCAAACTTTTTCATTTCAAACTTTCATTTCAATTTTAACTTTCACTTTAAATTACTTTCAAATTCAACACATTAACCTTAATTTACATTTACTTTTCAATTTTTCAACATTTCAACATTTATTCAACATTAACTTCAATTTAACTTATTTTCGTCATTAAAACAATTCAGAATTTTCTTATTCTGACTCAACTTTCATTACTTTAAATTATTAATTTACATTAAAATTATTCAATTTATCTTAAAATTTCAATTTACTTTACTTTCAACAAAATCTCTGAAATAACTTCAACAAGTGACCACTTCATGTCACAAAAGAAAAATTTTCATTTAAACACATTTGTCTACTGAGAGAGAGAGAAGGACAAAAAAAAATTTCTCCTGAAATTCACGTCAGTTATGTAAAAGAGCAGGAACACATCCAAAGAGCAAACTCGGCGGGAACTAACGAGTTGCCAAGAAGTAAAAAGGGAGGTGTAAAAAGAAAAAAAAATACTCGCGTGCAGGATGCAAATGCAGCAAAACAGGACGCCAGGACATGCCTCAGAAGCCACGGACATCAAAAAAGATTTTGGACAGCTTGCGCTGACCCCATCATCGTCATCATCATCATCTTCTTCATCATCATCATCCTCAACAGCTTCACCAGTTTCCCACCTGGCCATCACAACCGTCCTAGGTGGGCTCGGAACAAGTTGTCGTCCAGGACTCCAGTCCTGCCACAAAGCACCGGGGCTTTTAATTTGTCAAGCTGCTTCTTCATCTGTGATCCATGTAAAAATGTTCATGTTTGTGTCCACCAGCCAGCTTCCAGGAAAAAGGTTTGCAGCATAAAAATATGATGACTCACTGAAATTTGTGTAGATGTTTGAAAACTGCTGGTCAAAAAAAACAACAATGTGAAATGGAATTTCAAGAAAACAAATTTCAACAACACATCAGCCAAAAATTTTCACCTCTCTCAGCAACAAAGTTTCAAAAACATTTTTCAAAAGAGATCATTTACTTTTAATCTTCAAAAAAAATTTCATTAAATTTCAAAAATTCTCAAATTCAAAACTTTCCATTTTTCAAATTCAAATTACTTAAATTACTTTATATTAACTTTCTATTAACTTCAATTTTATTTTAACAAAATCATTTACTTTTTTTCAAAATTTCAAAAATTTACTCCTTTTAGTTAGGGGAACAATTCAAATACCAACACCATTTCAATTATTTCATGAACTTAAATAAATAATCAAGATTATTTTTTTTTTCACAATAAAACACAACAAAATAATCAAAGTCAATCAAAACAGGACTCTCGAAAAATTTTAAAGTCCAAGGAGAGTCAATTAACAAAATTACTTATTATTTAAATTACAATATAAACATTCATAAATTATGGTTCACAAAATCAATTAATTTTCTGTTTTCTTTTAACTTAATTTGCAAGATTTCCAATAAATTTTAAAAATCACAACAATTTTTTCATAAATTCTATTTTAAAAGACAATATTGAAATACGAAAACTTAAACAAGTATCAACTTTAATTTAAAATGAGATTTTTCTTGCAAAATTTAATTTCTGAAAAATTGTGAACTCAACCAAAATTTAATATTGTGAAAATCTTTGATAAGATCTAAGATTATAAGGTGTACGTGTATTTCTGTTTGTCATATAATACTGATTTTGGTGTGGTGTATAACTATTTCTGTAGTTATTGTTGTAAATGATTCTTCCATTTCCTCTATTATCCAAGTTATTTGCATTATTTCTAGGTGTGAAATGTTGACCTTTATTAACATGAAAGTTTGATCTAGTATGAACAGCATTTTCATTTACCCTTTTATTTGGCAAATTAAATCTTACTCTTTTCACAGTCTTTTTGTTTTGAGATCTTTCTGCAGGTTTTGATAAACAAGATTTTAGTTTCACAGAGTCTTTCTCAGCGGTGATCACAGGAGTAAGTTTATTTGAATTAGAGTTCAGTTTTTGATTTTCAGTAGTTTGTTTTGAAAATTTTTGCAATTCCTCTCTTCTTGGAGGTAAAAGAGTCAGTCTGTTCACATGAACCAGTTGTTCATTTTTGGGATTCATCACATGTCTGATTAAAAAGTTTACAGCAGAAGTTTGTTTTATCACTTTAAAAGGACCTCTATTAAATGAACTCAACTTTCTTGATTGACCATGAGGCAAAAAGGGAGTGTATAAGTACACTAAGTCATTTACTTTGATATTGGGTATCTTCGCTTTCTTATGCTGTTGTAAAATTTGTGAATTTTCAGCTTTTTCCAAGTTACTTTTTACTACATCATATGTTCTTTTCAGTCGGAATCTCAAGTCCTCTCCATAATCATATGTTGATTCATATGTCGGAGGTTTAAATCCAGCTATCAAGGTATTTGGGACTGTCAAATCTCTTCCATAGAGTAAATAAGCAGGTGATTCACCCGTAGAAGCATGTATGGCATTTCTATGAGCTAATAAAGCAAAATGAATCAACTTATCCCAATTATATTTATCGTTATATGCAATATTTTTCAAGGATCTGACCAAAGTACCATTTAATCTTTCAACACAGCCGTCTACTGAAGGCATATAGGCAGTAGTAGTATTCTTTATTATTCCCAATTTCTTATAAAAGCATCTTGCTGTTCTAGAAACAAAATTCGTCCCTTGATCTGAGACGATGTATTTAGGTATGCCATGCTGAGCCATATAGTGCTCTAAGCAATTTAAAATATCTTCAGTTTTAATTGAAGCCAAAGGATATGCTTCAGGCCATCTGGTAAAATAATCAGTTATCACAAGAATAAATTTATTTCCAGATCTTGATACAGGTAATGGTCCGACACAATCCATGGCGATTCGCTCAAATGGATATGTAGATTTTGAAAATGGTTGAATGGGTGCTTTATTATTTCTAAAACCACGATTTACCACACAAATTTCGCATGATGCAACATAATTATTAGTTTGGGAATACATTCCCTGCCAAAAGTATTTTCTGCTCACAGAAGCTAAAGTTCTTCTAAATCCGCAATGTGCGTAAGTAGGACAATCATGATGTAACCATAAAATGTCAGACACAAGTTCCTGCGGAACAACAACTCTTTCTTGTTCTTGGTGTCTACGTTTAGGGTGTCTGTGTGTACACCATAAGATATCATCTTTTCTAAAAAATACTAAAGTTTGTGGGTAAGGTTTTATGTTCTTGTCTAAGAGATCTATAATTTTATTGCATCTAGGGTCAGATTTTTGAGCATTCTTAATTCTTATGAGTAAAGTAGGACAAGTAAATGTTTGTTCCAATTGACCACTTTGTATGTTATTTTCATTTTGAATTTCACTTTCACTATTATCAACAGCACAGATTTCATTTATTTCATTTGTATTGGCTGGATTCAAATTGACTTCTGATTCTCTTATATTGCTACTATTGGCATTGTTTACATTTCTAGAACTTTGAGAATTTTGATTTACACTTGGAAAATTTTGATTAACATTTTGATTTATCACTTTATATTGTGACACAAATCTTCCTGGAATATTCTCAATAGTATTTGTACATTCATCTACATTTCTCGAAAGATAATCAGCAACCAAATTTGCTTTACCTGGTTTATGTACTATTTGATAATCAAATTGTGATAGAGATGCAATCCATCTAGCCAATCTAGATGTAGGATCTTTTAATTTAAATACAAAGGATAAGGAGATTTGATCGCAAAAAATTGTGAAAGGTTTTCCAATTAAATAATGTTTGTAATAGTTAGTAGCCCATACAACGGCTAATGCTTCTCTTTCGACAACACTGTATTTACATTCAGCTTCATTCAATTTACGACTAGCATAAGATATTGGATGTAAGATTTTGTTTTCATCTTCTTGGGACAAATAGCAACCTAATGAGTGATTTGAAGCATCTGTGTGTAAAATAAATGGTTTTCTGAAATCTGGAAGAGTCAAAATTGGTTTTGACAAAAGTTTTCCTTTCAAAATTTCAAAAGATTTTTGAGCTTCATTAGTCCAAATAAATTTCTTTTTGCTTTCATTATTCTTAGTCTTTAGTAAATCTGTTAATGGAAGGGTAAGTTCTGCATAGTCTTTTATGAATTTTCTATAGAATCCAGTGAGTCCAAGAAATTGTCTCACATTCTTAATTGATTTAGGAATTTTAAATTTTTCTACAACTTCCAAATTGTGAGTATCAGGTTGTACTTTTCCATTTGATACCAAAAATCCAAGATACTTAATTGTTTTTCTGAAGAAATAGCATTTGCTTGGTTTTAATTTTAGACCATGTTTACTTAATCTTACAAAAATTTCTTCTAGTTTTTCAAATGTTCTTCGAATGTTCTTGAAGCAACAATGATGTCATCAATGTAAATTCCAGATATGCCAGCCAGCACCAGAGACATCAATCTCTGAAAGGATGCGGGCGCATTCTTAAGACCAAATGGAGTTCTGGTCCATTCAAAGTGTCCGTCAGGTGTTGAAAAAGAAGTTTTCTGATAATCATCAGGATGTAAACACAATTGATAAAATCCACTGGTTAAATCAAGGGTCGAAAAATACAAGGCTCCAGATAGGTTATCAATGAGTTCCGATATATTCGGAATCGGAAAATTTTCTACTATCGTAATTTTATTTAACTTTCGGAAATCCGCTACTAAACGGTAACTTCCATCAGGTTTCTTAACAAAAAGCACAGGAGTATTGTAAGGTGATGTGCTGCGCTGAATAATCTTAGCGTCAAGCAACTCATTGACTTGGCGCGAAAGTTCTTTCTGTAAATTGTGTGGAATTCGATATGGTTTCTGTCTAACAGGTATGTTAGACTCCAGATTAATTTCATGAAGTATGGTGTCACATCCAGACAATTCTTTCATATTCTTAGCAAAAACATGTTTATATTTATTTAGTAATTTTAAAAGTAAAGTTTTCTGAGCATAGTTCATATGTTTCAAACCAAAATCTCCTCCCCATGCATCAAATGTATCATTATCTTCAATACAGTTCTCAATATCAATTCTATTATTTATGTCAATATCAGCTTCATAGATGTTTTCGAAAGTTCCTAATTTCATACCTTTATTTATGTAAACACATTTCTCTGAAGGGTTTGCGATTCTTGCATACAAAAAGTCATTTTCAGGAATTTTATGAATACTTCTTGCGACAAAAATTTTATTTGCAGAAAATTCTTTATTATTGATAGGTTCAAGTAAAATTGTCGTGTCTTTTTCTAATTTATAATTTCTTTTTAATTTAACAAATGACTCAGAAAAAGGTTTCAAAACACATTTCTTAAATGCTTTGGCAATAGCCAAAGTATTGTCCTGTTGTGAACTTCCTTCATCATGTTTATCACAACTTGTTTCAAAAATTTCATTATCACTGGTATCGTTTTCTGTCAAAGATCTGTTTGTATGTACATAATCATTCATCTGCATTTCATGTAAATCATTTTCACATTCATAATTTGATCTTTCATTCACATTTGCATCAAAATCTCTAAAGTCGACATCTCTAAATTCCTTTTGGTAATTGTTTTGTTCAAATAAATATCCATTATCACACTTATTTTCATATCCTCTAAAATTTCTTGAAAAATTTGTGTCTTTGGATCTATAATCCACATCATTTGTAAAATTGTAATTTCTTCTGTCAAAATCATGACTTATTGCATAACTCTCGACTGTTTTAAGTTGTACATCATCAGAAATCACAGTAAAACTTTGTGATTCGGTAAATTCAGTAAAGGGAATGCTACAGTACAAAAAATTCACACGTTTATGTCTATAAGTAATTGTCACTTGTTTCTCATGTAGAAAAGTATTTCCCAAGATCAAGTTGTACTTTCCTGGGGCAGGTGTATTTAAAATGCAGCACTCAATCGTATTGTTTTCGTTTCCAACGTTGATGGAAAAGGAAGCTTTTCTCTCAACCAAAATGTTTTGACTACCTATTCCTCTCAGAATAGTGGATGTATGTTTTATTTGCACTTTCCTAGGATTAATTTTGTGTAAAGCATCACTATAGATAATGTTTATAGAACTTCCAGTGTCCATTAAGGCATTTAATTTAACATCTTCAACAAAAACTTGAATGATCGGAAAATTTCCTTGGCAAGGTGTTTCAATTTCTGTCATGCAGCTAATTTCAGAATTTGATCTGTTAAATTTTGGAGATTGAAAATTTTGTGTTCTGAAATTCTGTCTTCTAAATTGTCTTCTATTACCAAATCTATTATTAAAATATCTGTTATTTCTTCTATATCCAAAATTATTGAAGTTTTGAGATTTATAATTATCAAAAGAATTTCTAAAATTTGAAAAATTTCTTCTCTGGAAATTTGAATTTCTATTAAAACTGTTACGAAAAGGTCTTCTAAATGATTGAAAGTTCTTTCTTGGAGAAAAATTTTGATATGGACGTTTAACATACCACTCTTCTTCCTGCGAGGCAACTGGAGTTCTTCCTTGACTGAAACGGTTTCTATTGTCAGTTCTTCTAGATGGTGTAGAAGTTTTGAAAGATGTTGATGGTTTATGTTTCTTCTTTACTGGAATATCTTCCCAATCTTCCTCTTCCAATTCATTTTCATTGTATCTGCTTGTAGAGGGCGTATCCAAGAAGGATTCTTCGAAACTGGAATTGCTCTTTTCCAGATCTTCTTTTATTTCATTCAGTCTTTTCTTTCTTTTTTCTGAGTTCTCACTGAATTTTCTTCTTAATTTCTCAAATTCTTTCTTCTTTGAATTCAATTCTTTCTTCAGCTCTTCAATTTCTTGTTTAGGGTCATTTTCAGTTCTCACAGTATTTACGTCTTCTATCATTTCTTCCAGCTCTTCATTTTGCACCTCTTCTTCCAAAATGGCAATTTCTTTTGCAGCTTCAAATGACTGTGGGTTTGCAGATAACACAGCTTTTCGAATAAGGATCTTCAATCCTTTCTTAAAGGAGTTGAGCAAAATAGCAGTTCTCAGGGAATTTTCATTGTCAGACACAGCATCTTGTGGAAAAGCCACATAGGATTCAGCTTCTATGCGGTTCGCATAATCTCTTACCTCTTCGTTTATCAGTTGTTTACAATTTACCAGGGCAGCAACATTCTTGGCAATATTTTCTTTCTTAGTAAAATTGTCCTTGAGTGCGTTAACAACTTCAGTAAAATTCGTGCTTTGGTTTAGTTTGGGGATGGATTTGATCAGTCTTTCAGCACGACCAGACAACTTCAACTTCAGGACGAAAATTTTGTCACGATTTGACCATTCGGCGTGTTCAGCGACAAGAAGGAATTTTTCCAAAAATTCGTGAAAAGATTCATTTGCATTGCCAGCAAAACCTGGAATGGATCCAAGGAACTGCGATCCAATTCCCACTTTAACTTTATTTGAGTCTCTGACAGCGGAAGCCGATCTGCCAGAATTTAGAGAAGGTCGTGGTGGAGACACCGAAGGCACACGGTTACTACTATTTGGTTGTGCAGAGGAGTCTCTACTCCTACTTGCACGAGAATTCTTACTATTACGAGGCATATCGCACAGTTAGTTTCACAAGCACAGTTTATTTCGAAAATAATTTCACTTCTTATCACTTATTTATGTGTAAGCAGAGCACCGAAAAAACACTACGTGTAACTTTTTTTTTCACTTTTTGTTCATTATCATGAACTTCGAATCACTTTTGCATGTGCACAGAACTTTTGTATTCACTTTTCAAAAATAAATGTATGCACTTTATGTATTTACCTTTGAATGTATGTGTATTTGAAAATTTCAAAACTTTAAATTCACTCTTAAATATCATATGGAATTTTGTGTATATTTATGTGTGTCAAATATAGCTCAAAGAATATATATATGCAACAAAATTCAATGTGCAAATAATACTCTGGTGCAACTGGGCTTATGTGCTTTTTGCACTTTTATATCTACTATATGGCATATAAACAAAAAATTTTCCTTGCCCATTTATAACTCAAATACTTTGCACCCAAAACAAGAACTTTTTCACTTACTTTGACATATCAACTGCAATATTTTTACACATAATCAAAACACAATTATTTCTGCACTCCTTCATGAAAATTAATGTATCTCACTGTAATACTCTGGGAAAGGGAGCAGGCACCAATTTGTGGAATCAGTACCAACCAGCACCTACTGACTCCACTACGCACAACAGCGTGATCGTACGTTTAATATACCAAAAAGAACTGGAATTAACATATTTAACTTCATCATAATTACCAAAATAAACACCAGGTTCAAAGTTAGAAGAGATTCCCAGTTTAGGAGAATTAAATCCTAAATGATGTACAGTGAGTAGAACATGAAGGCATACACAAATAAACAGGCTCATTTATCACACAAATTAATATTTATTTTGAGAATTTCAAAGTCAACATATTTATATATATACTAGCAGCATACCCGTTCTTCGTACGGAGTATATAATATAAAGAAACTTGAAATTCATAATCACGCCCAAATTCTTATAGTATACTAAATGACATGTTTAATCAAAATATTCTGTTAAAATATTTAATATAATGCTCCTAAAAAGAAGATTAAGAATCTCTGTTCTCGCTATATAAAATTATCTTCATGGACATATCTGAAGAATAAAACATCTTGGACCCCTTATGTAAGCAAATATAAAAAAAAATATGGAATTGAATCAATATATGCAACATAAAAGCGTTAAAATTGTATGGGACCCGTACTAATTATATACGCGAATATTAGAAAATATAACCTGTATTAGTAGATTACATGTATAAATTGAAAATACCAATAAACCCGTAATCTTTAAATATGAAGACAGTCATTTATTCCAATATATGTCAAAATTAAAGTGCTAAAATTATATGGGAAGATATACACGTACTACTTATAATGTCCGATTATTAGTAGAAGATTACCCGCTTTGCAATATGAGTCACAAATGTTTTTTGGTAAAATACAACAGACGACGTAATAAATTGAATATATAATTAATCCCCTTAATCTTCATACCAGAAGACTGTACTTGATTCCAATATATATGCCAATATATGTCAAAATATATGCCAATATACCTGTACTACGTATATTCTCGTAGGTTAGAAGATATACCCGTGCATTCCTAGAAGATTACTCGTACAACGTACAATATGCGTGTGTCAGCAATTTTTGCCGCAATAAAACAATGGCGTAATAACTTAAAAATATCAATAATCCCTGAATCAATAATTCCGGAAAATATCAATAATAATAACGTTTAAACCTGAAGAGTATAATTGATATTATCCAGTCCAAAATGAAATGGCAATGAAATTTATTTTATATACATATCTTCATTATTCAAATCGGAAAGGATTTATTAAAAATCGTCTGCAGCATAAACACATTGGATTTAAATCCGTTGCTAAGCGACATGATATCATTTGCTTCAAATAAATTGGTAGAAAAAATATCGTCTAAATAGTTATATTTCTATGGAACATTTGGCGACAGTTTCGTCAAATTAGCGATATTTTAAAAAATCGCCAAATTTATCGCCAAGTGGGACTGTAGAACTGACAGTTCCACTTTGCGACAAATTGACGAAATATCATCACAATACTATCCCCTAACAAAAAACAATTAATATCATTTATGTAGCGCAATTTTATCAATTTCAAGATATTTTTATAGATTTGAAAGCATTTTTATCAATTTGGTGACATTTTAAAAATTCGCTAAATGTATTACTAAGTAGGATGTTTGGTCTGACAGATAAATGCTAACCAAACATCATTTCAGTACTCTCTTCTAACAAAACAAAAAAAAATTTCATTGATATGTAGAAGATCCAAGCCACACGACCAACCCGAAGGTTTATAGCAGCTGTTTGTGTGTCGTTTATATCAATTTGGCGACATTTCCGCCAATTTGGCAAAGTTTAAGAAAAGTTGTCAAATTAGCGATATCCCTCCAAATTCGTAGCTTTGAATTTGCAGATCTGAATGAAACATTCTTATCCCGTTTCAATATACTAAATGAAAACACTACAATTGTATTAGAAGATATACCCGCTCTACTCTTTTTCTGTTTCAACAATCGGCTATATGAATTTATTAGCTAAACACAATATATGAGTTTAGTAGCTAAATACGATATAAGCTTGAAAACTCTTTGCCAAAATAAATGAAATTGATCGCAGTCAGCAATTAATATAATTAAAAGAAAAATCAAACCGTCCATTCATAAGATATACTTTTATATCCATTTATCCATTTATTTATTATTTAAATCGAAAAAAAAATAATGAAAACATTAACAAACACATTTAATTTAATTGCGATGCCGAGCAACATGATATATCCTCCTAAAATGTTAAAATTTATTAACCACTAACAGCACACCCGTTATTCGTACGGAGTGTATAATTTAAAGAAACTTAAAGTTCGCAATCATGCGCAAATTCTGTTAAAATATTAAATTTATTGCTCCTAAAGAGAAGTTTAAGAATATATGTTCTCACTATGCAAAATTATCTTCACGATCAGATCTGAAGAATAAAACATCCTGGCCCCTTTTGTAAGCAAATTTACAGAAGAAAAAATAGGAATTGAATGAATATATGCAACCCCGTACTAATTATATTGTCGCAGATCAGAAAATATGCCAATGTGTTAGTAGAAGATTACCCGTATTACAATATGCGTCTCAAAAATATTTGCCAAAATAAAAGAGATGACGTAATAAATTGAAAACATCAATAATATCCGTACTCTTTATACCAGAAGGTCGTAATTGATTCCAATATCTGCCAATATATATCAAAACATATGTCAATATACCTGTACTACTTATATTCTCGTAGATTAAAAGATATACACGTGTATTTGTAGAAGATTCGTACAACATACAATATATGAGTTTAAACAATTTTTGTCATAATAAAATAATTGCATAATAACTTGAAAATATCAATAATCCTTGAATCAATAATCCCCGAAAATATAAATAATAATAATTTTTAAACCTGAAGACCGTAATTGATATTATCCAGTCGAAAATGCTATAAGAAAAATCAAATCGTTCTTTTCTAAAATATATTTTTATATCCATTTATTTATTATTCAAATCGAAAAAATAATTACTAAAATTAACAGACAGATTTAATTTAATTGCGTTTCTGAGTAACATGATATAAGATAGAATCTTATAACATGTTAAATATGTTATGTCTTATAACATAAACTGCGAAATTAAATAACTATTTTGATTTCTCTATACTTCTCATTGTTCCGTAAAACCTTGTTTTAAATAAACCATGAACCATGGAGATAGATTTCCCCTTTAAATCATGTTTCAAACAATTCATGTTTTCAGAAAGTGACTAATTAACGCAAAAAATCTCCCATCAAACTCAGAGATTAAATTTTAATTCACTTTCAAACGATTTTCAAGCTTTTCGTTTGGATAAACCACGGAGTTAGGGAGTAGAACTCCTAGGAAAAAGTTCGGTTTTTCATTAATATCTCGACAACCCCAGGTCCTAGAAACTCGAAACTTGGCCAAAACTTATGGGGGGATATTTCAAGGCTATTCACCAAATTTCATTAAATTCGGTTCAGCCGTTTTTCCGTGATGATGAGACAAACGAAAATTTCGTTTTTTACTAATATCTCGAGAACCACTGGCCGTAGAAACTCAAAACACGGATATAATTTTAAGTGGGGCTATTTCTGGGCTACCCACAAAATTTCATCAAATTCGGTTCAGCCGTTCTCCCGTGATGGTGTGACAAACAGACAGACAGACAGACAGACAGACAGACAGACAGACAGATTTTCATTTTTATTTATATAGATTTATCTTTCAATTTATCCAATAATAATCAGAGCTTCACTTCAATAAAAGATCAATCAGACTTTATGCTCTGTTCAAATTTATATAGCAAACAATAATTAACTTACAATAATCATATGATTTTAATCATGAATCTAAATTAACCATAAATGTATTTTAATCATGAGCCAAGTATATTTATAGAAATTAGTTCTCATTATGCCAGTGCTGCTTCGGAATCACGGATTCCGGAAAAAGGAAATGTTTCCTGAGCTCTTAAGTTACAATTTTGGAGAAACAGATTTTCATCAGATAAGCACGGTTTACGGCTGAATCAAACAGTTCTCAAAAATGGAATGTCGATGAATATAGTCCAAAAATTTAGGTCACAGGACTTCATCCAAGTATGGCGAGTAAGCCGAATCTCCGCGTACTACACTCATCACCAGACACCGAAAACAGAATTCCTGGAATAAACAAAATAGGTTTTAGAAAAATGTGCAGAATAATTAGTAATGGTTTCCAGGCTCCTCTTCTTCATCAGCTCCAGAAAGGCAGGGGCGGTTTCCTTTAGAACCAAATGCCCATCTCCGTCAGTTTAGCCATTTCGGCCAAAACTCCTTTGTCTAAACCTTAGACAATTTCTTCATGCGACTATCATAGTCGAAATCTCCAGCTCCAAGAGAGCAAACTGTGGGTCGCTCGGGCCCACGCCAAGAAAGTTCTCCTCCTCTGCGCCTCTTCCTGATTGGACAGGCGCGCTTCTCCTTCGCAACAGCCGATCACACGTCACACATCTCAGCCAGACGAAAATCCTAGACATTCCCAACGAATTCTCGACCAAATGCGCTTTTTAATGCGATTTCAATAGAAACAAGTCTTAGCAAAAAAACACAGCACAGGCACGGAGGGAAAAAGAATATTTCTCTCCTCGAAAATAAGAAAAAGGCTCATGGCGCAGAAATGCGACATGACACGTGTAACGCTGAGCGATACGTTTGTTAAACTTGCAGAGTAAATTAAAGAAATATCGCCAATATGTCCCCCCCAGATTGACAAAACTGTCGCTAAATGCGAAAAATATGACGCTAAATTAAAAATATGACGCTAAATTAACGGAAATGACGTCAAATTGACAAATTAATTATTAAAATACATTAATATGTGGCCCATATTGCTAATTGTGTACGCTATCCATATTGATAACTGTCAATTTAGTGTTGCGTGAACTATGAGTTGCTTAGGTACTTAGAAATATTTTTACATGATGTCATTCGGAATAGCGGCAAATGCATAATTTAACAATGTACAATCACACAATGTACAGATGTTCAATGATTTTGTATAATCACTGAATTCCACGATGCCAACCAACGTTTTACCTAATGTATTACTTGGGAGACAACATTATTTCCTTCTCAAATTGAAATCAGCCCTCAACTCCTCGTCTTCAGATGTCAGATCAAAAATTCATATTCATTAAACCTTTCATTTTCTCTGCTTTTATTACAGGATAGCATCCTGTTTGTTATAACTTTTGTAAGTAGAATATAACTACGATAAATCGTAAGGTCTTTGGAAAAATCAAAACAATTATGATTGTTATTAATTATTACTACTATTAATAAGAACTTAAATTTTTGACCGCAGTGATCCACTGCATATACCCTGCATGATATATATACCGAGCAGTGGCGGCTCGCGTATAGGCACTGTGAAGCGGCAGCATCCCCTATTTCCACTTAATATTATCGATAACATTTAATATAACGAGTCCTTGTTTCCTTAATTTTTTTTTATACTTGCACAATATATAATCCTTACGCTTAATATCAGTAATCATCCCCCAGTTTATGAAAAAGATTCAAAAATCTTTGTATGGAACTGTGCGCTTCACAGTTCCATCGGCGTGGTGTTTGACTGTTGTGCGCATGCGCAAATAGGAAGCTGCACGCGAGGCTGCGAGGGAGAGAGAGTACTTTCTATCCCGTAGTGCCGACTGCGGCGTGCTGGTGGAAAGTTGTTGTTTTTTTACTCCGCGTGTGTTATACTTAAAAACCGTGTACCACATTCTTGAATGTGATAAAGTGTAGAATTAGATTATTATCCTGCTTCCAGCTATTCTGTATGATTCATTTTTCTTTAATTTTTTTTTAAATTATTGATCTTTACGCGCAAATTAAAACAAAAAGAATGGATTTCATTTTTAAGTGAATAGATCAAGCTTAAACTGTAACAATTTATCTTAAAGTAAGTAAAAAATATTCGATTTTGTTCATTTAGGATTTTATCAAGTTTCTGAATAAATTTTCTTTTTATTCATGTTTGTTTCCTTTTACACAGTTTTAAAACAAAGTCTAAAAATTTTCTGGAGCAGCACCCCCACTAATTTTAGCTACGAGCTGCCACTGCGAGCACCAAAAACAAGCACAGATCCTGGCTAATTACGCTAATCTCCCTGGTTAATTAAGCAACTACACAATCACCTTTAGTTACTCTAGCTAATTAAGCTATTGGCGCTAAATTAATTTCTTCTTTATTTCAAGTGCACCCAACAAAAATATAGTATATACGGAGTGATAATAATTAAAATATCCCTGTTCAGAGTCTCCTGGAGACATATCTATCAATCAAAGCTCAATCAAACTCTTTAGAAATATTCTTCAAAATATACTTTAAAAATTTCGGTTTCAAAATTGCCCTCTAGGAGTCAATTGAGCGCTGCGACTGGTAAAATTATTAATATTGGCATACGACACGACTTCAATGAGGCAATTTATGAATTTTTAAGTCCACTAATTACTTTTTATGTTAATTCGTTTTCAAATGTGTCATAATGATTCTGTACAAAAACAGAATCTGTTGAATAAAAACAATGATGATTATGTTGATATGTTCGTAAAATTGACACAAAGTCAATAAATTTATTGATCATTTATTGATCCAGGTTTAAATGGATTCATTTTCCACGAACATACATACACCTTTTGCGATATATAACACCCTCAGCGCCAAGTTTGTGTTATTTTGAACTTTCTTTCATAAAATCGGTTTCGTATGTCTTGAAATTCCACCGTGCTAAGTTTGTTTGTAATTGGGCTGCTAAATATCTGATTAGACAGAGATGAATTGGACACTTCAATTACGGGCTTTAGGTAGATAGAAAAAGCCACCATTCTGCGTGTGATACTAGCCGAAAAATTTTTCATATTGTGCTACGTATTACTACTATACAAGTAGACATATAAAAATTTCTTTATGATTGTAATTTTCTACATGATTCTTATTTATATAAATTTCATGGGGATCGGCCCCGTTTACTCTTCATTGCTAAATTAGCTGAGTTTATCTTGAAATATTCTATTTGAAATAAATTTTAATTTCTTAAAATATTCTACACTGACTTCCAAAAGTTAAGCGCGAAATGCAAATTTTCATTTTTCGAAAACGTATTTGAATTTGAGTGGCTGAAAATCGCTGCGGATGTAGATGGCAGTATGCAAATATTGTATGCTATAGCCAATCACGATTAACTGTCCGGATATATGCTAATTAGGCAGTCGTTGAAGACGACAGCATTCTGAGGGGTTTGAGGAGGCACATTTATTTAAATGTTGAAATGAAGTGTTTATAACATTTTTAGGATTATTTTTGATGATATTCGTATTTCTATGGCTGAAAGAAGACGAACGACAGACAGTGAGGGCTGGCGTGCTGTCTCCCACATTGAACCAGTACAGTCAATCATAGATGTCGCTATTTTATTTGGCGTTGATCATGCGACAATTTCTAGATTATGGAAATAATTCCAAACAATTCAAACAATTATCCTGAGACCTGTGTCCAGTCGTCCAAGGGTTACTAACCCCTCTGATGATCGGTATATTGCTATAGTAGCTAAGAGGACTCGACGAGCGGCCTCCGCAACTGTTACATCTATGGTTGCAGCGGCACTTGGTAAGACAAGGGCAAGATTAAAGTGGTGTCGTCAACATGTCAATTGGACTGTCTCAGATTGGTGCAACGTCCTGTTCACGGACGAGTCCAGATTTGCCCTGGAATCAGATGATAAGCTTGTATGAGTCTGGAGAGAACGAGGCACACACGCAATCAGGCCAAGAACATCATTGAACATCACGCATTCAGTGGTGGCAGCGTCATGGTGTGGGCTGGATTTTCAATGGGATATCGCATGGAGCTACTAATCTTTAAAGACGGTTCTATGACGACTTTGCGGTATCGGGATGATGTCCCAGACCCCATTGCGAGACTCTACGTTGCAGCAGATGATCCTGATTTCCTCCTTATGGACGCTAATGCCCGTCTCCATCGAGCTGACATTGTTGACGAATAGCTGGAAAGTGAGGGCATTTCTCGTATGGAGTGGCCGGCGTATTCCCCTGACCTTAATCCCATTAAAAACCTTTAGGATACCCTTGGGTGTGCTGTCTCTGCACGTTTACCTCTTCCAACCATTCTCAGAGAGTTGGAAACTGCCCTATTGGAGGAATGGCCACTGCTCGCATATGCGATAGTTGATCACCTCATTGAAAGCATGGAAAATCATTGTAAAGTTTGTGTTAAGGTCCGGGGTGGTCACATACCATATTAGGGGAAGTTTTGTTTGGTTTCTTTGTCTTTAAACATCATTTTGTTAATGATCCAAATGTGACATCATCATATAGCTTACGAAAAGTAAATATTTCTTTCAACTTTGCACATAATTCTTGTTTTCTTTAGCGCAGAAACACATTTTCTACCTTCATGTACAATTTTGAGTTAATTGAAGCTTTACTTTTCCATGTTTTATTGATTTTACCATTCGTGCTTAACTTTTGGAAGCCAGTGTATTTGAAATATATTTTAATTACTTAAAATATTCTGTTTGAAATATATTTTAATTTTTTTAAATATTCTATTTGAAATATATTTTCATTTCTAGAAATATTCTATTTTAAATATATTTTAATTTTTTTAATTATTCTATGTGGAATATATTTTAATTTCTTGAAATATTCTATTTGAAATACATTTTTATTTAAATATTCTATTTGAAATACATTTTAATTTTTTTAAATATTCTATTTGAAATTTATTTTAATTTCTTGAAGTATTCGATTTGAAATATATTTTAATTTCTTGAAATATTCGATAATTATAGAATTTACAACTGCGATAGAAATTTAATCGCATTTTAAAAACAGTTCCCACGAGTTGGTAACTTTTGAAGCGACGTTAAGCAGGAAGATTTTGTTTCCAAATAAAATACATAAAAATGATTTTTATGGCCCCATTTTTGAATAAGAATGTTTTTTTAAATGGATATTTCTTGTTCCCAAATGGATTTTTCTTCTACATTATTGATTTTTAAAAATATTTCGAATGCATTCAAACTGGGAGAGATAGATTTTTAATAGAATTTTGCTTTAAATTTCCTGACAATTTGGGAAAGAAAAATAATATTTTATTTTCCCAAAGGAAACAACTCTTAACAGTTTAGGATTTTAATATTACTGTAAATTCTTGTTTCCCAATCAAGACTGACACTACAAAAATTATCCATACTGCTGTACTGTACTAAGAAGAATTTTAGCTGTTCTGTTTGGTAAATAATCGTGTATTTTTAAATAATAATGTTCCCTTTCTGTTGATCCCTTGCAGCTCTCGAGAACAAACAGCTGCTTTCAACTCAGCTTTCAGGTCTGTTCGTTTCCCTGTCTCTGACAGGGTTTAAAAACTAGTTCTTATACAATCATTGAGAAGTCCTTCCGAGAGGTTGGTGGTAGGGGAAGGAGGGTACGGTCCCTGTGGATGCCTCCCCCACTGGGTTCCGGTCTAAATTGGGTGGCACTTCCCGACCGTCCAAACAGTTACCTTACACCTTTCTGGTAGGTCGGACGGTCTGGGTTTCAACAACAACAATCATTGAGAAACTTGCATTGATATTTGAAGCGTGAAAAATGTAAATGAAATTCATAAAACTGGTTCCACCGAATCAAGTTATTGCCGAAAATATTATTCACTAATTGTTGTTACATATGGCTTTATTGGAAATCAATCCATTCCATAACTGGCATCTCACAAACTAGTTTCTTATTCACTAACTAGTTTCTGATTCATACCTACTTATCTCTGATAGTTTACCTACTTATCTCTGTTAATGTGGTTGTTCTGATTTTGTATCCTTAAAGGGAAGGATGATTTTTGCCTCTAAACCATTGCACAGACACTACTGTGTATGGTGCTGTATTTCTAACAAATATTATTTTATAATAACTCATTCTGAATTTGGAGTAACCTCTAATTAGTTAATAGTCGGCGGTAAATATATTTCAAAATTGAAAAAAAAATTAAAATGGGGCATTCATATGGAAATAAAGCTATGAAATATTAGTGTAAGATGAGTATGAGTTAAATATTTCAGTATTTCAGCCTAATAAAATTTCGACGCTCAGTTTTGCTGCATTATTTTATTTAATCAGATTTTGTATTTTGTTCTTAGGATAAAAGAGTAAAAGAGAATATAGCGATTGTTAGGAAAGTATTGATCCTATAACTTAATTTACTTCTTTATTTCTTTACATCTACTTTCCTTAAAAACCTATTCATCCATTTATTTGCTTCAAAGTCAAAGGCAATGCTTCTATATTAAAGCGGTCAGAAAAGCAAATTGAATAATACAAATATAAGTTAATGGAAACAATAAGCTTCTATATTTGAACGCGCTGTTTTGATTTTCATGGTAGAATATATTTTTAAATACTTTTAAATTAAATGAATAAAGATTCTTAGTGGTTGCCTATGATTGAACATGGATGACTCATGGTTACGTATTGTTGTGAAAATGATAACTTCTTTTTCTTCAACATTTTTAAAAATATATTCCGCACAAGAACTATATGTCATGAAAGTTATGGCCAATAGCACATTTCCAATTTCAGGTTTATTCCTTTATTTACATATGCATTAGCTATGCCACATATATATAGTGTAATAAATAAATATGTTACAATTGCAACATAAAGCAACGATCGGTTACAAAATTACAATTCTATGTATCACTGAGAAAAATTCCTTTTTTACTTTCCTTATATACATAATGTATAAGGAAAGTATTGTGACGGGGTCGAAAATTCGAATTCGAGTTTTCGACGGGAGAGCACGTTTCAAGCATCATTGATCTCGAATCAAACATTTTTGAGGTGATGTCTGTGCGTGTGTGTCTGTGGGGGGGGGGGTCAGTGAGTCTGTGGAGACGATCTCTCACGAACGAAT
Organism: Amaurobius ferox; assembly: GCA_951213105.1. Classification (NCBI taxonomy): domain Eukaryota; kingdom Metazoa; phylum Arthropoda; class Arachnida; order Araneae; family Amaurobiidae; genus Amaurobius; species Amaurobius ferox. Next base: position 158,851,013 of record OX578140.1, on the reverse strand, counting down.
GGAGCGATTCGAATGAAATTTGGTACAAAAATCACAATCCGTGAATACTGGAAGCTTATTGTTTTTATACGAAATCGGAGGTTCAGAACCCCCCCTAAATTTTCGAGTGAAATATTGAAAAAATTATCAAAAAATCTATACCTTTAATTAAGTTACGCAAATAGACATTTCTTATGTAATTTTTCCTTAGAAAACGATTGACATAAACTTTAGATCGCTAGCATGAAACGTTCTCGAGATATTGCACATTTTAAAAATAAATTTATCAAAACATCCCATAAATTAAATAAAATCTATTAACTGTTGAGAAACATGTTCACTTTTCATATGTAATATCATGCTATATATTGGGTGACATCATTCTCGTGGATCTAGCTCGTTCCATTCATGAGAAAAGATACTTTGAGTAAAACTTTTGCATTTGAACGCCAATAATCATTTATATGCTATAAGAATAACTTATTTTGCGGAATATCGCCAACGTGGCGACTTTTTAAAATGTTGCCAAATTAATGAAAATCTCGCCAAATACATAAAAATGACGCAAAATCAATGAAAATGACAACTGATTGAAGAAAATTCAATATCTTCAAAGAATATAAGTATCTACTAGAAGAAAAACCTATTTTTTACTGTAAGAGTAGTAAATTCATTGCAAAGTCATGTGTTGTCCACATCAGATTTTTTATGAAATCAACCAATGAGGACCAAAAATAGATATCCATATTTGGCATTTATTAACCTTATTACAATAACCACAGTTTTGTTACAGACGAGCTGTAAACTAGAACAGCTAATTTGCAGTTTGTGCTACTCTTAAATATCGTACTTTTTCTTAAAAAGAACCAAGAATAATCAAATCTGAAATGCGTACAGCTTAAACTGCTGATAAAGCAATACAATTAAAATAACTTTGTTAACAGCAGCAAACTACACAAAATTAATTGTATTTACCGGTTTCGAAGTCAAAACCAGCCTTTATTGTCAGGACATACAAGAAGCGCAACCTTTGCTTGTGAGAGAAAGATAGCTGACTGATGCACAAGCAGCAAATGTGACTGAAGAATGGAATGGGTGTTGCCAAAGGCAAGAGGAGAAAAAAGGGGGTAAAACAACTCAGGAGGAAGGAACCAGAGGTTGAATAGGCTGAATGAATGATACAATACCTAAGAGAAAAATGAACGTCTAAGAGAAGATTCAAATCACTTAGTAAGTTGGGCATAAAAGCCGTATTCAAATAGCAGGGGAAAGGATGGATCAATCTGAATTGAAACTAATCAAATTGAAAAGCATTGATTCTACACAAAATACGAAACATAAGTGGAACAGAACTTGGTTTGGGGAAGCTCGTCTGCTTCCAAAATTTAATAAAGCTTACCGTAAAAAAACTGGTATATGTCTAAAGTATATATGCCAAAAAATATTTCACTTTGAAGTAGTAAAACATTATTTAGGGATTATATCATGCACACTGTTAGAAATGTATTTGTACTGTTAGAAATGTAAATCCTAGAATAAAGAAAGTTTTAAAAATCATATTTGCCATACATTATGAGAAGGATATTGAAAGTTCTCCTATAAATAAAATGCTTACTATTTTTAGAACTTTATTAAAGTGAAGTAAAAAAAAATCTGATGTGGTCAGCACGTGACTTTCTTCATATAATGCCATGAATTTACTCTTTTACAGTCAAAAAATAATGTATAAGATCCACGGTACTGTGTTTTAACGTTGGATCGCACATTTGGCGATTTTCCGGATGATAGCATATAAAACTGTTTCAAAGTACCCAATTAATTTACATTTCACCCAACTCTACATAATCAATTATCAATATGGATAGCATCCTTAATAGCCGACATAGTCCATATATTAAAATATTTTAATAATGAATTCATCAATTAGGCATCATTTTCATTAATTTAGCCTCATTTTTACATTTTTGACAATACTTTTGTCAATGTGGGGTGAAATGTGGCCAAGTTAGCGATACTTTCTAGACTATTCTCTTAGCTAATACATCACTCTCTTTGCTAATAGATCACCAAGTGTTCTAGACAAACGGAGAGAAGTGCATTTCTTATATACTAAAAAGTGTATGCTCGTCATCTGACGGAAATCAGAATTTGTGAAACATTACTTCCCATTTGGCGTCATTTTTATCACTTTGGCGACATTTTTGTCACTTTGGCGACATTTAAAATAGTCGCCAAATTGGCGACGTCCCGCTAAATTTCTCGTCAAGCATTACGGACGGGTGGAGAAATAGTTTAGTCTTATAGTCTACACTTATGTTCTTTTCAAGATATTGAACTTTCAATTAGTCGTCATTTTCATTGATTTAGCGCCATTTTTAACAATTTGGCCACGTTTTCGTTAATTTGGTAACATTTAAAAAAATCGTCAAGTTGGAGGCATTCCGCTAAAATCTCGCTAAGCGTTATGGAAAGAGTTATAAGTTTTTCTCACAGCAGATAAATGACTATTGGCGTCCAAATACAAAAATATTACCCGAAATATATTTTCGTATGAATGGAACGAGCTAGATCCACGAGAATGATGTCATCAAATTTATCGCATGATATTACTTACGAAAAGTGAACATATTTCACAATAGTTAATATTTTTTTATTATATGATTTTTGTATAATATTTTGAAAAATGTGCAATATCTCAAGCACGGTTCATGCTAGCGTTCTGAAATTTATTTCAATCGTTTTCTAATGAAATATTACATAAGAAATGACTATTTACATAACTTTTTTATAGGTTTTGATTTTTTGATGATTTTTTTCAAAATTTCACTCGGAAATTTAGAAGGTTCTAAACGTTCAATTGCGTATAAAAACAATAAGCTTCCAGTATTTATAGATTGTAATTTTTGTACCAAATTTCGTTTGAATCGCTGCATTTGTCCGTGAGATATCATCTCTACAGACTCACTGACACACACACACACACATCATCATCATCATCATCATTATCTTAAAAACGTTTGATTCGTGTTCAGGGATGCTTGAAACGTGTTCTCCCCTCGAAAACTCGAATTCGAATTTGAATTTTCGACCCGTCACAATACTTTCCTTATAAATTATGTATATAAAGGAAATAATGAACGGGATTTTTCAGGCCTTCTTGATAATTTCCAGTGCATCCTTTCGATAAAATTCCATCGAAAATATTCCCATCACAACTGAAATTGAAATGAATTTCTAAAATACTGAGTCAGAGAGACGTCGTTCAATAATAGTTTGCGTTGAATTTAAGTTCCTGAATTTGGACGTCATAGGGGTAGTGCAATGAAACCGCTGTGACTCTTCAAAGTTAGCAGCAGATCACTCCGAAATAAATGTCGTTGCTTTAGGAGATAGTCAGAATAGCGTCAACCCGTGTCATGGAAGGGTAATTTCTTACAGAGAAATGTGAATAAATTATTTTCCTGTGAATAGAAGGAATACATTGCATATTTATGCTTATAATTGCTGCATTATGTTAGAATCTTAAAAGAAATTACGGGCATTTTCACATTTGGATGGTATATTTAAAATAGGGGACCATTTATTATCAGTCAAAAATAAATACTTTTAGATTATATTTATATTCTCATGCTATTGAATATTGCATAGTATTGCTTTAACAAAACTTTTAGATTTCGAGATTTTGATGGCAATATATATTTAGAAGCCCCTGAACACGTTTAATTACTTTTAGAATGCTGTCTGCCTGTTTATCTGTGTTCGGTTTTTGTGTACATGTCTCTTACATATATTAATAGATTTTCAGGAAATTTAATAGCCATTTTTGCTAAGAAAAAATCTAGAATTGGACATAATTCTTTTAAATTTGAGCGAAAACTTTGAAATTTATACTAAATTTTATATTACTTTCCTTATATACATGGTATAAGGAAAGCATTGTAAAGGGGTCGAAAATTCAAATTCAAGTTTTCGACGGAAGAGCACGTTTCAAGCATCCCTGAATACGAATCAGACGTTTTTGAAGTGATGTCTGAGTGTATATGTGTGTGTGTGTTTGTGTCAGTGAGTCTGTGGAGACAATATCTCACGAACGAATGAAGCGAATGGAACAAAATTAGTTACAAAAATTACAATCCGTAAGTACTGGAAAACTATTGTTTTAAACCGCAATCGAATGTTCAGAACCCCAATAAATTTCCGAGTGAATTTTTGAAAAAATCATCAAAAAATCAAATATTTTCATAAAGTTACGCAAATAGTTGACAGAAACTTTTGACAGAAATGATTGACAGAAACTTTAGAATGCTAGCATGAAGCGTTCTCGAGATATTGCACATTTTTCAAATAAATTTATCAAAAAATCACAAAAAAATATATTAACTATCGTGAAATATGTTCACTTTTCATATGCCAACTTGGCGACTTTTTTAAATATTGCCAAAAACGAAAATGTCACCAAATTGTTAAAAATGACGCTAAATCAATGAAAATGACAAGTAACTGACGAAAATTCAATATCTTGGAAGAAATATAAGATTCTAACAGTACTATACGAATAACCTATTTTTCCGTCCGTAACATTTGGATAAAATTTTAGTGATGGATTTTTCGTAATATTTCCAACTTGGTGACTTTTTAAATGTTGTCAAATTGACAAAAATGGATCCCAATTGACAAAAATTCTCCAAATTGATGAAACTGACGCTGAATTAAATGACAACTAATTGATGAACGTTCAATATCTTGGAAAGAAAATAAGAATAGACTATAAGAAAAACCCATTTCTCCAAGTCCGTTCGTCCGTAACGGCTGGCGAGAAATTTTGCTGGACGTTACCAACTTCGCGATTGTTTTAAATGTTGATAAATTGAAAAAAATGTTGCAAAATTGATAAAAAAATAATGGCAAATGTGAATACATCAGCATAGGACAACATTGGTCATAATTCTGCATAAAAAGGGTAATTTGAGGGTCAATAATTGGAAAATTTAACATTTTCAATCAATGTATTGAATTGACGAAATTCCATTACGACTATTCCATTTAGTGTTCGTAACGTCATTAGCCCCCTCGTTTAGGGGGGGGGTTGCAACCCGAGAGGGTACATTGTCAAACTTAATATAAATCGAAAGATTTTTTAAAGCCCCGTAATATCAAGTGTAACATGCTATAATTGGAATCATTTAAACCAACAATACATATCTTTCAATTTTTTTTTTTTTTTTGCAAAATTTGCAAATAAAAAAATATAAGCTATTTAAAATTATGTATAAAAGGGGTTACTTATAACTCAATTATCACGAAACTTAATAGTTGTAATCATTATAGAGAAAAAATAATCGCGATATAACTATTTTTGACCCAACTGTTTTTTTACGCCAAGCATCAATCATTGTTGAACAAACTAAAAATTATTAAACAAAGTTGCAGCTTAATTTTTTTAAAATGTCGGATTTTGTCGTTTACAGCCTTAAATACTTGTCCATATAGTAAATGTCTAGCGCGTTTGTGCCTTCTCAGAGAGAAAATAGTGGTGGGTTTAAAGTTTTTCTAGATCCTTTAGATGCTCCTTGGTTTATTTAAAGTCCCAATCTTTGCACACTTATGGTATCAACCAGTGGTAAAAACTCAGAGGAATTTTTGATTTCCCCCAGGGTGCTTTTGAAAAGTCTTTCCAGACCATGCAGAAGATCCTGGTGGGTATCTTAGCACACTCATATTATAGAACAAGCAGCATTCCCGTTTTTCGTACGGAATATATAATATGAAGAAACTAAAAATTCATAATTATGTGCACATTTATATAGTATTCTAAATGGTATTATTATTCAAAACATTCTGTTTAAATATTTAATTTAAATTTCCTACATAGAAGTATAAGAATATGTTCTCAATATACAAAAATCTTCACGCGCAGATCTGTTCAGATCTATGCGTGAATTCGATTCTTCAAAGAATAAAGTATCCTGGTTCTATTTGTAAACAAATTCGCAAAAAAATATGAAATTGGATCAATATATACTAAAATGAAAGCGCTGAGAAATTTGATCACCATATGCTAAATTAATTTGAAATAGTTTTGCCAAAATGAAACAGACGGTGTAAACCCAGGTCGTCGCCGAGGGTGGAACAGCCACACTATTTCGCCTTAGAATCGCCATTTATAAGCTTTGACACCGTACACGGTCTTCATTCTACCAGCAACAAGTTGATCCTTTTACGAACAAAACAATGAATCTTCTCTTACTGTGCCTGCAGATCTTACATATATTCATAAGGAAATGAAGGAGCCTTGGTCTTCAAACAACACATCACACAATAGTTGTAGTTCGAAGCCAAGCAGCATTTTTGATGGAGAATGACAGATGTTGCCCCAAACCATAAAGTCGCGTTATCGCGCAGTGTGGCGTTCCACAGATGCGGCCGGATTGTACCTGTCACCCCTTCGGCGCCAGACTCGTACACGGCGACTGCCATTGCTAAAACAGAAGCGTGAGTCTTCTGAAAAGAAGAACCCTGTGCCATTCCGCCGTCTACATGGCTCCTCTGCGCGGCTCTTTCTCGACAACATTGCAAACGGAGGCGTTTGTGCTGGTGGATCAATGGCGCCTTCTTGACGGGCGCCAACGGCAGATTGTCGGCCGCTAATCAGCGGATAATGGTCCTGGTCAATTTAGGAGCATCAAGCGTGTCCTGCACATGCTGCAAAGGGGCGACGGAAGTGGCCGATAACACTTGCCGGCGGATACGTCGGTCCACGAGTCCTGACGTCGCTCTGACCATGCCGACACCCCTCAAACGTGCCACACTCCTTTGTTCCAACCATCTTCATCACAGCCGGTGCACCGTGGATTTGTGTAAGTGGCTGCCCGTTGAAATTTGACGTATGGACCAACCTGCCCTTTTGAGTGCGATCACTATACCCCTCGTGAAATCGTCTGTCTGCTGGAACTGCCTCGGTTAGCGGAGGCCTGGCATTCTCTGCTACTACACGTTTTCTCTGAGACAAAACATTGCAAAATTATTTAACTAGCAGACAGAGCGGCGCGACTGCTGCTGATTCTGCAGGTTCCTTACCTTATACCTCACACAACGTGCGTGGGATAGCTGCGCATTTCGCTTCATTACATAACTCGGTGAGCTGCGTCTACCCTGCAATTTGCATATTTTTCTGCCCACTACTTCTTGGTGTCTCATTTTCACTATCACGTAGTATATATATATATATATATATATATATATATATAGTGTCCAGTGCTATCGGTGTCCAATGGCTATTTCCTCAACCGTTAGTCACACAGATATACTTCCAATTGCAAAAATGTTTTCAATTTAAAAATCTATTATCTTAGAGAAAATTTAAATCAATAAATGCATTTCTGAAAGAAACACGAAATATAAATTTTTATATGGTTCCCCGGTCCTATCAGTTATATTTAGAAAAATCATCCTCATACAATTTCATGCAAAAAAAAATCATCCTTTTACGACCCAAATTGGCCGACTTATAGCTGCTAAAATTGGAGTACTTTGTGTGCTAAGAAATGGGGGTTATACATAAAATAATTGGAGAGACAAATATTTCGCAGCAATTTCATTATTTTTTGCAGCATTTTTTTAACACATTACAACAAAGTTGAAAAGTCTGTCTGTCTGCCCGTTAGCACGATAACTGCCGTAAAAATGACTTAATCAAAATGAAATTTTAGTATGTTGTTCAGACGGTCTGTAGGACCTATGGGAATATAAATAAATAATATCACCCAATTAGTTTTGGATTGAACCCGGGTTGAAAAAATGAAATACATTGAACCCAATGGGACCATATTTTTCAAACATTTTTTGAGCGGATTTAAATTTCGCAAATTGCTTCGAAAATTTTAAGTAATATTCAAATTGTTCCATAAAATATATAAAAAAAATTCAGCGAAATATATTCAGTAGTTTTTTAAATAAAAATTAAAATAATAATTACACCTCTTACATGAAGCGATCACGTGACCAAGATATGAAACGATCACGTGACCAACTTCAAAATATAATACGGCATCCATCTTGTCTCAAAATCGTCATTTTTAACGTTCTTTTTAATTCATATTGAGTGTTGTATTCGTCGTAAAACCTCTTTATTTTCGCTTAAATTCTGTGCATCTACATGCTGAAACAACGCAATGACAATATATTTGAGTTTAAATGAGCATCCAACTTTGATTATTTCTCTAACGAAGCCTATTTTTCACTTATGTGAAATGTAAACAGCAAAATATGTAGGATGAGTTGTATAGGAATTGCTGTATTTTTTAATGCAAAAGAATTTAGCTCATGGAGTCTGCATAGCTGATATGAAAGAAATATTCATTGACATTACCGAGAGAAGGACGATTTTTTGCGATGAAGTTTTAAGCATAGAGTTAAATTACTTATAGCTCCATGGTCTTAATTTTTAAATAAAATAAATTATTATAGTATTGTGATGAATGACATGAATGGGAAATTATTTATGAATGAAATGCTGCTTTTTTAGAGAGAGCCAGGCGTGTTATTTTTTCTATGACGTCATTTGAATGAATTTCAGTTGTTTTCGATGAAGTTTTTAAATATAATAAATTATCGTGGTATTATGATAATTCTAAAATTGTTACCGAGTAATATATCACATTTTAGAGATGTTTAAACCAGGCAATTTATATTTCAATGCCGTCATTTGAATGAAGTTCATTTTTTTGGATGAATGTTTAAGTTTTCAACTATAATAAATGAATGTATTATTGTGAGAAGTTTTAAAATATTACCGAGGAATGTATTACATTTTAGACATGTTTAAATAAAATTGTATTGAAGTTGGAAAGTGTTTCTTAATCAATGCCTTAAGCATGATTGATCTTTCTTGTTTTAAATTTAATGTGCCTAATTTCTTATTTCCGTCTGCAGGAACGCTGCAATTGGTCTCATTACGGGTCTATTACCGTATAAAAATTTAAATTTCGTAATTTTTACAGAAATGCTTTTATTCACTTAAACGACTTTTACGATAATGTGTTACAATTACAATAAAGATCTTAAAAAGACCCCAGAAGTTCTTAGTCGATCCCCGACTGTAATACCCTTGAAACGAAATACTATTCGATAAAAAGTTTTGCTGAAGTTTTGCTGCAAAGAATACTGGCTGGATGTACCGAATGAAGATGGAATAGTCATAGAGGATAAAGGATATTGTTGGTAGCTGGATAACGATCTAGGAGAACCCCAACAAGTTCTCGAATACCGAGCTTGGATGTCAAAAAGCATCCAGTTGCCAGTCGCTAATTTTTTATAATAAGACATCATGTAATAGGGAAAGATAGCAACCTTTATTTCCCCAAAATAAAGGCACTTGCATTAAAAAAAGAGACTCTTTAGCCAAGAATGCACCTTAATTCAATTACAAAGGTGGAGACACAATTACAACATATGAAAGGTACCATTATTTTTCAAACTAATGGATCATCTAAAACACTTTGAAAATATATAAACTAATGTGTAGACACATTAAAACCCGGATTAAATAAATGCTTAGGAATAAGCAAAACTAGGATAGATAGTGGAAAAATATACATATACACATTGACTATTCCAGAATAAATTGATTCAAATTAACATCCATCAATACAACATGAAACACAATATTTTACTTCAGAACTAATATAATCTAAGAATAATACAACCATTGTTGTAAATACAGAATTCAAATTCTTCCAATAAATATACATTTATTTAATGGTTCAACAATTCAGAGATTCAACGTATGAAAGGCTACGTACGATCACAAAAACAATAAGATATTCAATATATGAAAAACTAAGATCGATCACAAAAACAATGGCTAAGAATAGAATTATTACCTAGGAATTACAATCACCAGATATTTTAAAATGATAAGATAAGGGATAATGAGATAAAAATGAAGTTAAAATTTGACACCAATTCAGCGCAAATGCAGCTAACTTTAGTGTAATTCAGTTCTAACTAATTAAAAATGAATGTTACCACAGAAACTCGTAAACAACTAGACAGAAAA